>VZRI01000011.1:47994-73545 GCA_013397515.1 Upupa epops | reverse complement strand
GCACGGGCAGATCAGCTTCCCTCACCGGGTGAAGCCCCTCACTATGAGAGGAGATGGGGGTCTTGATGACTTGTTGAGATACTTAAGAAAGATACGGTTCCACCTGGTACATTCCTTTTTACTGAGTCCCAGTACGTGCCCAGCGGGCACGGGCACGATCAGCTTCCCCCCACCGGGTGAAGCTTCTCACAGTAGGAGGAGATGGGGTCATCAGGAGATACTTAAGAGAAAATGGTTTTAACAATTGGGTCAGTATTCACTCCCCCACCCCCTGAAGTTACCAAAAACAAAACCATACAGCTTCTCAGATGAAAATAGAATACAAACTTCTTGATTCCATAACCCAAGACAGGGTCTCACATTACCTCTAGGTTTACCTGCAATGTATTTGAAGAAGCCCTTTCTGTTACCCTTGATCTCTATTGCAAGGTTGAATTCCAAGGAGGCCTTGGCCTTCCTGGTTGCATCCCTACATTCTCTCACTAGAGCCTTATAATCACCCCAAGTGGCCACACCCTCCTCCCATGACCTAGAGACATTCTTCAGTTTGCACAATAGCTTCCCGTTTAACCACTCATGCCTTCTGGCTCCCTTCCTTGACTTTTTTCCTACTTTCTACTCCACATCTGTCTTTTACCTCAGGGAGCTCGGCATTTGGGGAAGAAATGGTCTTGCTGTTGAAGACTGAATAAATGAAGGTACTCATTACCTCAGTGTTTTCCTCATCCTTGGTTACAGTATTTTCCCAGCATCCAGTATGAGATGGATATTTGCCATGGTCCTTCTTGTCATTGATTAAGACTATTGATCAGGTCTGATGTGATATTAACCAAATTAGTTCATGTGCTGATGGGCTGAAACAAACAAGTAAAAGAACTGCAAAAAAAAATAATGAGTGCTCAAAAAACCCACTTTCAGAGTCACAGGAAAAAAATGAAGACTGGCTTGATTTGGGGAAAAATATCAAAAACCACATTTAATTCTCATAACTGAAAAAAACCCAACCCAATGACATAGAGAGAGATTTATAACACCTTCTTACGTACTAAGGCTGAGCTGCTACCTACGTTCTCTCAGGGGAATGAAGGCTCTAGCAGTTCTTTTCCTTGTGGAAACATGATGTCTGAGCCGCACCTCTATTCCAGTGTACCTGGGGGGACTCTCTCCATTTCACCAAATAATGGATTGCAGGTTCCACACCCCCATTCTAATTCAACACATTGCAAGGTGCAAGGTATCTGCCATGTCCAGTTCCAGCAACATGTACCTCTTCTCCTAGGAAAGATCAGTTAAAATAATGCTCACTCCCAACAAGAAAAGAGAAACAGAAAGCTCCAAACTAGTTCTCCTGGTTTGCAGACGTGCTTCCTAAGTTTGGAATTCCAGGCTGCTTATAACAAGTTGCCATAGTAACTCCCCAATCCCTCTGGCTAAGACCCACCAAATTCTAACTGCAACACTTCTTTACTTTGTAATGTGTTTGTAGAAACATTTTGTATTGGTTTCATGGCAGTAGCCAGATCAAGTTCTAGCCGAGGTTTGGCCCTTCTGGTTTTCTTCCTGCATAGCCTCATGAGGTCTTTCTAGTGCTCCTGAGTAGCCTGAATTATATTCCATAGGCCATAGATTTTCCTTTTCTTCTTGTGATCCAGCCAGATGTCTGTTTAGCCAGGCCAGCCTTCTTCCCTACTGGCTCATCGTATGATACACCAGGGTAGCTGACTGCTATGCCCTAAAGAAATTCTTCTTGAAGAATGTCCAGCTTTTCTGGACTATTTTGCCCTTCAGGATTGCCTCCCAAGAGATTTTATCAACCAGTCTCCTAAACAGATCAAAGCCTCTGGAAGTCCAAGGTGGGTTTCTAATAACCACCTTCCTTACTTACTCAAGAATTGAAAACTCTAGTATTTAAAGATCACTGAGTCTGCAATGACTTCCAACCTCCATGTCATCCACAAGTTCTCTGTTTGCACACAGCAGGTCTAGCAGGGAGCTGCCCCAGACTTGTTCCCTCAACAGCTGTGTTAGGAAGTTGTCTTGCATGCATGTACCAGGAACCTAAAGTATGGTTTCCTCTCAGCTGTGTTGTGTTTCCATCAGACATCTGGTAAGTTTAAATGCGCCATGAGAACGAGTGGTAGTGATTGTGAGTATTGGAGTGTGTTTTTGAGTATTTTGTCTTCCTCTTTATTCTGGTTGGGATGTCTGGATCAGATGTCCACTGTGAGACATCTCTCTGGCCTACCCCCTGATTCTTACCCATAAATCACCATCATTATACTCAAGAGAGTTAAAACACTTCCTAATGTACAAAGCCACTCCAGCACCTCTCCTTCTGGACTTTTCATTCTGAAAAGTTTGTAGCCATACAGAGCAGCACTGCAGTTGAGTGAGCCATCTCACCATGTTTCCATATCTCTCATAATTGTCCTGCTGTGCAGTGGAAACTCTTCTCTTTTTATCTGTGCTGCGGGCATTGGTGTAGCTGCATTTCAGTTGGGCTGTTGATCCCATCACCTTTCTGGGGAAGTTTTGGCAATCCTGTAAGCCAGGCCAAGGAGCACAGCCATCAGCACCAAGCACAGTTTATTGTCAGGTTTTACATAGTGTGAAGTTAAGATTGGGTAACCCATCACCATCGAAATAAAGGAGACCATTTCTGACCAAAACGAGGTGGTCAGGTCACTGTCTCTGGAGGTGTTCAAGGTTAGGCTGGATGAAGTACTGAGTGGCATGATCTAGATGTTAGGGTTACTTGGTTGGTTTTAGGTTGGACTGGATGATCTTTAAGGTCTTTTCCAGCCTCATCGTTACTGTGATTACTCTGAGAAGTACCCTGACAGAAACCCCAAAGGTAGTGAGAAAGTCCATGACAAGAGGAAAACCCACCCAGACCTACAACAGAAAATGTGCTTTAAACTTACAGTCCAGGTCATTCACTGGGTTATGTCCATTGTCTGCAGTAGCCTTTCTGCAGAGAGGGAGAAGGAGAGTTCTACAGATCTCCCCAGGGGATCTCTGCAAGTAGCTTCCCTTTTATACTGTGGTGGTGCTTCAAAACCTTCCCTCTCTGAAGCAGACACCTGTCGTCATACAATCCAATCCAGACTCTCTCAAGGTTGCCTGCCTCTGGGAAAGCAGAGGGCATTATTTTTCTCCATGCTCCCCCATGAGAACCTGGACGTTCAAGGTTCTCACAGGAAAAAGGAATCATACACGTGTGAGCATCAGTTCTCAGCACTTCAAGGGGTAGAAGTTTGTGAAACAATGGTGGATGAAGAGGGGTAATGGTGATGCAGCCAGACAGGCAGTGTACTTGGACTAGGATCTGTTTCCACCTCTGCTGCTGGTCTACTGGCTGTGGCTGCCCTCCCAATTTTTAAGCTAAGTATCTTGGACTCCTTTGAAGGAACGTATATGAATTAGTGAGGAGTAAATGGAGAATATTATCCTTCCTGAACTTGTTCGCCTTTGAAAGCCTTTGTGGCTTTCACAGATGTGACTCGAGACCTGTGCTGGGGGTATGGCAGGCAGGGTTCTCTCCATTACCTAACTGGCATTAGATGCCTGTGTTGAGGTGACCAGGTTCCTCTCCAGATGTCTGTGAATACTGTATGTGTCCTGTACCCATTTTGCTGAGACTTGTTTGAGCAAACTCCAGAAAATCTACAAGAGCTGCTAACTTTGCAGTCCTGCCCATCCTTGAAGAGCTCAAGCACTTTTCTGTTCCCTCACTGAACCAACTCAGCCTAGTAAACTGGTGAAGGAACAGATCTGTCTTCCTTAGTAAGATACTACTGAATGAGTAAGAAATATGAGGAGAATAAATGTGCTGTCAGCTACCACTCCTTTTGCATTGTTTGAGATCTATAGAGCCTCTTAATCAAATCATATTTTCATTATTAAATCCAGAAATAATGAAATTCAAAAAACGCATTTTTGTTCTTAGACCTTCCCCTCTTTCCCCACATTCTACAGTAAAATGTAAACAAGTGAAGTGGTTCAAAACTACAACTTCTTTGCAGGTAAATGCTCGACTGTTTGGAACTCAAGTATAGCTTTCGACAGAATGAGATTATCAATAGTTGAGTTAAAATAATTTGTGTTTTATAACCAGCATAAGCACTGATTATAGGAAGGTAAATTTAACTCTGCTGGTGTTGGCTGACAGCAAGAAGAGTGTGCTAACCATTTCACACAAACATTTGATCACAAGAGCAATGTTGAAGTAACTACTGTTTTTTTTTAGAAGGTTTTCTTTTTGGATCTGCTAAAATGCATTCCTCGACAGATAATTATGTCTGTGGATATAGAATCATAGAATTGTATGTGTTGGAAAAGGCCTTTAAGATCATGGAGTCCAAACATTAACCCAGCATTCACCGTGCACCCACTTGCTAAACCATGTCCTTGAGCTCCAGACTTTCAAACACGTCCAGGGATGGTGATTTAAGTTGTCTTCATCTCTGTTGTCCTTGACTTACTCAGTATCATAGTTCATAGGATAGCTTACTGCTCATCAGTTACATTCTTAGGGTGTAGCCAAGTCCATTTCTGGCAGTTGTTACGTTGTTTTGTGTGAGTTAGTTTGTCTTTCTTTCTGTGCTGTGAAGCACTTCTCTGTTTCAAATAGTATACAAATAGAAATAAAATAGAAATAGAATAGAATAGAATAGAATAGAATAGAATAGAATAGAATAGAATAGAATAGAATAGAATAGAATAGAATAGAATAGAATAGAATAATTCATGTTGGAAAAGGGCCCTGTGATCATTGAGTCTAACCATCAACTCTACTAAGTTTACCCCTAAACTAGATCCCCCACCACCACATCTAAACAAACTTTCAAGACATCCAGGAATGGGAATTCAACGGTTTCCCTGGGTAACCTGTTCCGGTGTCTGACTACTCTTGCTGTGAAAAAATTGTTCCTCGTGTCCAGCCTAAGCCTCCTCTGGTGCAGCCTGAGGCCCTTCCCTTTTGTTCTATCACTAATTACCTGTGAGAAGAGACCAGCACCCACCTCTCTATGACATATTATAACTATCTCAGAGACACAATGTCACTGGATCTTGGGATATTCAGGGACCACAGCTTGGTTGAGTTAGGCCCAGTAAATGAGTCAGTAGGTACAGATCGCATTTCAAATAATATCATTCAGAAAGGGACTTCTCAGTGTCTTAAGTTGTGTTACTGTGCAAACATGGAGTATTTCACATCTGCACACAGTGTACTGGTGTGATATGTGACACTGCTAGTTGCCTTTGGTAGAAGACACATGCCCTGGTGGGATACATCTGCTTGTAAGGGGTACATTATGGGAAGTACCTGCCTTTAGTCAGAAACATCTGCTTTTGGAGGGACATATCTGCCTTTGGTGGAAAACTTCTGCCCTAGTGGGATACATTTTCCTTTAGTGGCTTCCTTTATGGGATACAGCTGGCTTTATGGGATACATCTGCATTTGGTGGCAAAAATCTGTTTCATGGGAGACATCTTCCCTGGTGGGAAACACCTGCCCTTGTGGGGTACAAATGTCTTCCTTCTCGTTTTGAATTGTCTGAGTGGTGTTAAATAGATTGTTGCAGAAAAACAAGTTATGAAAAGTGGCTGAGGTAATGTGATGCCTTTCAAAACTGCCAGGCCTCTGATTTCTTCTTTCCCTTCTGCCTTCCAGATGAGTAACCAGTTCGTCTTATTTTATTTCTTTTTCTTAGATAGCAAACAATAAGGATGCCTTGAGAAAGACCTGGAACCCCAAATTCACATTAAGAAGTCACTTTGATGGAATAAGAGGTCTTGCTTTTCATCCAGTTGAACCAGTCTTAATAACAGCTTCAGAGGACCATACATTAAAAATGTGGAATTTACAGAAAACTGCTCCAGCAAAGAAGTAAGATTTGATTTGTGTGTGTGTGTGTTCTAAAAACATTTTCATTTATGAAATTAAAAAAGAGTACTTGTAGATAGCATTTCATGGGATGGTCTTTGGAGTTAATGGATATCACTCTTTGAAATTAAGAGAAGGAAAAAGAGGTCTTAGAGTGGGATTGAACTGTTGAAAGGGGATCAGAAGAAATTAGTCTATATACGTGAATGTGTTTTGTTTGCGAAAATTAAGAACTTTTTTCTTAGCTGTTCTTGTACATTACATGACGAATTGTTTTGCACATTAATTTACAAATGTATTTACAGATTTATTAAATTTATTGACAAATTGACTTACAAATTTATTTACAAATTTATTCACTAGTATATTTCAATGTGTGCCGCGTGTGTAGATAAAATGTATAAAAAAGCATTTTTATGTATGTGCATGCACACATGTGCTTCCACATCTCTGTGTACACCGGTACAGCCATAAGGTTGCACGTGTTGCTGCTCTTGAGTATTGCTGGGGATTGGCAGATATCAAGGCATATTTGTAGCAGGACTAATACAGTAAGTCCTCTTGTGGAGACAGTGTTGTTCAGCCTTGATTGAAGGCTCCAGGGGGACCTTACAGCAACCTTCCAGTCACTGAAAGGGGCTGTCAGAAGGCTGGGGCACGTTGTTCACAAGGGCAGGGAACGATAGGATGAGGGGTCATGGTTTGAAGNGGGGGCGGGAAGGAATCCCTGGAACAGTAATAGTGCTGTCGTGATTTTGTCAAATGTTATCTTAAGATCTCATGCATGTTAACAGTTCCTTGTCCGTTGTTTAGGAGTGCTTCTCTAGATGTAGAGCCAATATACACCTTCAGAGCTCATATGTGAGTATTGCTTGAGAAACACTGTTGTGGTTTGAGGAAAAGATTACTTTGAAGCACACATGGATTTAATTTTTAGAACAGTAATTTCCACCTTGTCAACTGGTGATGTAATGTGATGCTTCTGGTTCCCATGTTATTTTAAATATCTGCATATGTTCATTTCCTTTCTGTGTAATTAGTTTGAAGTAATTCAGTTTGAAGAAGAAAAGCCTCTAGATTAGTCAGTTCCAATTCAGTGAGGTGTTTTGTTCTTCACTGCATCTTCTACCTTTTTGTCCCACACGTGTGTGTAAGAACAGAGCTGTTTGCACGGAGTTAAGTGAAACCTCATGAACTGCATTAATTTATGAAATGAGCCTGAGATTTTTACAAGGGGGAAAAAAATTTACAAGGGGGGAAAAAGGGATGTTTTTACAAAATGACAAAGCTTAGAGTTCCAAAGTGTGATGTGTTCCATGTGCACAAGGGTTAAACTGGTGGGGTTTTTTTCTGTGGCACATGGTGTAGCCTGTGCTCTGACTGCACAGGGTTGGTGTCACAGTCTGTGTGACAAGCAAGTAACAGGATGAAGATTCTGTTGACATTGACTTACACATAATGAAAACATTAATAGTCGACATTTCTCTGGGGGCTGTTCTTCCAGTGGACCAGTGCTCTGTGTGGTGATGAGCAGTAATGGTGAACAGTGTTACAGTGGAGGAACGGATGGCCTCATTCATGGCTGGACTACTACCAACCCTAACATTGACCCCTATGACTCTTACGGTATGTTGCTGACACACACACCAGTGAAATTAGATATTTGGTGATGTTATGTGACTTAAAAATACTGTTTTCTGTTCTGCTCAGCTTTGGTGAAGCCACACCTTGAGTCCGATGTCTGGTTTTGGGCCCCTTACTACAAAGGCACATTGAAGTGCTGGAGAGGGAACAGAGATGGCTACCAAGCCAGTACATGTTCTGGAACGGGTGTCATATGAGCAACGGCTGAGTGGACTGGGGCTGTTTAGCCTTGAGAAGAGGAGACTGAGGGGAGACCTTATTGCTCCCTGCAGCTACTTGAAAGGAGGTTGTAGAGAGGTGGGGATTGGTCTGTTCTCCCTAGTGGCCAGTGACAGGACAAAAGGAAATGGCCTAAAGCTGTTCCAGGGGAGGTACAGGTTGGATGTCGAGAAGAATTTCTCTACTGTAAGAGTTGTCAGGCACTGGAACAGCTTGCCCAGGGAGGTGGTTGAGTCTCCATGCCTGGAGGTGTTGAAGAGAAGCATAGATGTTGCATTGGGGAACAGGGTTTAGTGGTGCTGATAGGAAAAGTTTGGACTTGATGATCTTGAAGGTCTCTTCCAGCCAAAACTGCTGTAACATTCTGTAATTCGTTGGTAGGTAATACTTCTTTGAAAATTAAAAGAAACAATGTTTTTTCTTTTAAATTACTTTAAGTGAATTTGCAGTTTAATACTGAAGAAAGACCTTGGATCTAATCACTATTTTGAGAAAGAGTTGTGCTGAAAAATTACACTGCTAAGCCTAAAACTTCCCAAGTACAGCAAATGGGTGTTTTAATGGTCTTCTGAGACCCAAGTTCTTCATTTCTGCAGACAGGTGAAAGGCACAGTTTGCTGAGATGAACCAGATCTGAATAATGCCAGCCTTGTGTCTGTGCTTTAAAATAATTTTCACCTCTCATAGTTTCAGATGCAGCTGGCTTCAAAGCAGACATGTGGGAAAAAGGGGCTGATGTGTCATTAATTGTTGTAGAGTAAATTTTAAAATCAGAAGTGTTTTTTTCCAGCTTTGATACTGTCCCTTCTGCTGATTCACAGAATTACCGAGGCTGGAAGGTACCTCTGAGCTCATCCAGCCCTGCCCATGACCTAACATCACCACATCAGCTAGACCAGAGCACTAAGGGCCATAGCCAGTGTGTGTCCTTAGACACCTCCAGGAATGGGGACTCCATCATTACCCTGGGCAGTCCATTCCAGGGTCTGATCACCCTTTCTGTAAAGAAAGGCTTCCTAAGATCCAACCTAACTCTCCCCTGGCAGCTTCAGACCCTGCTATCTCATCCTGGTGCTAGTTGCTTGGGAGAAGAGCCAAACTCTGTCCTGACTACAACCTCCCTTCAGGGAGTTGTATAGAGGCATAAGATCCCCCTTGAGTTTCTTCTTCTCCAGGGTGAACACCCCCAGCTCACTCAGCCTCTCCTCATCAGCCTTTTCTCCAGTCCCTTCCCCAGCCTTGTTGCTCCTCTGGACCCACTCCAGCCCCTCAAGTCTCTTTCTTGAATTGAGGGGCTCAGAACTGCCCCCAGTACTCAAGTGGAGGCCTCACCAGTGCCCAGGACAGGGGGAGAATTATGTCCCTAGTCCTGCTGGTCACACTATCGCTGATCCAAGCCAGGATACCATTGGCCTTCTGGGCCACCTGGGCACCCTGATGACTCCTGTTCAGCTGATTGTCAACCAGTCCTCCCAGGTCCCTCTCTGCCAGGCCACTCTCCAGCCACTCATACTCCAGTCTGGAGCTGTATGGGGGTTATTGATAGTGTTTTTTTCCATCAGTTGTAAACTGATCAGTTGGATAACTGAAAGCCAGGTGCAGTGATAAAATTAAAGCATCTTCATACAGGAATAATTGAGACTTCTATACTGATGTGGGCTGCTTTATCTTGGGTTTTATTATGTATTAGCTTCTTGAGCTTGGTCTATAAACACAGACCAAGATAGAACTTAAGACTGACTTAATTCAAACTTGGTTTTGTAATGTCATTTGTGTTTTGTTCACAGATCCTTCAGTCCTAAAAGGTGCTTTTGTAGGCCACACAGATGCAGTCTGGGGGCTAGTTTACAGTGGACCACATCAGCGTTTGCTGTCCTGTTCAGCAGACGGCACAATACGTCTATGGAAAGCTACAGAAATTGCTCCAGCACTCAATATATTTAATGATAATCAAGGTACACAAGAATTTTGGGTACTCAATAGAAATCCTTGATTTTGGGTCCCTTTCCCTTTTCCTTTGATACCAGCTGCATACGTACCTACATGCAGGGAGACATTTAAAACGCAGCTGCTGTAGATGCTCTGCTGACATTACTAGAAACATGTAGGAACTCCACAGTGGACATTCAAACTGAATTTTCATTAGGGTCTTGCTTTTGGACTTTGCAGAACAGGAAGCCTTTTCTTCCTACTGGATGTTTGGAATAGCCAGTGCTTCGTCTCAGGCAGTGTTAACCTAGTCATCGTAAGTGCTGATAATTGAAAACATTGACTCCTTTGGAATCAGTTGCTAAAATGTCATGCACAAATCAGCACTATTGTTCAGAGGCTCCTGTCTTGAATATATGTCTGAGCTGCCAGACTCTCCTGGAGCTCATGGTCCTAATGGCAACCCACGAACTGAGACAGACCTTAGGCTCTTCAGAACAACTCTGAGGCAAAAGAAACTTCAGCATAGCTGATCAGACTTCCTGAATTATGGTGCAAAGCTGGTCAGACTGCCATTAATAGACTGAGCAATATAGAAATGGTTTATAGAACTATGTTTCCAAAGGTTGGCAGGATTCTGGGAAAAACATAACTGGCTTGCTGCCCACTTGCATACCTGCCCACTTCAAAACTTCCTAGCGTTCGTTTATTTTTGTTTTGTTTTGGGGTTTTTTGGTTGCTTTTTGCATTGTTTAAGTTTGCTGGTTTTTCTAATCACAAAATGAAGAGAGAGAGAAAAGTAATCTCATCTCATTGATAATCTTTGGTGATTTTATTTCCAAATTGGTGATGAAACCCAGTTGGGAAATTCAGAGATCTTCCTTTGAAGCTGAAGTTTCCTCTGGCTTATTGAGAACCTTGAACAAAGTCTCCAAAATATCTAGCAGTCATCACTTAAGTCCTTAAGATCAGCCATTGCAGGCTAACCAGGAAGCTGCAGGTAAGCAGGCATGGTAGGAAAGGTGACTTCAGAAACAAGACCTCCTTTCTTCTCACACCATTCCTGTGTGGTTTTTTTGGAGGACTTGTACGTAACTACCAAGATTCCTGAGGTCTTGTGTCCCATGAAAGATGTTTCCCCTGTTAATCTTAGCTATAGAGAGAGGTGATTATATTTTTGCGTTATCTGAATAACCTGGGGTACTTAACATTCAGTGTCTCACTCTCTTCTTCCTCCTCCTTCTCCTCCTTGTATCTGTTGTCTGTAACTTTACATGCTGAGACTGTGTCAGTGCATAAAGTTTGTACCTGGAAACTTTTGGGGCTTTTTAAGAGCTGCATTTGCCCAAGCTGCTCATGGTAATAATCTGTTTTGGAGATGGTTTTACCACTTCAGCCTCAGGCCCTTGTGCTTGATGAATCGGAGGTTAGTTTTAGAACTGTGTTTACAGTTAAAGGAAGCAAAAGGGGGTAGGAAGTTCTTACTTTCTTAATTTCAAAGTAGATTCTGTGTCCAGCCACAGTTCCATTTATACAACACCTTGGTAAGGAATGTTACTGGTATTCATATCAGAAAAACAGGATCATACAGGACAATTTGTTTAGGTTCCGACAATGTGGGTTTTATAATATAATGTTCCCTTTCATAACTGTGGCTGTCTTGATATGAAAGTGCTTAATGGTTGGGTTTTTTTTTGTTTTCTTTAACACAGCTAAATCTTAGAAAAAAAAAGTTCTCTACCTTGTTTTATAGAAATGGGAATCCCTTCATCAATAGATCTTGTGAGCAGTGACTCGAGCCTCATGGTAACATCGTTTAATACTGGACATACCAGCATTTTTAACATGGAGACACGGCAACGAATTCTTACCCTGGAGTCATGTGTGGATACTAGTATGTATCAAAAAAAGAAGTGTTCAAGGCCAGATTGGTGGGGCCTTGAGCACCCTGGTCTAGTGGGGGGTGTCCCTGCTCATGGCAGGGGGATTTGAACTAGATGGTCTTTAAGATCCCTTCCAACCAGAACCATTCTGTGAATCTGTGGTTTAGCCATGGGCTTGGTAGAGCTGATTAATGATTGGACTCAATGATGGTAACTAGTTTTTCCAACCTAACTGGTATGATGACTTTGGTGTTTCCCTGATGGTGTTGCAGTGATTAAATACAGTGGAGGTTTTGCTTGGAAACACTGCCTGCAGTGATAATTTCTTAATAACATACAGACAGAACAGTGCAAGTTTGACTTGACACAAGGAGGAATACAGAGGTGAGAAGTGCAAAAAGGGTATTTTCACTTGCTTTTAGCCTCATGTTCTTGCCTGCACCCATCTAAAACTATGGCCCAAAGTTGGACTTGATTTCTGTTTACCTTCATGCATATAGATTCTGTTCTATGTGTAAAAGAGAAGGCCTGGGAGGACCTCATAGCAGCCTTCTGGTACCTGAAGAGGACCTACAGGAAAAGCTGGGGATGAAATTCTTACATAGGCAGGGGGGGAGAGGACAAGGGGTAACGGTTTTAAACTGAAAGAGGAGAGATTCAGGTTGGAGATTAGGAAGAAGTTCTTTAGTGTGAGCGTAGCAAGACACTGGAGCAGGTTTCTCAGAGAAACTGTGGAAGCTCCATTCCTGGAAGATTTCAAGGCCAGGTTGGGTGGGGCTCTGATCTAGTGGGAGGTGTCCCCGTCCATGGCCAGGAGGGTTGGAACTTGAAGGTTCCTTCTAACGCTAACCTTTCTATGATAATTTGGAAAGTATTTTAGAGTAAACAGTGTTACGTAAAATGCAAGCTGCGAGTCTGCATTATCAGTGCTAAGAATTGTGCATGTAAGGTTGGTTACATATTTATTTTTGTTGCAGTCTTTCAAAGCACTTAGCAATTTATATGTCTTGATCTCTGTGATTTTCTTTCTTAGCAGTCAGTTCCTCCTGTCAGATAAACAAAGTCATCAGCCATCCAACTCTTCCCATTAGTATCACTGCTCATGAAGATAGACACATAAAATTCTACGACAACAATACAGGTATGCATCTGCTCCACAAGCCCTGCTCATGGAGACAGTACAGCGTAAAACAGGCACCATTTCAGTATGAGTAATATTATTCATGTAAATGCAGAGGAATGTCAAGAATTGGGTATCATCTGAAACAGAAATCTCTCCTCAAAAGAGCCCAAAGGCTGTTGGTCCCCTTAAAACTATTTTTTAAAACTATTAACAATTTGACCCATTGGCCCCCTGTAATCAGCACCGGTGAGATCGCACCTCAAGTATTGTGTCCAGTCTTCAGGCAACTCAGCACAACAAAGACACTGAGGTGTTGGAGCCTCACAAACCATGTGAGGAGCAGCTGAGGAAACTGGGGCTGTTTAGTCTGGAGGGGAGATCTTATTGCTCTCTACAGCTACTTGAAAGAAGGTTGTAGAGAGGTGAGGGTTGGTCTGTTCTCTCTAGTGGCCAGTGACAGGATGAAGAGAAATGGCCTTCAGCTGCACCAGAGGAAGTTTAGGTTGAATATTAGGAAAAACTTTTGTTGAAAGGGTCATCAGGCCTTGGAACAGTCTTCCTGGGGCAGGGGGTAGTTTGAATCACATTGCTGGATGTATTTAAGGCAATACTGAAGCTTAAAACAATGGTTTAGTGGTGGCCTTGGTAGAGTTTGGTTAATAGTTGGACATGATGATTTTGAGATTTCAATATTGTTGATGTTTGCTGTTCCCCAAGATGTATGTTAAATAAAACAAAGTGAAAGCACCAATGAAAGCTGAGGAGAAACAGCTGATATTTTTGGATGATGTGTTTCTGTAATAAATAGTTATCTTCTGCAACACCAACAAAACAATCCTGTGTGTAACCCATGATATTTTGATTTTGCACATAAAATTCTTACTGTAATTATAAACTATAAAAGAACATTTATTCTCACTGGGTTGACTACAGTTATCCCATATTCTTAGATAGCTTATACTTCTCTTCTGCCCAGCCAAGACATTACTGCTGAACTGATTTAATTCAGTTTAGGGGCAGATGCTTGAAATGGACAGTGGGTGCAGTTGTTTTACAGACCTGAAGCAAAGGTCTAACAAAGCCACTGATACCGGTACTCTGGCTCTTCTAAGCCTATAAACACTAAAAGAGTGACTTCATGACTAAATTAATTACTCGGTCACGGGACAAGAGTTTGTATTTATAAATGAGCTGTGGTAGGGTCTAAACAGTGAATACAGGTAGCAAAGTGAATGGCAGAAAATAACCTAAAGAGTTCTTTTCTTTCAAAGGCAAATTGATACACTCCATGGTGGCTCACTTAGATGCAGTTACCAGTTTAGCTGTGGATCCTAATGGCTTGTATTTGATGTCTGGCAGTAAGTACTTTCACATCTCACATTGCCTTTTCTCCTAATGATGGCTGAACTGGGAATTACAAAGAAGTCTGCTTTCTCTGTTTTTTAGGTCATGACTGTTCAATTCGCTTGTGGAATCTTGAAAGCAAGACCTGCATCCAAGAATTTACTGCTCATCGCAAAAAATTTGATGAGTCCATTCATGATGTGGCATTCCACCCCTCCAAGTGTTACATTGCCAGTGCAGGAGCAGATGCTTTGGCTAAAGTGTTTGTATGATGGAGTGCTTCCCTTTCAACTCTAGCTTTGTATATACATAAACAGCTGCATAAAAAGGAAAGAGAATGGTATGAGACTTATCCTACCCTGTAATTCTGAGAATGTAAGTGTTTTAGTTTTGCAGGATGCTGTTTTCTAAATTGAAGTCTGTTCTAGTTTCTGTGAACTCAGCTGGTGCTGAGAGCTTGGAAACTCTCAGTTTCAAATAGTTAAAACAAAAAAAGAAATGCTTTTCGTCCAGGCAGGTCTTGGGTGAAACTGCGTCTATGTGTTCTCTGTTAATAAAATGGGAGTACTGGAAAGAAGGGGTCTAACTGCATAAGGGAGTAGGAAAAGAGGGACACTTTTTAGGATGCTTTTAATTGAGGAATCTTAATGTATTTAAAATTAAATCACCTGGGAAAAGTATCAATTCACATGCTCATTAGCGTGTTGTGGGAGAGTCACATTGTCATCCCCTTGGTCTGAATAAAATAGGTCTTGTTCAGAGAATAGTTGCAGATAGTTAGTCTCAGCCATGTGGTTTCTAGCCTCAGATAGCTGTAATTAAAGGAAAGTAAATTACTAAGAAAGTCAAGGTTTTGTTACATCTCCTCTGTCATACAATAAATATTTAGTTTGCAAAAAAGAGTTTATATAATTTTTTTAAAGACTAAGAGTTTATATATAAGTGTTTAGTCCCAGATAAAAACAGGCTGAAGCAGTATACTGTAGTCACAGATTTAGCTTACTCAGATTTATAAGGCTGTTTATTCTGAGAGATTTGGCACAAGAAACTGTCACCATTTTCCAAAGAAACATTAATCTCCTCGTTGTGTTCCTAATGGAAAGAGTATCATCCTGAGCATTGAGGATACATGTCAAATGCTACTTTTGAAAGATCTGTACTTGATGCTTTCTGTAAGACTTAGTAGTACAACTGTGCAAAGTTCCATCAGAGATTCTGATACTTGTAGAGGCGTTTCCCTGCTTCACTATTAAGTATAGGACTGTGAACTTGTTCACCTCATGGGGCGTGTTGTGTCGGTTGGGTTCCCTGGAGACCAGGTGCTTCTTGTAATTATGCCACGAATGTGCTGTCTGTATTCAGAGCTGGTCTGTTGATTTGAATGGCAAATGACTTTTAATCCCATCTGTTGGCCCTTTCATCCCTTCTTAAGGAAGGTGAGTGGATTCTTTTCTGTTGTGTGTCATCGTGAGAGTTCTCTGGCCTGAAGCTGATGTTTTCCTCTGATGGAAACGGACAGCAGATTTTCTTCTGGAGATTCATAGATTCACAGAATGATTCAGTTTGGAAGGGACCCTAAAGATCATCCAGTTCCAACCCCCTGCCATGAGCAGGGACACCCCACCCAGACTAGGTTGCTCAAGGCCCCATCCAATCTGGCCTTGAACACTTCCAGGGAAGGGGCATCCACAGCCTCCCTGGGCAAGCTGGTCCAGTGTCTCACCACCCTCACTGTGAAGAATTTCTTCCTGACTTCCAGTCTAAACCTCCCCTCTTCCAGCTTGAAACTGTTCCCCCTGCTCCTGCCACTCCAAGCCCTTGGAAACAGCCCCTCCCCAGCTCTCCCATAACCTCCTTCAGGTACTGAAAGGCCACTCTAAGATGTCCCCAGAGTCTCCTCTTCTCCAGGCTGAACAGCCCCAACTCTCTCAGCCTGTCCCTGTAGCAGAGGTGCTCCAGCCCTCCACTCATCCTCGTGGCCCTCCTCTGGACACATTCCAACAGCTCAATCTCCTTCCTGTGCTGGGAGCTGCAGAACTAGGATGCAGAACTCCAGATGGGGTCTCATGAGAGCAGACTAGAGGGAGAGAATCCTCTCCCTCATTTTGATGCGAATGTGGGTCAGAAATATCCCAGTGTGACTCTTTCACATACCAGCCTGCAGTTAAGACTGGAAGCTAGTAAATAAACTGACACTTTTGTAAAAGAGGACTCACTGGAAAAATATTAACACAGGGTTTGCCTGAGGTGTTTTTAGAGTGACACTTGGGAATGGGACCACATTTGAAGCTGACCTCACAGTTTATATCAGGTATATTATTTAGAATAAAAGGTTCACCTGTGCTGTTTGAGTCTCCAACACATTCTATTTACTGACAGAATATCCTGAAACACCTTGTATTGCTCACAGTATTCAGATATGGCACTTCATGATAGCAATATCCAATATGTTTCTATAGATATGATGAGAACTTTTACCGTGAAACAGATGACTATGACAGTAATTCAAATAATTTAGTTTTTATAAAGTGTTTTGGTTACAATGGAGAACAGGGCGAGGGAACTCTGCTGCCAAGCTGAGCACTCAGATTAGTCAGAGTTCTGTGTACTGTAATCCTTTTCTCTCAGCATTGTTATTATATTTCTTTTTTGAAGAGGAAATGACAGAGATTTATTTGAAAAATTCTAGAAGCTCTGTATATATAACAGATGTGTATATATATTGTAAACATGTATTAAATATATCTGCTAAGGGAAGAGACTCTGTGGGTGCAGCTTAATGTTTTAGTATTCCAAGCATTCTCTTGAGTTTGTCTACTGATGGTAATGGTGTGAGAATGAAATGGACATTGTGCTTTCGCTTCCCTGGCGCGCTATGTCGTTACAGGTGTTTAAATCCCTGTACATAGAACTGGCAGGCTGGCATGCTCATTTCTAAGGACTGTGGCTCTGGTCACAGCTGGAACATATGCTGCGGCTGTTCAAATGGGAATGGAGCGACGTTTCCTTCTCACTATTGAGCTCTTGCTCAACTCCAAAAGTAATTTTTTTTTAAAGCTGGCAATAGCTAGAGGAAGAGGTGCCTTTAAAAAACAAAACTAATGTAGCCTTACAAAGAGATTGTGGACTATCTATATTTTTGTGCTGGTCTTCATAATGGATGTCAATGTCTTTTTACTGTACTTGCTGACATATTTGTAGGACTGCAGGGTATTGTGCATGGGCCTGTCAGATCTTCTGAACGGCATCATAGGAGTTAAGAATAAATCAATGATTTAGGGTTATCTAATCAATCTGCTTGCTTGCCCGGTGTTGGAGGCTTGTGCATTTTAATCTTGTCTTGGCCAGTGAGGTTTTATGTGCGTTCTAAACACTTAGGCTTCCTCTCAAAGATTATTTCAAGGATGGTGTCTCGTTAACAGGAGGGTTTACAAGATGTCTGGTAGTCCCTTCTTGTACCTTCATGCCAGTAATCCAAGCCATGTTTTGTGCCATTTTACGTACTCCTTGTCTGTCTAATGTGGAACCTGCATGCACACACTAGTTCTTAGCTCTATATTTCCATTTTGATCCACTTACCCACTTAGTTCAAGGTAGTTGCAGTCTGCTCTTGTTATACAACTTTTTTTCCCCAGCTTTTTAGTTCCCATCCCTCGGATTGCACATACTTGATTTGTTGAGTCTGTGGTGATAAACGTGGGTTTCGGTTGTTTTTTTCGCTCTATAACATTGTTCATCTCACAAACTCTGACAGCTCTTTTAAAGAACTCGGAGAGTAGGTGCTTTTCAAGCTTCTTCCTTGCTTTCAGTATGCTATTACGATTCTTTTGCAGCTAGAGACTTCATGCCTCTTTCATTATTATCCTGGGGTTTCTAAGCTTTGTGCATCTGATCTCTAAGGGTGCTATCATATTTTGCCCTCTCTGTGCAGTTCTGCCTGGTTCAGTGTAACTGGTATCTCTCATGGATGTGGTATGTCTGCTGAAGGTGGAAACTAAACTGGACCTAAGGCTTGTTCTTGCAAAGCAGGCAGTTTTGTTTGCTGTCAGGACATGGTGTTTTAGTGTTACTGATTTTCCTATCAGTAATTTACATGGTACATTGTTTTAATGGTTAACTCATATAATTCTTGTCTGTGTTAGCCTGTGCTACTGATTTGGGGGTTTCTAACTAATTTAATGGAAGAATTTTCAGTCCTGCATGCTAAAAATTGGTCTGCTGGGTTTAAATGTTCTGATTTCTATTGCTAATTTATTTCACACATTGGATTCAGTTACCAAAACGCTTGTCGAAAATGATTTGGAGTAGTCTGGAAGAAGCTTATGTTGTGGAAAACATTTTCTCAGCTCTTATAAAATCCTAGTGTCTTATATTTTATTTTTCTTTCTCAAAGAGGATGCTTTTGCAATACGACAGAAAAGATTTTATTACTTGTAAGAAAATCATCCAGCAGATATTTTAGGATCTCATTAATCTTTATTTTGATTTTGAAAATATTTTAATAAAATATTTTCCTGAGTAAGAAGCTACATGTATGTCACATGCTATGGGTGCTTTTTTTTAGGCCGTATGTTTTCAAATAATCTTCCATTAAAGCAGTCTCATATTTAAATGTGTTGGAGTAACTGTGTGATGTTCACCAGAAACCTTTGTGATTAGGTCATACAACATCATTTTCCAAGCATGAAGTTCCAGTAACCTGCAATGTGTTCTTTTGAGTAAACATGTTGGAGACAAAGGACTTAGTTCCACCCCCTTTTCTAAATCACTGAAGCGTCCCTTTCTCCACCTCCTTCCTCCTGTTTGAACAGAGAGTTGGGGGAGCAGCAGTTACCATAGATCAATGTGTTATCTGAGCAGTTATCTGATCAGTTATCTGAGCTCAAGTATGGAGACAAGGGGCAGGGAGGGCTCACTCGCCAGTTCTGAGCATGGTCAAAAGCCATGGGGGAAAAAATCAATTTAGATGAAACCACCACCCATTCACCAGTTAAATCAGAGTAGGGCAATGATAAATACAGCTTGCCCTGCTTCCCACCCCTCCCTTCCTGTCCCTCCTTCTGTCCCCACAGCATCACAGGGGGAACTGGGAATGGGGTTTGTGGTTAGCTCCCATCTTTAGTCCATGTTGTTTCTGCTGCTCTGTGCGCCTCATGGGGGAAAACTCCCAGTCCTCCCCTGCAGCCAGGTGGTGTCCTTCACACTGGAGACATTCCACCATTAACTTCTCCAGCTACGTTGAATCCATTCTGCAGGCTGCATTTCTCCCAGTATGGGCTCTCCTCAGTCACAGCCTAACTGGAGGAGTCCTTCATGGTCTGCAGACAGGGTTCCACTCCACTGCTGAGCTCTAAGGGGGCTGCAAGGGATCACTCAGCTTGCCATCTTACCACAGACCAAAGGGGAATGACTGCACTGGTGCCTCCCCTCCTTCCCACTGACCAAAAAGAGCTTTCAAAAACAAAGGAACTTGCTCAAAACATTTCTCCTTAAAAAGGTTATCATGGAGGCTCCAATTACCTTGGTCAGGAGCAGGTTCAGCTTAGAACTGTGGGAGTTTCATGAAGCTCCCTGCAGCAACCAAACCAGTAGCCCACTCCCCTGCCATCCAAACCACTCCAGACACAAACCAAGTGTAGGACCATACTTGGGAGCTGTATAAACTATCTAGTAAACCTACTAAAACCTTCTAATGAGGGTTGTGTAAAGTGGGAAAACACAGCCATTGTAATTGTCCCAGTGTCTGTACATGAGGCCGTGTCTGTGTCCTCAGTCTGCTGAGGCTCTGGGTTTGCAGCCTAACACGAGTAGTTACTGCAGTGTTGGAGTATCTGCAATTGAGATTATTTGTGGTTTTACTTTGAAGGTCTCCAGGCAACAGTCATTTGGATTCTATGTTGAAGGAAGCAGGCAGGGAAAAATAGTAGGTTGAACAGGCAGAGCTGATGCTGATAACCATTATGTCACTGGTGTT
This sequence comes from Upupa epops, assembly GCA_013397515.1. Taxonomy (NCBI): domain Eukaryota; kingdom Metazoa; phylum Chordata; class Aves; order Bucerotiformes; family Upupidae; genus Upupa; species Upupa epops. The sequence continues at coordinate 53,538 of VZRI01000011.1, read as the reverse complement.
ACGGCAGCACCATTCCTCTGCAAAGCAATGCAGAGCTTAGCCTGATGATAGTGCAGATAAAACATGACAAATTCAATGAGGCTTTTCTGTGGCAACAATTGCTGTTTATTCTTTCATGCATTGGTTGCCGGTTATTTGCAGGTGTATCTCAAGATTCCAGATGATGCACTGTTGTGTCAAAGGTGGAGATCGTTCTCAATTCAGAACTGTGTCAAGGTGGCAATAAGTTCCTAGTAGCTTATTACTTAAATTTTCAGAATGGATCTGAATTTTTTGCTAACACATTTGTGCTGGGGACCCAGATAGGTAGGGAAGTTCCTTAGACCATGTAGCAGGACTACTCCGGACCTTCAGACCCTTTAGCAGGACTACTATTTGCCTTCTAGACAAACATTGTTTTCCACACAATATGATAATAAACCCCTTCCCAGTTGTTTGTGTGAGAGCCTGTCATCTTTGATGGGTCAGCTCTTGGTGGGTACTACAGGCTTGCTCAGCGTAGCTGTTAGCATTGAGTGATGACTGAGAAAGATTTCCCTGAAAAAAAGCTACTTGTATGTTTCAGGATGCTCCTTTTCCTTGAAGGCATTAAGAATATTTTAATGCGTTTAGCTGAAGAGGGTGTTGAATAGGTCAACAGTCTTGACACTTGGATCATCTGTGACCTTAAGCCTGGAAGCCATTACTGAAACAAGTGACCTGTAAACTGCTAATCAAAACCTCTGCAACGTTTCTACTGATGAAAACCATGCATTAATCCAGCCAGTTACAACAGTGGCAAGTGGTTTACAAGAAATAACCCAGAGTGTAAAAGGTAGAGTAAATGATCAAACACCTGGGTGGGGAGTAGGGAGAGGACAACTAGGGTGACCTTTATTTAAATAGTTCTTGCTCAGGCAAGTGCTCTTGTTCAGCAGGTGGGACTTATCCCAGGAGAGGGGGTAGTAGGAAATAACACCTTGGCAATTATGTCCCTGCCTGTGCTAACAAACATGTCTGTTGTGTAGGTTATTGATCCTTTTCATACTTGTTTTTTATCCTCCCACTTAAGTTCTCCTGTAGGCTATTTTTGCTGAGAATCTTAACATCTCATCTACAGTGGAGTCTCATTGCAGGGTAAGTTTTTACTTACCTCTTAGAGTGTTTTTTAAAGGGTAGTGGTGTTTCAGCTTCTGCCCTACCCCTCCTGCCAGCAAAAGGCTCATTTTTATCTCTTTATTCTCTATTCACTACCAAGTGATCTCTTACCTCACCTGCTGACTTTAATTTTGCTGCTTTCTAGACTTCGTAAGTTGTGATAACCTACAGTTCTCCATCGCATAAGATGTCCTGATAATCTGAATTCCCTTCCAGAAGGAAGGTGAAAATCCAGTTAGGTGGCACAATTGGTGAATTGTCAGGAGACAGCTGTTGCTAGATGATAAACTCCAAACTATGACTCAGTGGAGAAAAATTTAATATTAGATGCCTTTCAACTCAACTTTCTTCTGGATTGAGTTGTGGTCCTGTGTGCTAATGAACCCTTGCCCTGCTCATGCATTGAAGCCAAGCTGTGATCCCAGGAGATCACACCCATATTTAAACCAGGCCTGCATTTGTGTTTTTAAGCTCAAAGCCTTGTGCTGACATGGGCCTCAAGCCTGATCTACTTCACATGCCCTCAGTTTGAATTGCAGGCTCCCCAGATGACTTTATTGCTGTCTCCATTTGCTCTTCCCACCAGAGGATAGATGGGAATGCTGAAAAAGCATTTGCATAGCAGGATTTGTGCTGTTGTGAAATTGAAAGCATAGCTTGTTGCCAAGCCAAAGATGTTCCTTATTTTTGAATAACTTACTGAAACCAGCTAGAAAACATTGTGTAAGGAACAATTACGTATTTCAAGGTAATATTTTTTCCATTGAGAATTTTTTTTCTGTCATCGAAGTTTAATGTTTCAAACGTGACTTGTTTTCAGTTGCGTGGCTTTGAAGATTGTCTCCTTGCAGTCAGACCCTTACAAACACCAACAGGTTTGAACTGCCTGATCTTTTGGAAATGCTGATTGAGCATGTTAGCTAATAATAATTCTTTGTACCTTTAGAGATCAACCAGACTGAGAAGCTGCCTTGTGCTATGTTAGCGATCAGGGAGGTGTTCAGCTGGAGGTCAGACTTGATGATCTTAAAGGTCCTTTCCAGCCTTAATGATTCTGTGATTCTGTTTTTTCTCGAATCGTGTCTGACAAAAGACTTGTAGAAGATAAGAAGCCTCTTGTTGCTGTAAGCTTTTCTGTTGACATGCATCTGCGTCTCAGTGGCCTCCACTGTATTTCCTGTCAATGTCATCAACTCTTTTTGGTTTGGGGTTGGGTTTTTTAGTTATAGAAACTGTAAGTTTAAGAAAGACTGATTTTCTTGACTTACAGACTAGTTTGGATTTTTGTGGTTGCTTGTACTAATATAACTTCCTTTCTCAAAAAAGAAGTAATGGTCTTTCAGCTACCAGACAGTTCTCTCAAGGAGAAGACCTCACTGGTGATGGCCCCTTAACTGGTAGTAACTACAATTGCTCTTCTTGGATGGGTCATTCCCATGACATACAGTTCTTATGCAAAGGCTACTGGAAACTGATCTAAAAACAGCTACAAGAACTTAAGACCTCCCTGCAGAATTATGTGGAGGATGTGAATTTGACTACTTTGTCTTCCAAAGTAGTGGATCCAAGTGAGAAATAACTGCTCACAGAATCACAGAATTACGGAGGCTGAAGAAGACCTCTGAGACAATCAAGCCCAGCCTAGGACTGAACATCACCTCGTCAGCTGGACCATGACACTAAGTGCTATGTCCATACTCAGTGGCTAATGGTCTGCTTAGCAGGTTTTGTGTATAGCCCAGTGCAAGGCAGTGTCAGAATTTCCTTGCCACCAAGTGACTGTGTTTATATACTGCTGTCAAACAAAAGTGGGTGCTTGGGGTTTTTTATGAGAACTTGTGTTTTCTCCTCTGTGAAGGCTTTTATGACAGTAAGCTTCTGTAAATTTAATGTGTTTCTTTATTTCAGAATTATTTCTTAACAAGGGGATGTGAGAAAAGTGAAAAAGGGATTCACTCTCTAAGGGATTGTTGAGAATTTATTAATCAAATTATAAACTTTTGCTTTAGATTGAAATGCTTCTACAAATTCTTTACCATTAAACTTCATCCTAAAATTCACAATTTTAAAATCCTGGTTAAAGATCAAAAATGGCCAAGACAAGAAATTCAGAGGAAGATGATTTGGAAGCCTGACAGTGTATTCTTGAGCTTCTCAATCACAGCCCTGAATTTTCTCTTTATTTCACTTGAATTCGTATTTTGTGAAACTTCTACTGTATTTAAAGCCACATTCATTCACCTGAATAAATCCAATAAATATTTTGTCATGAAAATTCTTGAGGTCTGCTCCTGTTGGTGTGCCATTTTGATAAGACCACCCCAAGGTAACCGTGCAGGTGTTTGTGTTGGTTTGACAGTGGTGACATGTAGTAGCCGTGTTCTGTCCCCGCATTCTGTGCTGAGCAAAGTCACCTAGGCTTCCAGACATAACCCATGGTTTGTAAGAGCAGCTTTATTTAAGTTACAGCAGCGAGTGTCATTTGTACCATAGAATTATGTACATTGGGTGCTAATAAATACTATTTTTCAACATTTGGTATTGTGTTCATAATGCTCTGTTTTGTCACAAGGTCAGTGTGCATTTGATGTATGGATCAGGTCTAGGGAGGTTCTCCTCCTGCTCTGCTCTGCCCTGGTGAGACCATGCGTGGAGTGCTGCCTCCAGTTCTGGGCTTTCCAATTCAAGAGAAATGGGGAACTGCTGGACAGAGTTCAATGGAAGGTTGCGAGGATGATGAAGGGACTTGGATGTCTCTCCTATTAGAAAAGGCTGAGAGAGCTGGGGCTGTTTAGTCTGGAGAGGAGAAGACTCAGAGGATCTCATTAATGTCTGTAAATATCTGTGGGGTGGGTGTCAGGAGGAAGGGTCCAGTCTGTTTTCTGTGGTGCCCAGTAATAGGACAAGGAATAATGGGGATAGTACAGAACACAGGAGGTTCCACCTCAACATGGAAGAGAAACTTCTTACCTGTGAGGTTGATGGAGCCCTGGCACAGGCTGCCCAGAGAGGTTGTGGAGTCTCCTGCTCTGTAGACTTTCAGCCCCTCCTGGACACAGCCCTGTGTAACCTGCCCTAGGTGATTGTGCTGTGGCATGGGCATTGGACTGGATGATCTCTAGAGGTCACTTCCAACCCCTGGCATCCTGTGATCCTGAGCCCAAGATGAACAGATGTGCATCTGCAGGAGCGTAAGGTAACTTCGTGTGAACTTTCTTTTGTGCCCCGCAATGTGTTAGCACTCCTAGAAGTGCCTGTTTCTCTGTTCTCCGTATGTTCTGGTTTTCTGTTCCTCTGCCATCTCAGCACTGTTGGCAGCCTACACCTGTCCATGTCCCCGTGTATCTTCATGCCATGAGCAGATGTGCAGAGTAGATGCAGTCCCATCAAGCAGGAGCTGGGCTGTCAGCAGTGCTTTGATCTTAGCGAGTCGTGGGGCTCTTCCTGGGGGAACATTCCTTTATCATAAAAATAAGCACATGGTTCTGCCTGGAGGGAAATGATAGGGGAGAGGAGGCCGCACATCACAGATGGTGGTTGTGTTGCTGCAGGAAGATGCTCAGAACAGCACAGCACTGCTGTGGGAGTAGTAAGGGAACCTACACAGAACTGAGCAGAACAACTTGATAACAAGTCCATCCTGTTTTCCCTACACCGGTAGGGAGGGTAAGCAAAATTCTTGTCTCCTCTTCCTGGTAAGTATAATAAGGACTTGTTATTTTGATGTCTCTTGGCCATCTAACAGGTGATTGGATAGTTCTTCCTCAGGTAGCTCACACTGAGGCTCTCTTTCAGCCAAGTATGTGAAAGGACACCGTGGAAACACCTGGAGCTTTACCAGCTGTGCTGAGTCTTCCATAATCTAGCAAGAACCTCAACCACACTTAAGAAATTAAATGAGTGCAGGCAGTATTGGGTGTTTACTTCTAAACTACGTACGGGACACCAGGTACTGCCTCTGCTTTTGGGCAATTTTATTGCAAAAGATGTAACTTGTACTGATGAGCTTGTACATGTGACAGAAGGAGTATTGTGGCTTTCTTCAAGCCCCCTCAAGCACATATGAAGATTTAAGATGTAAATTATCTTGGTTTTTAATAAAACGTGGTCTAGAGATTTCAGTAGGCAGCAAGAGTTTTGATTGCTATGACGGGTAGAGAAGAGTGAGCTGGGCTGATCAGCTGGCCTTGTGTCTTGGGTTATGGAATCAAAAAGACTGTATTCTATTTTCATCTGTTGAAAGCAGTTGAGAAGCTGTATGGTTTTGGTTTTTTTTGTAACTCCAGGGGGATGGGGGAGTGAATGCCTTTACTGACCCAATTGTTAAAACCAGGTGGGGCAATGTTCCTTAAGTATCTTCTGCTGATGGACCATTAAGGCTCATATCATCCCATTGTGAGACGCTTC
>VZRI01000011.1:16733-47890 GCA_013397515.1 Upupa epops | reverse complement strand
GTATGCCTTTATGCCTTACACGTATGCCTTATACTATATAACTATGTGGTAATCCTGTAATAAACTGGACGTCTTGCTTGCATCAAGCTGTGTCCCCGTCTCTCAATCGCGGCACCCAACTAACAGTCAGGGTCCCTAGGACCTTCTTTCTTTATTTGTTGTGTATACTATTGGTATTTTAAATATTCTTAGTAAAAAATTGTTGTTCCTTTTCCCAAATCTTTTGCCTGAAGGCCTTTAAATTGAAAGAATTTGGTACCTGTCTTCCCAAACCGAGACACCTCGATAAGCGGAAGGGTGTGTTCTTACAAGGCTTTAGGCTTATGCTTACATTTAAAGTGCTTACAAACAGGAAATGAAGTTTAGATGAAAGCAGGATTAAACTGATTTCACAAGATCCAACAATGTCAGGGTCATCCCAAGAAGGTAGCAAATATGACACTTTGACAACTGAGCACCATGGCTGTTCTGGGAACTTCAGGTGAAACACTTAACACCAAACCCTGAAGAGCCCTCTCAAAATGCTCAATACAGGAAATAGCTGTGCAGCTTCCCTGTGAACAAGAACCTGAAAGCTCCCTGTCATTGCTTAAAATGCATATCCTAAAGAAGACGGGTGGCTCTAACTGTTCCTAATGTCTCAGCCATCTGTGCTGTGCTTTTGGCAGAGCACAAGCAAAATGCTGGGGAGGCTCTGCAGAGCACCAGCCTGCCATGCTGCAAGGGCACGGCCAGCAGGGAAAGCATCACACAGCAATTAAGCCCCTATATAATGAGTAGCTACAAGTGATAACTTAGCCTTTTTCTCAGCTAGCCCCAAATTCAACCCTGACCAACTGGGTCCCCAGACAATGTATCTGGTGTCTGAACTGGAAATGCTGAGTTTTGCCCAGCCCGTGTGATGAACCTTGTTGACAGGAAAACGTGCTTTGAGCAGAACTTAAGTGAGGGAGGAGGGATGGTGGGTATCAGTGATTGCTCTGCTTCTACTGAACTCTCCCTCCTTTTTTCAGTGTAGCAGCCCTGATTGTTGTTAAATCTCGGCTCCAACCCTGCAAGTGTTGGATGGGGCTCTGAGTGACCTGATCTAGCAGGACGTGTCCCTGCCCATGGCAGGGGGTTTGGAATTCAATGATCTTTAAGATCCCTTCCAATTCTAACTTTTCTATGATTCTATATTTTATTGCTTTGCTTTGCTTTTTCTGGAAGCTAGCGGGGCACCTAGGTCTTCTGTCTGGGTAGAATTATTTTGCTGATGATGTTCAGTTGAAGATGAAAGGAAATGTTGCTTCTAAGAGGAAGATCTGAACCTTCACAGTGTAAAACTGCAGTTTTGTCCAGGACCCCAGACTGGTTTGTGCTACAACACCAGGGTGACCATGTAGAGTTCTCCTTGATTTACATGGATGAAAACAAAACCAGCAGCAGCTGCTTCCTAACTGAATTGCAGTTCTTTTGGCCACTTTGGGGTGTTACTCCTCCCCTGCTCACTAGTGGTGTGGCAGGTTCTCCGCTTAAGCAACAACTGGGTGTTTTGACTGATCCAGGGCTGTAGTAGGTTAATGTTGAAGTCAATCCATACAACAAGCCAATCCCAAGTTTGGGAGAGGGTGCCTGTAAGTGCTTGAAATGCTGCTCTTCCCAGTCTGTAAAGCAGAACTTCAAATAATTTCCCTTTACTACCTGTTAATGGCTCTTGGATCTCTCTCCTCACACCAGAGACTGGTGAAAGCTCTCTTGAGCTGTGGTTTAGTGAGAGTCATGGGCCTCAAATTCTCCTCTGACTGTGAGTAACTTAACCCCACTATTTTTCTCAGAGTCTTCTCTGTTCTGGCAGCAGGGTCCTGCAGGCCTTGAGCCACACAAGACTGGAGAAAACTAAATTCCATTTCCCACATGTTGGCTGCTTTGTGGATTTGGGGTTTTACTGGTGTTGACAAACAGCTGGAGTGTCCCCCCAGCTTGATTATTTTACCTTTGCTTTCCAGTCGCTGGGTTGGGATAAATCTCAATGCTTGAGGTTTGTATAAGCTGAAGCTTAAGTTGATGTCAGGAGAGACGTGTGGATGGTGCCTGCTTTGAGAAAGTGCTCAAGTCTGAGTTGTGTGACCCCTCAGAAGTGTCTGGGATTGCAGCCTTGGTCTAGGTGTTGCCCAGTAGGCAGAGCCACACTGAGGTGCTTCTGCCACTGCAGCAGAGCTGCATTGCTGCTCTCTGAAGGGATCTGTGCCCAAAGGTGGAAATTAGGCAAGCTGGGGCTGTACACTGGAAACAGGTTTTCAAATAGCTCTCTTTAGTTCCTCCACATCTACTGCATTTCACCACCCACCCAAAGCCTGCAAGAGAAAGTAAGGAATGAATCAATGGTCTACACAGCATTATCATGCTTAGGGACAGAGCTGTGATCCGCTTTGCTGACTGGAAAATGAGAGCCAGAGGAAACCAGCTCCAGTATTTCTTGAGCTGGAGTCTGGCACTGCTCCTGTGGCACTTGGCCTGCTCCCAGCATGGTGCCCCAGGGCCCTGCCTTGCTCTAGCCCATCAGTTCCGTGGCTGGGAATTAAAATCTGTGCAAATGTTTTGGATGAGCGGATTAACAAACTGATAAAGGTTGTCAAAATCATCCACAAAGAAGGAATGTTCCTTGTCTGGGTCTGTTGCGATGTCTTCCAGTTCATCCTGGGCTGCCCAAGCAATTCCAATGGAGTAAGCTGTAACCCCTGGAAAGAAACCCAGAGTTGGAAAGGAGCATAAATATTGTCCTTGCATCAAATTTGATTTAAGACCAATATTGCAAATATAGTTGCCAGGCCACAGAAACACGGACAGTGAGTCGCAGTCATCTGTCTCTACAACAATTTTGCTTTCAGTTTGGAGGGAACGTCTAGTTTGTGCTCTGAAAGTACATCTGCCAACAGCAAAAGGGTTTAAACAACAGGAAAGCCTCTGCATTGTTTATAGAACGTGAACGTGGTAGAGCAGGGTTATTGATTGGACTTGGTGATCTAAAGGGTCTTTTCCAACCTGAATGATTCTGTGGTTTCTCTGCTTTGAGTTTAATGAACAAGTTCTTATTCTAATGCAAACATCTTACAACTGCACTGGAGGGCGTGTGCCTATCCTGTCTGGAAAACCAATGGAGGTTTCATGTGTTAATAAGACAATAGAAATCTCCTGAGCTCTCCTAGGCAGAGCTGCCCTTCACTAGCTTTATATGACTTTTACAATTTTTTAAAGGTCCTCATTCAGATGCTTGTCTTGTTAGCACTCCATGAGGCCTCAGGGTGCTACAGTTCCTTCAACGAAGTTTCACAGCAAGCTGTATTTCTCTGATTTAGAGAATTGCTGAGGCATGCATGGAGAGCAGGTAATGCTGGAAGAACTTACCATTCTGGTGAGCTGCCATAGCCGGCACCCTGACATCATCATAGGACCTGCCATCAGTAATGAGAATCATGATCTTCCTTTTGTTTGCTTTGGACTTGCTGAAGAGCTGCTCTGAGGCGAAGGTGATGGCTGCTCCTGTGCTGGTCCCACCACTCCAATAAGAGATGTGTTTAATAGCGGTCAGCACGTCCTGCTTTGTGCTGTATTTGTTGAAGCCGAACTCAAGCCTCTGCTCGTAGGTGTACTGCACAGCTGCTACACGGGTATCTGTGTCCGAGATCTCAAATTCTCTGCTGATGTTGGCCACAAACTGGAGAACTGTGTGGAAGTTCTGGGTGCCGACACTGCTGGAGCCATCGATTACGAAGCCAATGTCAGCTGAGTTGAAGCACGTCTTGCTGCAGGCCAGCCGGTCGCTGTCACAGACCCGCTTCACCAAGGGCTGGATGACCTTGTGCAGGCTGAACCAGCTGGGCACATTGATGGAGTAGAAACTGTTTGTCCTGCACACTGCCTACAAGGCAACAAAGGGATGAAAGCAGTGGGAACTCAGACTGCCTCCTTCAGCTGGGGAATGTGGCTTAAAGTCCAACCTACAACCAACCAAGTAAACCTAACATCTGACATCTAGCTCATGCCACTCAGCACTTCATCCAGCCTAACCTTAAACACCTCCAGAGACGGTGACCCAACCACCTCCATGGGCAGCCTGTTCCAAAACTGGATCACTTTGTCAGTGAAAAACCTTTTCCTAATGTCAAGTCTAAACCTCCCCTGATGGAGCTTGAGACTGTGACCCCTTGTCCTGTCTCCAGTGTCCAGGGAGAAAAGATCGACCTCCACCTGACTCGAACCACCTTTTAGGCAGTTATAGACAGCGATAAGGTCACCCCTGAGCCTCCTCCTCTCCAGGCTAAACAGACCCAGCTCCATCAGCCTCTCCTTGTAGGGCTGACCTTCTAGCCCCTTGACCATTCTAGTTGCTCTCTGGACTCGTTCCAGCCCCTCAACATCCTTCCTAAACTGAGGGGCCCAGAACTGAACACAATACTCCAGGTGTGGTCTAACCAGTGCCGAATACAGGGGGAGGATATCCATATGCAAGGCATGGAATGATAGGGCAAGGCATCATGGTTTGAAGTTGGAAAAGGGCAGATTGAGGTTAGACAGCAGGAAAACATTCTCAAATCTGAGGGTGTGGGATCCCTGGAACAGGCTGCCCAGAGAGGTGGTAGAGGCCCCATCCCTGGAGCCATTCTAGGTCAGGCTGGATGGGGCTCTGGGCAATCTGTTCTAGTGAGAGATGGCCCTGCTTGTTGTAGGGGGTTGGACTAGATGGTCTCTGGAGGTCCCTTTGAAATAAGGAGTTGGGACAAACTTGTAGCCCCTGTAAAATAGCCCATAGCCTGGTCGTCAAACTTGCATCCTTGTAGTTCAAATTTACCAATATAACAAAGGGGCCTTTTGAGGAAGAAGAAAAAAGGGAACTGGAAGATAGAGCAGACACTTCTGAGACAGAAGGACTCAATCAACAAAAACTACTAGACCTCTTGTCATCTTCAAGGACAAGAGATTGATATGTAGGAGCCTTAAAGTTAATGTTTGGAACAGCCCAAAAATTAGCATGGAGCCCAGTAATTAGCAGTTAAAGGAAATCAATCATGGTAAACTTAAAAGTAGTTGAAACTTTTGAGCTTTTGGAGGTGTTTCTGCATGTGCTGTGCTTTTGTAGTGTTTTAGCTTTGTGTTTGACCAGTCTGGGTGGGTGTTTTGGTTTATAACACGAGCAATAACAGCAGAATAGCTGACCTCTCTCTGTTCTTAACACTGCCAGAATTGCTGCTTTGTGGAGTGAAAACCAGATAAACCAGGCAAAGGTAAATCAAGAGCCAGCCTGGTGGCAGTAGTTAAGAATGAAAATTGAAGCACAGAATTCTGCCCTCCCCCCCCACTACCATTTGCCTTTGTGCAGAGTGGGGTGTCAGTAAGGATCCCCTGTGGTGGCTTTTGCACTGGAGCTGGGGGGAAGTCTGCCTATAAACACTTTCAGAGACTGAGATCAGGCAATGACTCCTATAGATCTGTGGCCAGAGTGAATGAGCATATTTTGTTTTGCAAAAAACATCTTTGCATTTTAAAATGGGAAAAGAAATTGGAGTACATACATTCTTGCAGGTGCCTAATCCCCCAAGGCCATTGTTGGGCAGGGATCTTTTAGGATACTTGGGGGCGGAGATAAACTTTACAAATGGGAAAATAGAAACGGGAGTGAAGGAAGATCAATTAATTGAAATATTAAGTGTAGCATTAATGAATGTTCCAAAAGAAATTAATGTCCCTGAGGAAGTGTTGCACCAAGTCTGTCCAGGGACATGGGCATCAGGAGTCACAGGAAGGGTAAAGACAGCCTTGCCAGTAGAGGTAAGAACTAAAATAGGGGCTTAACCATTAAAGATCAGACAATACTCTTAAAGATAGAGAATTTGAAAGGAATGAAGCCCATCCTTAAAAAGTTTTTACAACATGGACTTCTAATAATATGCAGATCAGACTACAATATCTCCATTTTACCAGTAAAGAAACCTGATGGGAGTTACCAGGTGGTTCAGGATTTGAGGGCTATTAAGAAAATAACCGAGGATCTATCCTGTTGTGGCCAATCCCTACACCCTGTGGAAAAAATTGACTCCTGACTTGGCCTGGTTTTCTTTGTTGGATTTCTGCATAGCACTGAGCCCAGACAAGGAGAAGCTATTTGCTTCTGAATGGGAAAACTCAGCTAAAGAAGACAGTGTTACCACAAGGATTTAAATACAGTCCCATCCTATTCTGAAGCCAGCTAGCTAGCTAGGGGCATGGTACAGGGGAAAAGACCCCACAGCACTGGAGTAGCTTTTTTTGTTAAAAACTAAGAAACCAGACCACAGTGCATTGAATGAACAATTAGTTTGTTGAACTCCTGGGGGCTAAATGGTTATCAAGTTTCTTTGAAGAAAGCCCAGGTAGATCAAAAGCAGGTGACCTATCTTGGGTATGAAATAATAGCCAGTCAGAGGACTCTGGAAATGGAGAGGAAAGAAGCCATCTGTCAAATTACCCAATCACAAACAATCAAGAAACATCGAACCCTCCTGGGAATGTCCAGGAATGGTGTTGTCTGTGAATCTACAGCTGTGGACTTTCGGTAAAATCACTCTATGATCTTTTAAAATCAAACCCAAAATATTTAATTTGTGTTGAGGAGGCAGACAGGGCATCAGTTAAAGATGGAAGTGATGAGGGCATCTGCCTTAGAGCTGCCAGATGCCACCAAACCATTCTGATTATTTTCACATGAGAAGCAAGGGACACCCCTGGGAATTTTGGCCCAGGATGTGGGAACCTATTGAAGAGAGTTGCTTACTTTTCCAAACAACTGGATGGAGTAAGCAAGGGATGGCCAAGTTGCCTGAGCGCTGTAGCAGCTCTGGTACTCAATATACACGATGCATGGAAATTCACCCTGAGCCAGAAAATTACTGTGCTAGTACCACACACTTTTTCATCAGCACTAGAGGCAAAATGAGAACATCGGCTGTCTCCTCAAAGGTTCCTGAAATACCAGACAATACTGGTAGAACAGGACGACATTGAGATTTTTGTCACTAACATTGTCAACTCAGCTTCTTTTTTTAGTGGAGAAACTGAAGGACCAGTGGCCCACAACTGCCTACAAACCATAGAAGTGGTATATGCCAGTCGACCTTGATATAAAGGAAGAGCCCTTGGACAACATGAAGGAATCCTGGTATACAAATGGGAGCAGCTTTGTCAGACAAGGTGAATGAAAAGCAGGACATGCGATCACCGCAACGGACAAGGTAATCAAGTTTAGGGCTCTCCCTTCCAACAGATCTGCACAAAAGGCAGAAATAATAGCTCTCATGAGGGCCTTAGAACTGGCTAAAGGAAAGAAAATCAGTATTTGGACTGATTCAAAATACACTTTTGGAGTGGTTCACGCTCATGGAGCAGTTTGGAAGGAGAGAAAAGTTTTGTCAACTCAAGGGAAAAGTATAAAACATGCAAAAAATTCTGAAACTTCTTGATGCTGTGCAGCTACCAGAGAAGGTGGTGATTATGTATTGCAAAGCCCATAAGAAAAGCTCATGAAATTGGAAACTCAATGGTGGATTGAGAGGCTAAAAGAGGAGGGCTCAGTGGGTATGCAATCCTTGATTCTGAACAGTAAATTCCAAACAGAAGTTAAGGAGGGGCCTCCCAAATATTCAAAGGAGGATAGAAAATTAATACAAGATCTAAAAGGGAAGGTAAATGAGGATGGGCAGGCTATTATCCCACAAGGAAAAGTCATCGTACTGTTTGTGGTATTGTGGGCTCTCGTTATGGCAGAACAGAGAAAAACTCGTTGGGGAGCTGGAACACTGTATAAGTAAGTGGCAAGGAACTACAGTGAGACAGGTGACTCAGCAGTGTGAAACTTGTTTTAACCCATGTTAAGCTAAATAGATAAGGGAAACACCCCTGGACAACAATGGTAAATTGACTTTATTGAACTGCCTAGAAAAGGGAGGTACTGGTACTTATTACTACTAACAGGCGTGTTCTCTGGCTGGCCAGAAGCCTTTCCTTGCCAAACTAACAAAATCGGGAAGTTGTACAATGTCTCATACAGGAGATAATAACAAGGTTTGGGGGTTCCAGCAACAATGTCTTCAGAACTAAAATAGATAGTAAGATACTAGGGATTTATTGGGAACTCCAAGAGGCTAATCTTCCCTGGCTGCAAGCCCTGCCCTTAGCACTATTAAGAGGTAAGAACAAAGCCAAGGGCAAAGGAGGGGATTAGCCCTTTTGAAATCATGTACAGGAGACCCTACGTAATACAACAAGGGATCTTGATGCAAGCTGGTGAGGATACTCTAATGCATACATACGACTAAGTGGTGTTTATGTATGACATCCTGTAATATGAACCCAAAACCCTTGAACCCTGGTGCACACATTAGGTGGAAATATACCATGTGTAGGCCAGCGCTGAATAAATCCACTTGTCCCAACTCTTTGTGAGTTGGGAGTTTGATTCTGCCTGTCTTACCTTCCAATGCTTTTGATAATTCTATAGCTGAACAACTGGGATATAGTTGTGTTAGGAGTGTCCCAACATTTGTGTTTATGGGACCTGTTTATAAGTGCAATACTACAACAATTAGGGAAAGTCTGGTGAGGAGAAGCTTGAGGGATCTGGGAGTGTTTGGCATGGAGAAAAGGGGACCCAGGGAGGACCTTATCACTCTCTACGACTCCCTGAATGGAGTTTGTAGTCAGGTGAGATTTGGGCTCTTCTCCCAGGCAACAAAGGACAGGACAAGAGGGCAGGGTTTGAAGCTGTGCTAGGGAGGGTTAGGTTGGATTTTAGGAAGCGTTTTCTTGTGGAAAGGGTGATCAGACACTGGAATGGACTGCCCAGGGCACTGGTGGAGTCCTCATCTCTGGAAGTGTTTAAAAAAAGACTGGACCTGGCACTTAGTGCCCTGGTAGATTGTGGTGATGTTTGGTCATGGGCTGGGCTGGATGAGCTTAGAGGGCTTTTCCAGACTCAGTAATTCTGTGATTCTCTGACATTAGGCTGACAGGCCTTCTCAGCCTTTGCCGGGGGAGACGCATGCAGCTGGAGGCTTATGGAAAGCTCAAGCTTTAACTGTCCTACCATGGTGTATTTGCAAAATCCCTCACCTCAGTGTGACTGGGGGAGTTCAGGCTAGACATTAGGAAAATTTTTTTCACTGAAAGAGTAGTCAGGCTTTTGAACAGGCTGCCCAGGGAGGGAGTTGAGTCAGCATCTCTGGAGGTGTTTAAAGGTTGTTTAGATATGTTGCTTAGAGATCTGGTCTAGTGGTGAACTTGGTAGAGGAGAGGTATTGGTTGGACTTGATGATCTCAAGGGTCTTTCCTAACCTGAATGATTCTGTGATTGCATGTCGATGCCAAACTTTAATTAGTGAAAAGCCCTTTGCTCCATGAGGCACATCAAACCAGAACTTTACTGACTCCCTCCCTTTACTGGCTTCATCCCTTTTCTAACTTCAGTATGACTGCCTGGTAATTTGTACAGAAGACCTCAAGACAGTACAAGCAGGACAAGGAATATCCAGAAGTGTTAAGTAGGAAAGGGAGTTGCATAAATGAAACAGTTTGGAAAATGTAGTCAGGGACAAGGCTGACCCCTGCTCAGTGAGTACCTTGTCCACAAAGTCTGGTTCCATAACATTTTGCTTTTCGTTTTCAGTGGCTGCTTCAATAGTGACAAAGAAAATGTTGGTTCCCAGTTCTCTGGCCAGCCTGGAAGCCTCCTCCACTCGGTCTGTAGGCCAGCCATCCACTAGCACCACAGCCACATTGGGTGCTCCTCCTCGGTTTCCATTAGCATCGGAAAAGAAGTTTTGGTTAACAAATGACAGAGCCTTCCCTGGAATGAAGGAGGAGATAAAAGGAGTTACTAGTCTGGAGCCACTCTATCTCTCATGAGATGGTGAGCAGAGGACTGATTCAAGCGTTGGAGCAGGGGAGAGTGGTCATGCTAGCAGGAGGGGAGATTGTTGCTGCCAGTGTCCTCTGAACCCTCCTGTGCTCTATCCACCCCTTCCTGTACCCTACAGTGGCCAGAGGTGACAAGCTGGGTAAGCCAGCTTTCCTGATGTGTATGAGATCTGTCTACGAGGAGAAAGGCAAAACCCTGTCTTGCAGTGCCTTAACTAGTGCAGGGAGCAGTACACACATATCAACTTTGCTCTGGTGCCAAACAGCATTCAGTCACAGCCCTCAGAGCTGGTGAGGAAGTGTGGGCTTGCTACAGCCCAGGCTCTGCAGCCCTCCCTGAGCTGAGGACACGGAAGCAGCCCCATCACCTACCAACATTGGAAAGTCCACCTTTCTGTGGGATTTTCTCAATGGCATTTCTTACATCCTTGGAGCTGGCGTAAGTTTTTAAGTTAAATTCTGCAGAAGGGTCATCGCTAACAGGAGAAATAAGAGCAACTGTCAGTTTTGTTTAATTCATGTGCAACATCAGCAAAGTGAGTGAGTCTTTGAGCATGAGTCAGCCATAGAGCTACAGCTGCTGAAGTGTGCAGCTGTACACCGTGGCAATGGGAACAGCTGCACAGAAGCTCTTACCCATACTGCACAATGCCCATCAGAGGGCCTGCCCTGCTGATGCCAAGGGCCTGGGCTATTTTACTGAGGAACTGCTTCTGTAGCTGAAAACGCCGTTTACCGATGCTCCAGCTCCCATCCATCAAGAAGGCCAAATCAACCTTGCAGTCTGAGAAGAGACACAGAAACACAATACATATTTTTAGTCCTTTCTGATAGCTCTGGGTCTTGTGAAGTCAGGGACTTGTCCTACTGTGCAGGATCCCCCAGAAGGCATTGGACAAGTCACAGCTGGGGGCTCAAGTATGTTCTGTTCTCTGATAGTCATAGAATCATGGAATCACTAGAGATCGGAAGGGACCTCGAAAGATCATCTAGTCCAATCCCCCTGCCACAGCAGGATCACCTAGACCAAATCACACAGGAACACATCCAGGCAGGTCTTGAACGTCTCCAGAGAAGGACACTCCACAACCCCCTGGGCAGCCTGTTACAATGCTCCAGTACCCTAACTGGGAAGAAGTTCCTTCTGATATTTATATGGAACCTCTTCTGTTCCAGCTGGCACCCAGTGCCCCTTGTCCTATCACTAGATGACCTTGAGAAGAGCCTGGCTCCATCCTCCTGACACCCCCCCCTCACATATTTATAGACATTGATGAGGTCCCCCCTCAGTCTCCTCCAAGCTAAAGAGAACCAACGCCCTCAGCCTTTTCTCATAAGGGGGGTAGTCCTTGTCATGATGCATACAACATCTAAGTACATCTGGATGATGAAAGAGCAAGAAACTGTCTGCAAGGATCAGTCTGGAAGCACCACACTTGGATACTAGGTGGCAAGGATCAGCCATTGCCACTGTTTGACAGGCTGCTCTGCTCTGGGATTCATTGGCTTAAACAAAAGGCAGGGAGTCCCTAACTGGCTCCTTATGAGTTTGTATGGGATAAAAGGAACCAGGAGCTTGACTTGGAGAGGCTCATTTAACAACAGAGACCCCATTACCTAACACATTCCCAAATACCCAAAGGAAATCCATGACATGAAAAGGGATGAAGGAGATAAAGAGTCCTTTCAAAAGTCCCAGCTCTATAAATGTGTCCTCAGGGAGCTGAAACAGTCCCTTCAAGCGGTGAACACAACAGACATAACAAATGTCTTTATGTAAGATGTTAATGCCTGAGCTAATGCCTCAGAGCAAAGAGCCATAGAATCATTAAGGTTCTAAGAGACCTTCAAGGTCATCCAGTCCAGTGATCAACCCAACTCCACTCTGCCCACTAAACCCTTTTCTACAGGAACATATTTACATGATTTTGAACCCCTCTAGGGACAATGACTCTACCACTCCCTGGGCAGCCTGTTCCAGTCTCTGACCACCACATCTACCAGCTGGACATTGTGAGGTCTCTTCAAGCTGCTGCTGTTAAAAGTCGTGGCACTCTGCTTACAAATGAGGATTGTTCAGGGTTGGGAGCAGGGGCTGACATTACAAACAGTGATTTCTGTGCTGTGTTCAGAGGAAGCTCTGTTCACATGTAGCTGTAGGATCATACAGTAGCAGTGATCCGCTGTTCTGTGTTGCCTCTCTGGACTGAAAGCATCAACCTATAAAAGCTACACCTGGACCCAAACAAATACTTCCCTCTAATTATACACATGAACCTCATCTCTGTGCTGCTGTGGCTGTGGTCCTCATCACCACCAGCCTGCAAGTTAGTGGTAAAATGTTCATCAGTTGGACAGCAATCACAAGCTGAATCATAATTTGCCCTCACCAGAGCCCTAATTAACATCTTCCTCCTCTGGTCTCAGGGTCATACACAGCTCTTGATTTTTGCACATCCTAGCAACAGGTCATAAATAAAATGGTATTGCTTAATTAGGAAATTAATTCTGAAGCACGTACTTGGGTTCCCCTGGGAGCTGGACTCCTGTGGCTTCGGATTCAATTCTTCCTTTGAACTGAAGCCTGGAGAGAGAAAGGAAAAGCTCCATTGGTGTGAGCTCAGTGCTTTCCCTTGCTCTAGAAGAAAGCAGAATAGGTGGCTGCAGAGTCCCTCCTTGGCCTGAAGCATTGTTGAAGGAAAGAGACAAGTAGGGGAAACACATCCTTCGAGCTTCCCTTTTCCACCTACATTGCTTCTAGGATAAAACAAGAGCAGAGGCATTTAAAGGAGTTCCACCAAAATCTTTGCAAGCACCAACTTTGATTCCGTTTTGTGGATCAACCCCCTCACTACAAGAGCTTGAGAGCAGCATGCACAAGTTCCTCACTGAGGTGCAGAGATACTGACCATGATGCAAGGTAGTGACCTCTCAGCATTTTGCCCCTGAGAGAACCACTGCTGCCACCCCACTTGCTGTCCTTCAGCCATGCTTTGCAAACAGCTGCGGATAGGGAACAGATTTAGTTATAATCCTTTTGCCTTTGGAGAGGAGGGTCTGCGCAGCAACTCATCCCACCACATTGCAGCTGGGCGAGCAATGCAAGCTACGGCTCCTCTGGTGCTCCAGATGACATGGCTCTTTTGAAAGCACAAATAAGACAGGGAATGGATGAATTGTGGCAGAGAGCTACAGTCAAGTCATGGGAAATGATCTCTTGGGTCACTAGCGGGTCATAGCTGGGACCCCAGCTGAGGTATTTGGCTGGTAGTAGCCTTGGCAACAGGGCTTCATGTCCTTGTGATAGATGCATTGACTCCTAGGGCATCATCAGGCTGCTGTCAGAAGGTCTGGAAAAGCTGAACTCAGGTTGGTGAGAGTATCCTTCAGTGCACAGTCTCCCAAGAGCGGGCTAAAAGTTGTTCCTTTTCACTACAGCACAAGATAGGGGGATGATCCTCAGAAACGATAGCAAGAATCAGATCAGCTCCAAAAAAAACACTCACCAAGGAAGCAGCTGACCAAGCAAATGGAAGCAGCAAAATGGTCTGTTATTTTTGTAAATGGCATATTAGTTTTTATTAGAAAAGTAGGAAGGCTTCCTT
This sequence comes from Upupa epops, assembly GCA_013397515.1. Lineage (NCBI taxonomy): Eukaryota > Metazoa > Chordata > Aves > Bucerotiformes > Upupidae > Upupa > Upupa epops. The sequence goes on along the minus strand of VZRI01000011.1, from coordinate 34,358 downwards.
ACATCTTTATCACCAAAGGAGTTTCAGAAAGACTGAACATCAGGAAGGCAGTGAAAAGGTAAATTTAGAAAGTGTTAGTTCAATACAGAAGAAAAAGAAAGAGAAATGACTGCGTACCAACGAGTCAGTCTCTCCAAAGCCATGACAAGCCATGCAGGAGAGAGAGCACCAGTGTACGTGAGGAGAGCAGGCAGTAGTGGGATGTCAGGGAATGTCATCACCCAAATAAGGTGTAGGATCTATACGTGTACCACCTATGCTGGTTGCTGAAGATACTATTGATCCAGCCATAGTAATGCAGAAAACAGACTGGAAAATGGGAGGGAAAAATAATCTCAAACCCTCTCCATCAACACTTCTATTTCCATTCCAATTCTCTCTAATGATCTGCCCCTGGCAAGGAGCAAATAAAACTAGCTTGAGTCCTTCCACCTGTCTGCTGCAAGCTGCACATAGCTTCAGGTCAGGGATCAAATCTGCACTGTCTGTATATGAAGCACTCAACGTGAAGCTGGGCCGGAACCTGGTCCCTTACTGGAAGGCTACAGCACACTGCAGCATCCTCATGGGACAGAAAGGTTGCTTTGGTCTCCTTTTCTAAAATTTAGCTTCCAGTGAAGAAAGTTTCAAGTGCAGGGATGAAACAGACCTGATAAAAGCAACCCTGGGTGGTTTCCCCCCACTTTGCTTGTCCCCAGGCATCTCTTGTTACTGGACCATGGGGCTTGGCCTCATACAGAACCTTATGTGGTTGTGTAAGAATGAAATAGGTAAAGGGCAAAAAGATTATCCCTGCTTAATTTGTGGCAATAGCTAATGATTTCTTTGTATATTGGAGGATTTATCTGGCTATGACCAGCTCTGTTAGGACAGCCCTAGGGCTTTTTGTTGTTGTACCTGTGCTGCCTGCAGCTTCCCTCTGCTCCTACTCAAGGTTTGGAGCAGATGTTCTCTGGACAGGGCACAGAGACTCACCACCTGTCCCAGCACTGGCTTTTTTTGCTAGAAATGCCTCATGCCCCGGTGCTTAACCCTCTCTTGCCAGAGCCAGTTGCCCCATCTGAAGGTGGGCTGTTGGGGTGGGCTCCAGTTGTGTCATTCCTCCCAGCCAGAGCTGTTGTCCAGCATGTTGCTGGCTTGTGCCTCTTCTCCTGTCCTTGCCCAGCACACCCTGGACCAGGAAGAAATAGCTGTGCTTGCCTTCAGAAGATCTATTTGGATGGCAAAAACTTCATCAGAGGGGGCAGAGTGGTGTTGCTGAGGCAGTGCTGCCCAAGGCTGGGCATTGGCCTGACTGAGGCATTCTGAGGACAGAGGTGACATAACCCAGCTTTGTCCAGGAGCCTCTGCTGCAGCAAACATTTCTGTCCTATGTCAGACCTGAAAGTCTTGCTGTCAGGGAGCAAACCTACCTTTGGTCTGAGGAAAAGCATGTGGCAAATCCAGTTGCTGCTCCTGAGAGATAAACCCTCTGTTGGGATGAGGTACCGTGGGGAGGCAGGGACTGAGGGATCTTTTGAATGGAAGTACTTGATAGGGGCAAACCCTTCAGCAGCAGGCACAGAGGAGCATGAGTGTGACCTGAGGAGGCACCAGATGTGTGAGGGGGAAACAGTTAGCAGCACAGGGAAAAGCATGAGGAGATCTCAGGCTTAGACTGGTGTGTGTCCATGGCTGCTCCTCGGATAAAGGTGCAGGCGGTTCAGCAGCCAGACAAAAGTAAGCAAAGAAGCAAGAGCTGCAGGGAAGGAGGTGGCCATGGGCCCTGTGTGTAAGTGCTTGCACACACAGTCCTGTGGACACCTTTAGGTAGTGCAAACCATCCTCACAGCCCTCCTTTTGCCATGCACCATCCTATCTGCTTCTGCTCTGCCCCTGGCCCCTGCACCTACCTAGTGTTGGTGTGGTGCAAGGAGAAGGGGGAAGGAGCAATGAGCGGAGTCAAACTGAGAACAAAGAAAAATGTTAATGACAGGCTGAACCAGCTCTCTGGTGAAGCCCCCTTATCCATGCAGGAGCCTGAGCAAGGGGTAGCTGAGAGGTAAGACGTCTTCTTTTGGTGGTAGCTCTGGCTTGTGGTAAGTCTGTCTGATGCAGATGTTTATGGTTGATCTGAGAGAATAAGAGTAACAATGATATGAACCCCTACACAGCTTCTCCTTGTCAACCTCATGGATGAGAATGGTTGTGTGTTTTTCTTAAAAACCTGAACCAGTCCTAACAGCTTGTCATCCTGATTGGTTATGTTACAGTACAGAATTTAATCACACAGGCACAAAACAGCTCCCCAGTAACAGACCAGAGCCACATTTCATCCCACAACCTGCACAGCACACCCCCTCCCCATGTGCCAGCTTGGAATTCTTTATGTGCTGATTCCCTTGCAACTGCCTTATTTGTAGAACAGAAAGTAGGTGGATTTAGCACCATAATGAAATTAGATACCACCATGTGCATTTAGGAACTGAATTACATGGGGAAGTGAGCTGAGAGTTGTCTGCCTCATGTATCTCTGAATCTAAACCCCATGCTCCTCACCCAGGTGTACAGCCAGTGTTGGCTTGGCTGCTATGGAAAACCCAAGAACACTGCAGCCTTTTGGAGTTTTATTTGCTGGTGCAGCTCAGTCCTCAGGGGATGTGGGCTGATTTGTGTTTCATGTAACAATAAAGTCACCAAACAAATAATCTTCTACAACTAATTGGAGAAGTGGCCACTCTATGGGTATACCAGTCCAGCCAGTCCAATTTAATGCTCTTACTGCTCTGGGAATCTCAGCTCTTTGCATGGGCAGTCAATTAAAGTTCCCTTCACTGATTGTCATGGCTATTGATGCTGATTAAACTTCCCACCTTTTAGGTGAGCCAGCAGTGATGGCAGCTATGCCAGAAACCAGCCTTTTGAAATCACAATCTGAATTCATCAAGCTTTATCACTCCAGTCTGTGCAGGCACTTCCATTGCTGAGAAATTATGAAGAAAACATCCCTTCCCCCATGCCCAGCCCCTCACTGCCTTTAAGGCAATTTGTCATTTGCTACCTCAAAACACCCCTCTGCAACCCTGGCCCTAGTGTTGTAGCTTTTTCTAAAGCAGCCTAGTGATGCCTGAAGACTCAGAAGACAGAAATTCTTCCTCTCTCTGGCTCTGACTGCTGCTGCTGGAGAAGGGAGATGTGCTCATGTTTGGGACAATGTACATTGTGACTCTGCAATCAGCACTGCTGACACTGGATTTGCAAACTAATGCATGCGGGTGATGCTGCTTGTCATGGACAGTACAGGATTAATCAGGCCTCAGCTTTGAAGTAAGCAGGGCTCAAGGGAATGGTTTTTGCAGAGACCACCAGCACAGCCCTCTGCAGCAGCACAACCTGTGACAAAATCCATGACACCTTATATTGAATGACCCAGCCCCTCATAAGGAAGAGAATAACCTGTCATGAACCTGCTTTAAATCACTTTAAGGAATGAGATCCCTTCAATTTTGATCACCTAGAGTATTCAGTTGTCAATTGCTCTTGATTAAGGGTTGCACAAGACTGATTGCTTCTTGAGCCTGTTACAAACACAGTGTTTTTGATAAGACACTGGGTAGCAGTGCAGTCTCCATCCCTGGAGATGTTTAAGGACAGACTGGCTGTGTCCCTTAGTACCCTGGTCTGGCTGATGTGGTGATGTTAGGTCACAGGCTGGGCTGGATGAGCTCAGAGGTCTTTTCCAGCCTCAGTAATTCCATGATTCTGTCTTCCCTCCTTACTCACCGGTGATTATAAAAATGCTGTCATCTCTGTATTAGTTTCTAAGGCTCAAATGCAAGAAAATTTCAGTGACGTTCATTCTTATTTATGCTCAGCTCAAACCTTCCCTTTCCTCTCTGAATGTTTTCCCTGAGTGCATTGACATCACAATAATCAGTTTTCTTCCTCCAAGTGTGTCATTCCCAAAATACCTTCTTTGAAAATGGATGTTGGTAGCTAGAATCCCTGTCCTGCTGTGTAGCTGCCACCTCTTTCCAAAGCTCATCTGTTCTGTTCCTGCTTTAGACAGGAAGATGAGACTGACTATAGAATCATTAGGGATCGTAAGGGACCTCAAAAGATCATCTAGCCTAATCTCCCTGCCACAGCAGCATCACCTAGACCAAGTTGCACAGGAACACACCCAGGTGGGTCTTGAATGTCTCCAGAGAAGGAGACTCCACAGCCCACCTGGGCAGTCTGTTCCAGTGCTCTGTTACCCTCACAGTGAAGAAGTTTCTTCTGATGGTTATATGGAAGCTCCTCTGTTCCACCTTGCCCCAGAATAATTTTAGCTACTAAGATGCAAACGATGTACCTCCATTACAATTTTAAATGCAGAGTTACTGATTGAAATGAGATTGCTATCAGCACTGCCATGGGCCTGAGGAATATGTTAAACTTTTCTCATGTATGATGGAAACCAGTTTTTCACACAGTAGTTATCGGATATTTATCTGTTTCAAAAAGGCTCAACCCAGGTTCCCATGGGGGATTGGACTAGATGATCTTTCGAGGTCCCTTCCAATCCCTAATGATTCTATGATTCTATGATTCTATGAGTCTGTTTTCATTGCTTTCACACATGAAAGAGAAGAAAAATTATTGAAAATACTCTAATTTTTACTCAGTTTAGAAAGGTAAATTGATAGAGAGGCTTATCAACAACTAGGCACTGAGGAAATCATTAAAACTGGAATCCTTAATGTTCACACTGAATTATGTTCAGGAGCTTTGTATAGCTGCTTCCAGAGCACAAATCTTTGTTATAGTTTGAAATAAGCCTCCTTAGGCTTTTGGCCTTTTCCCTCTAAATCACATAGATACTGGGATAGACACTGACTTTGGTGAGCTGCTTCTTGTCTTAGATTGTTTTTCACTTAAAATCTGGAAGTACCTCTCATCTACAGGTTTCTCTGTCTCCCTACCCATCCAAACACAAAGTAATTATCTAGGTTTTGCTTGAGGCCTATGAGGCAGGGAGAACTTCATGTTACTTTCATTTAAAAATCCTAAAGTGTCTTTATCTTATCTTTGTCTTTGAGTTTCCCTTAAGAGAAACTACAGGAAGGCTGGAGAGGGACATTTCCTAAGGGGACTGAGTGATAGGACAAGAGGAAACTGTTTTAAACTGAAGGAGAGTAGGTTCAGACTAGATCTTAGGAATAAGCTATTCAGTGCAAGGGTGGAGAGACTCTGGAATCCATTGACCAGAGAGGTTGTGTCTTCCCCTTCCCTGGAGCTGTTCAAGACCAGGTTGGATGAGGTTGAGCAACCTTAACCTTGATGTCTCTTAGACTGAGAGATGTCACTGCCCATAGCAAGGGGTTGGAGGAGAGGATCTCTGAGGTCTTTTCCAACCTGAGCCAGCCTATGATTTATTTTTTGAGTCTTCTTTGGACCACATCAAGGGGAATAAACAGGAAGAACTGAGAAGCATGTGTGGACACAGAGCCATGGTCTCGTTGCAGTTACAGAGATATGGTGGGATAGCTCACATGACCAGAATGCTGGCATGGATGTTTTAGGAAAGATTAGGCCAGCAGGGTGAGGTAGTTGAGTTGCTTTATATGTGAGAGAGCAGTTGACATGTATGGAGCATAGCAGGGGCACAAAATTCAAGAGCTTAAGGGTAAGAATTAAGGGGCAAGCTTATATAGGTGACACATGAATATGACAACCTCATCAGGATGAGGAGGCTGAAGAGGCCTCCTACAGGCAGCTGAATATCATCTCAAATTCACAGGCCCTGGTCCTTCAACTATCCTGATATTTGCTGTAAAGTCTACACAGCTCAGGGGGTTTCTGCAGCATGTTGATGGTAATGTTTTGACACAGGTGCAGGAACAGCCAAGAAGGAGAGATGTGCTGCGGGACCTTGTACTAAAAGATAAAGAAAGTTCTGATTGGGGATGTGAAGTTAGAGGGCAGTCTTGGCTGCAGTGACCATGCGACAGTGGAGTTCAAGATCATGAGAGTAAGAAACAGAACAATACACAAGCCTGGACTTAAGGAGAGATATCTTCGGCCTTTTCAAAGACTGGCTTGGAGGAGTTCCATAGATTAGGGCTCTAGAAGGTAGGGGGGCCCAAGAGTGCTGGTTAATATTCAAGAACCACTTGCTCCAAGCAGAAGTTATGTGCAACCCAATGTTGGAGTTGCAAGAGACTCACAAGAGGCAAGAGACTTGCATAGGTGAGCAAGGAACTTCTGTGACAACCCAAATGAAAGAAGCAAATTTGCAGCTTGTGGGAAAAGACACTGGATTCATGGATTCATGGATTCCATTAGGAATGTTGTCAGAGTGTGCAGGTATACAATGACAAAAGCTAAGGCCCACATGGAGGTAAATTGGTCAAGGACAACAAGAAAATCTTCAAGTGCATTGGTAACAAAAGGAAGACAAAGGGAAATGTGGTCTCTTTGTTGAATGAGGTGGGTGCCCTGGAGACAAAGAACACAGAGAGGGTAAAGTTATGGAATTAATTTTCCCTTCAATCTTTACTAATAAGGCTGGCCATTGGACACCTGGAGCTAAAGGGGGAAGCATGGAGAAAGGAAGACTTCCCTTTGGTTATTTGAGCAAGATAGATGCCTACAAATCTGTGAGCCGTGATGAGATGCACCTAGGAATGCTGAAGGAGCTGGCAGATCTTATTGCTGAGCCACTCTTCATCATCTTTGAAAGGTCATGGAGAGCAGGTGAAGTTCCTTATGACTGTTGGAATGTCACCTGAGTCTTCCAAAAGGGCAAGAAGGAGGACCCAGGAAACTACAGTCAGCTTCACCTCCATCCTTGGAAAAGTGATGGGATACCTCATTCTGGGGGTTATCTCTAAGCTTGTGGAGGAAATGAAGGTTATTGGGAGTGGGTAGCATGGATTCACCAAGAGAAAACCATGCTTGGCCAATCTGATATCCTAGATGTCTTGGGTTATGGAATATAAAATTTGTATTCTATTTTCATCTGTTGAAAACAGTTGAGAAGCTATGTGGTTTTGTCTCTTGTAACTCCAGAGGGGTGGGGGAGTGAATGCCTTGTACTGGCCCAATTTTTAAAACCAGGTGGGGCAATGTTTCTTAACTATCTTCTGCTGATGGACCATTAAGGCTCATATCATCCCATTTGAGACGCTTCATCCAGTGGGGGGAGGTGGGGGGAGCTGACCATTCCCACCTGCATAAAATGGGACTCAGGAACACTACGGGGTGGCTCTACTGGATTTTGCAGAGGAAAAGAGCTATATAGCTACCCTTGCTCCAAGCTGCCTGCCTCTGCCTGGCCCAGTTTCAAGGTCCCCCGGCGAACCTGAACCGCGAGGTTCCCGCCCCCTGGTCCCCCTGCAGTGCCGGGAGCCGACAGCATTGACAGGAAAAGAGCTACATAGCTACCACTGAATCTTCCGAGGAGGAGCAGGCCCCTTTTTTCCGCAGCATCACTGTTTTGACAGAGCCACATCCATCGCTCCAGGAGAACTGTAGCCACATCACTGCTGCGCGAGAGCCGCGTCCGCCGCTCCGGGAGGACTGAATAGGGTGTCAGGTTGACTCTGTCGGGGTCCCTAGGACCTTCTTTTGTCTGGTTGTTTGTGTATACTATTGGTATTTTTAATATTCTTTGTAAAGAATTGTTATTCCTTTTCCCAAATCTTTTTGCCTGAAAGCCCTTAAATTGAAAAAAAATAATATTCTGGAAGGAGGGTGTTGACAGTCTCCATTCCAAGGGAGGCTCCAGCTTTCCCTAACCGATAGCTGTCTTCCTAAACTGAGGCACTAGAAAAATATGAGCGGATGGGTGGATGAAGAGAGAGCAGTTGCTGATGCCTGTCTTGCCTTCAGCAAGTTTCTGATGCCGTCTCCTGTAGCATCCTCAAAAGAAACGTGTGGATTGAATGAGTTTACAATGAAGTAGACTGAGCACTGGCTGAACAGCATGACTCAGAGGGTTGAATCAGTGGCACGGAGTTCAGGTGGAGGCCTGTGGTGATTCCCAGGAGTGTGTACTGGGGCCAGTCTTATTCAACGTATTTACCTATGACCTGGATGAAGGAACATTGTTCCAGGGACACTCTTGCATTCCTCCAAGTAGGTCTTTGCAGAGTCCAGTTTGCTTTCCCAAAACCCATTCAAAACCCACTGGATGTGTTCCTGTACAACCTGCTCTAGGTGAACCTGCTTTAGCAGGGGGTTGGACTAGTTGATCTCTGAGCTCACTCCAGCCCCTACCATTCTGCTAAGAGCTTTCCCAAAAAACAGCATTGGTTGTTGTGGCATGAAAAGCTTTGCAGCTGAATAAGGTAAGAAGAGTAGCAAGGAGTGCTGGTGAGATACTGGGCCCATCACAGCCCTTCTTCAGGTTTATTCAGGGTGGTTTACGGAGATACATATCTCAGGCTTATGACTCCCTCCTGTCTCTCATGCCTGACTGTAGGGCAAGTGGATGCCAGTGTCCTCCAGCTCAGTGAGAGCACTGACATTGTCCTCAGGTTGCCATCCCAATGATGAGCTGTCAGCTTCTCTTTGTGTAGGAGACCTGTTCATGAGATAGATGACTAAATAAGATGTGCAAGCTCCCTTAGGGCAGGAAGAATCCCATCCAATTTCATTGCTAGGGTGAGATTATTTTCCAGAGTCCTTTCTTTCCTTGAGCTGAGCACTGCCTAGACACCTTATGAGAACCTGGAAGGTGCGGAAAGTGAAAGGCTGAGTCATCAGTTGTGACAGAGAAGTTTTGCTGTCATTTTGCTTAGGAGAAGTTAGGTAAAGGAAGGGCAGCCCTGGGTAACGGGGAAGGAAGTGGGAAGAATATTCCTATATTGCCTATACCTGGACAAAATAAGCAGCAAAGATTTTATACATCCCTCAGCAGAGTCAGGGAAGAACAGCAGTAACTGGAGGCAGATGTGGTGGGTGCAGAGCAGGAGGACTCTAACCCTGAGACAAAGGACATTGTAGCTAATCCTCTGTGGATAGAGTCCTTCCCATTTCAGCTGTGCCAGCAGGGCAGTTCTGTCACCTCTGGCTTACCTCACCCTGAATGTGATGTCACTTACTCAGTGCTCTGCCATGATCTGAGTGTTTACAGGTATCATATTCACTCTGTTGTACAGCCTGGGAAAGTATTTCCCCCCTGTCTCTCCTTAAATCTCACTGGATTTTGACAAGGTCAAAAAAAAAAAAAAAAGGAAAAAAGAAAAAGGTAAAAAGAAAAGCAGGTAGAAAAGTGATGGAATGGAATAGCTCTCAGGAGGAGGAGAAGCATATCCAGTTGGAATGTACTTCAACTAGGTCAACTACAAATTGTCATTTTGGTGGGTGGATTGCTGGGTCAGCTTACTTGGTTGGTGTTACCTGGAAAGACCTACTGCACAATAACTTCTTCTTTGCTCTCTCCCATGGCAATACTCCTCCTGTACTTCCCAGTTCTCACCAAACCCCTCAGAAACCTGGGGCATTCTCGGTTCTGCAGCCTCTTGATTCCCACAGGATTGGTATGAATTCTGCCATGGCTTGGGCACAATGTTGGGACTGTGACAACGGGCTGTGCATGAGAAAGACGTGTGTGAAGTGTCCATAGTAGGCTCCTCCTGTGCAGCTTGGGAACACCATGTCAGCACAGACCCTCCCCTTTGCTCCATGTGCTTGTGCCTAGTCTTGTACCTTGCCATCCTGGCCTTAACCCTGCCTGGCTTTTCTGGCGTCCTGCCTCAGGTGGTCAGTCACCCCTGCTTGATCTGGTCTTACTACCTATAAGCCATGGTCATTCAGTTGACCCAAGATGGCCCACAGGTGCATCCCTGACCAAAAACACCTCCTTCAGGAAAAAGGGGGAAGCTTGCAGAAAAGAAGGAAGTCTCTTGTTTGGGCTCCTCTTGACTGTGCACCTCTTCCTTATGATCCTGAAAACTGTTTACTGTGACCCCTATGCACAGATTGGGCTGAGTATAATTTTATATACTTTATATTGTTTTTTTTATATCAGTTTGGCTGTTCCATTAAACCAGTTTTCATTCCAACCTGCAGATCTTTCCTCCTTTTTGTGATGCCCTCCTTGGAGGAGGTGGGTTATGGTGTGATAGTGAAGCTCACCAACCCTGGAGATGTTTAAGGACAGACTGGATGTGGCACTTAGTTCCATGGGCTGGCTGATGTGGTGGTGGTAGGTCATAGGTTGAGCTTAATAAATTCAGAGAGCTTTTCCAGTCTCAATAATTCTGTGATTCTGTAATTTAGCCCTGAGTATAGGCTAAGAATGGTCGCAATCTCATTGCTGGGGACTTGCCTGGAGCCTGGGATGTTGGCTGGCCCAGGGTACCACCACTACAACTTGCTCTCTTCTATTTTGGGGCTCTCTGGGTCTGCAGGCCTTGCTGGTGGGGGGCAGCTGTGCCTGCCTTCTTGGCTCCCATCCCTCACTCTTTTTCTTGTTTCTCACCTTGGCTAACAAATAGTGAAAATAGCAAACATATCAATACTAAGCACAGTCTGGGCAGTGACTGGCTGGAGAGTAGCCCTGAGGAGAGAGACTTTGGGGTGCTTGTGGACAAAAAGCTCAGCATGAGCCAGCAGTGTGCACTTGTGGCCCAGAGGGCAAACTGGATCTTGGGCTGCATCAGGAGGTGTGGCCAGCAGGTCGAGGGAGGTGATTCTTCCCCTCTACTCTGCTCTGGTGAGACCCCACCTGGAGTACTGTGTCCAGTTCTGGAGCCCTTATTACAAGAAGGATGTGCTGGAGCGAGTCCAGAGGAGGGCCACAAGGACGATCAGAGGGCTGGAGCACCTCTCCTATGACGCCAGACTGAGAGAGTTGGGGCTGTTCAGTCTGGAGAAGAAGAGGCTCTGTGGTGACCTTAATGTGTCCTCCAGGATCTGAAGGGGGCTACTAAAAAGCTGGCAAGNCTAGATGATCTTTCAAGGTTCCTTCCAATCCCTGATGATTCTATGATTCTCTATAAACCTCTGACAAGAAACACTGTGGTAGAGGTCACCATCTCTACAGTGACCAAGCAGCCCCTGGGGAGCTGCTTGTTGGCATTCAGCAGTGAGGCTGACCCAAGTCCTTCTCCAAGCCACACAAAGCAACATGACTACTGCTCAAGGACTAATCCAGAGCTGCTAAAGTTATGAAAGAGCAGAAAACCTGCTGCTAGCAATCTTGCTCACCCAGGTGGGCTGGAGAGCTGGCAGCCCTCTGGAATGCAGCAGCAAGTTCTTGGTTCTGTATACCTGTGTGAGCCAACAGAAAGACAGGATGTTAGACAGCAATGGGTGAGGAGGGCAGAGCATGATGACAAGGGATGCAGTGGCCTTGAACTATCTTTATGCACATGTTCCAGTGTAAATGGAAGCAATGGATTTAAACAAAAAAAACCCAGCATTTAAAAGCTGAAAAAGATTGGTAAAAGCAGAATAGTTTAAATATTTATTTATATATTTACTTTGATTTTATTTTTTAGAATTTTATTAATTGTAGAATTACTTTTGTAATTGAAAATATTACAATTCTGTATTTTTAAAATTTACTTTAATTATGTTTGTGTATATATAGTATATATACTTAATAATATATATATTTAGCAATATTTACTGTTTAAAAAGCAGGTGCTGCATGATGCAGCTCTTTGTTGGTGCACTGGAACAACTCCTAGTGTGTCCTGAGCTACTGATAGTGCTCTGGACCTGGAAACTAAGGCCATGTGTCTCCTTACAGTCAGAACTTCACCCCCCGAACTTACACAGACATAAAGTTCCCATCTCATTTTGCAACAGCAAATATTATAAAATATGTTTATTAATGGTTTTATAATACCATTTGGAGAAAAACTTTAATTATTCCTGTCTCATTTTCCTGCTGTAAGTTATACCATTATCATGCAATAACTAGTATGATACCTTCTCTTGCTTTTACAAGCATGGTTAGGCTTGAGAAGCAGTGCCTTACTGCATCACTTAGTACATGTGCATGTTAGAACCAGTTGGGGCAGTTAGGGAAGGGATTGTGTTGGTTTCTAAAATATTCCTGTTCCTTCCAGAGGCTGAATTGTCCCTGAATGCTTTGAAAATATTCTATTGGTTAGCACATGTAATGTGAACACAAGGTTTTCTAGTGTTCTAGCAATACAAATCTGGTTTTTATTAATTATTATTGTTTTATTTAATTGTATTTATTAATTATGAAGACATACCTTTGTTCTGTCCTCGTCCTTGGGCAGCCTGAACCTGTCCTAAGTAAACATCAGAAAGAAAAAGTGTAATTTATACCCTGTTTGATTCACGCTACCCAGCTTTTTCACCAAGTCTCATTTTATTGTTGTCGGAGTTCAGAGTTGATGGTTCATATAGAGAGTTTTTGTTAATATACTTCCTCGGCTGTTAACTATATGCTGTGAGCTAACGTTCCTTTTCGTTATGATTATGGCTTGTTCAGACCTCTGGCCAGCATTTAAAAGGTTTGTAATACCTGTTGTGGTTTGCTTTGCCTTGTACCTTCTCTCATTCACACTGGTTACTGAACTTTATTCCCATTTTCATCCCTTCCAGTCATGCTGGTTGTGTAAGGAAACTAATAAAGAGCCCCAAACCCAAAAGTCCAGACCAAGTTCTACCCTTTCTGTGTAGAATGAGTGGGTACAAACAAGCAGGCAGACACTGACAGAAAGAAAGTGGAAGGATTCATGCATCCTAATTATTTTCACCACAGTCTACACAAAAGGCTTTTTTTAAGGTGATTGGGTTATTCAGTTCCCTTTGTCTGAAAATACCAAAGGCTCAAGTCCTTTTTGGATGGAGACCACATCTTTCATCATTAATTTCTTTTCATTAATTGTTTTTGAAAGATGTCTTAACAAACTAGTCCTTTAACAAGCATTTAGTCATCAGTCTTTCCAGAAAGATGAATTCTGAAGCTTGGTGAGATCAGTGGGAATGCTCTAGCTGACTCCTGTGAAAGTTGGACAGGGGCCCATGAGATAATTTCATTAAAAAAATATCTTAAATGAGAGTATTTGGAATGGTTGTCTTGGAAAACTGGAACTGCTGCTCCTTGGGAACTAGATATTGCAAAATAGCAGCATGCAGCTTGTGTTTGACCCAAGCCTGAAATTTTCCAGGCCACTGGAAGCCCTTTAAGCTGTCCTGGGAGACTTGTAAACTCAAGATGCCAAAAAAATTCTGTTTAAGGAAACACTGACTAATGATTTGATCTTAGAAATCCAGTGTTCCCACTGATTCCAATATGGCCAGGTCCTTACCCCCAATGTGCATCCCTTACCTACTGGGGAACATCAAACAGGGTTTCCTAGCTACTAGTAAAAACAATAATGACCTCTTCTCAGCCTTTGGGAAAAGGAAAAGAAAAAAGAAGCAACAGGAAGGACCACATTTACAGGCACTGAAGGACTGAAGGGAGGAAATTCCTTCCTTCACTGCACTGAAACCCCTTTGAGTTGTGTTGGCACCACTGGGAATCCTGCCACACATGCACCTGCAGTTCATCTCAGGAGGATGAACCTCTCCAGGCTCTGCCCTTATTCTGGGCTGGCAGGTAAGTTTGGCTTACTCGTGTTTTCTCTCAAGACCCCAATATAGCAGCCTAGTGATGTTCTTGGCTCTGGATTGCTTAGCAGCAGGTATGGCCATGGCTATGTGTGGGAGCAAATCCGAGCACATAGCACTCAGTAATAGGAAAGAGCATAGAATCATTAAGATTGGAAGAGACCTTCAAGACGTCAAGTCAGCACTGCTCTCCCTTTTCACTCAAAAACAATTGTATCCCCATGCTCAGAAACTTGCAAACTTTGAAAGTAATCTCCTTGACTGCACTGCAGAGCTCTGAGCAGCAACGTGTCTTCTTTAGGGAATAACACCACATTTATTTCAGGCTCAGAACCACAGCCTGAGGTTTTCCACGGACCACTGTTGTAACACCAGTCAGCATTTCCATTTAGATGGCCATGCAGCCCTCTGCAGAGACAACTCAATAGGTGGGACCAACAGGCTAAGGTAAATTGTATGAAGTTTAACAAGGCCAGGGTTCTACACTTTTGTCAGAACCACCTCTTGCAACACTACAGGCTTGGGGAGAGTGGCTGGAGAACTGGGGGTGTTGATTGACAGTGGCTGAACATGAGCCAGCAGTGTGCCCAAGTGGCCAAGTAGGCCAACAGCATCCTGCCTTGCATCAGCAATAGTGTGACCAGCAGGACTAGGGTTGTAATTCTCCCCCTGTGCTAGGCACCCGAGAGGCCTCTACTTGAGTCAGTTTTGAGCACCTCAATACAAGAAGGACATTGAAGGGCTGGAGCAGGTACAGAGAAGGGCAACAAAGTAGATGAAGCGATTGGAGGACTTGTCTTATGAGGAGGGGCTGAAGGAGTTTGGATTGTTTAGCTTGAAGAAGAGGAGGTTAAGAGGAGACCTTATTGCCCTTTACAGCTACCTGAAAGGAGGTTGTAGAGAGACTAGTGTTGGCCTCTTCTCATAAATAACTGATGACAGTACAAGAGGAAATGGCCACATGTTGTGCCAGGGAAGTTCAGCTTGGAAATTAGGAAAAATTCTTTAGTAAAACAGCAGTTAAACATTGGAACAGGCTGCCCAGGGCAGTGGTGGAATCACCATCCCTGGAGGGACTCAAAAGCTGAGTGGTTGTGGCACTTTGAAACATGGCCTAGTGGTCATTGAGGTGTTGGGTTGAAGGTTGGGCTTGATGATCTTAGAAGTGCTTTCTGGCCTTAATGATTTTGTGATTCTGTGATTATTTATCTTGCCACAGGATCAAGTTTTTCCTTAAGACAGTAAGAGAAGGAAGCCATAGGAAAGCCTGATTTGAGCTACACAAAATTTGTCTCAAGTGTTATGAAATCCAGTAATTTTAAAAGCTGAAATCTGCAGATACTCACTAGTAAGTCTTCCTAGAATTGTGTGTGATAAACATCTTTGACATAACTTGTATCAGGAATAGTGTGGCCAGCAGGATTAGGGACATAATTCTCCCCTTGTACTGGGCACTGGTGAGGCCTCACCTCGAATACTGGAGGCAGTTCTGGGCCCCTCACTGCAAGAAAGAGGTTATGGGGCTGGAGAGGGTCTAGAGGAGAGCAATGAGGCTGGTGAAGGTAATAGGGAAAATCTGATGAGGAGAGGATGATGGGGGTTGTTCAGCCTGGAGGAGAACTCAGGAAACTTTGACTCTCTCTACAACTCCCTGAAGGGAGGCTGTAAGAAAGGATGTTGTAGTCAGGTGGAGGTCGGGCTTCTCTCCCAGGCAACTAGTACCAGGAAGAGAGGGCAGGGCCTGAAGCTGTGCCAGAGGAGGGTTAGGTTGGATGTTAGGAAGCCCTTCTTCAAGGAAAGGGTGATCAGATCTTGGAATGGACTGCCCAGGGTGCCCAGCGCAGTGATGGAGTCACCATCCCTGGAGGCATTTAAGAAAAGGTTGGATGTGGTATTTAGTGCCATGGTCTAGGTGATCGTGATGATGTTAAGTCCTGGGCTGGGCTGGATGATCTTAGAGGTCTTTTCCAGTCTCAATAAATCTGTGATTCTTTGGCATTCAGGCCAAGCATCTCTTCAGCTTACATGCAGACTTGAAGACAGTCAGTGAGTTTGTTGAAGCCTAAAATGTTATTGAATCATTGCTGCCTTGCAATGAAGATGATGAAAGAAGTAAAACACCTCCCTTATGAGGAAAGGCTGAGGGAGCTGGGTCTCTTGAGCTTGGAAAAGAGGAGGCTGAGGGCTGACCTCATTAATGTCTATAAATATGTGAGGGGTGGGTGTCAGGAGGATAGACCCTCTTCTCAAGGTCACCTAGGGATAGGACAAGGGGCAATGGTTGCAAGCTGTTCCATATAAATATCAGAAGGAACTTCTTCCCAGTTAGGGTAACAGAGCATTGGAACAGGCTGCCCAGGGGGTTGTGGAGTGTCCTTCTCTGGAGACGTTCAAGACCTGCCTGTGTTCCCGTGCAACTTGGTCTAGGTGATCCTGCTGTGGCAGGGGGATTGGATATAGAAGATCTTTCAAGGTCCCTTCCAATCCCTAATGATTCTATGATTGTATGACTAAGAATAAAAAGGAGAAGAAAGATTACAGAAAACCATGTGTGCAAAAAACCCTATGCGAAATCCTTCAGAGTGCTTCAACTTTTCATATCCAAAGGCTCTTACATGAAATAAGTTGCAAGTTTTCTTTATCAAAAATTATCACAAAATTAATTTAAAAATCAATCTTGGCGTATTTGTTGAACTCTCAGTTCAGGGATCATAATATTGTTTATTGACTCATATACCTGAAAATCATGACAGCATGTGGGAATGGAGAGTTTATTCATGAGCTGGTATCTTGTATGAAGATAAAGACCAGCCAGCCATAATTCTTCAGCAATGCACCCGCCATATCTGAAAAATCTCTGTGTTTCTTTGAGACACACTAATTTTTAATGTATCTTGAAGGAACAACTCAGCTATAGCCCGTCTGCTGGCATTATTCATCCTCTCCTAATATTTCTATATTATATTATTAAATCCATGATCAACTAAATAATTGCATATTCAGCTGCTTGTCTTGTTCCTTACATTTTTTGAAAGGTGTAGGTCAGGATGAAAAGCAATGAAACCATCCATGCTACTGACCTGTATCTCTGACCCTATGCAGTCCAGGTCTAGTCTTGTCTGCAGCTGCAACTGTTGTTGTGGTTGTTACAGATATTGTGGTCAGCTCTGGAGGATCTGGTGTTGTGGTCATTGGTGTTGGTGTTGTGGTGGCCATTTGTGCATCTAGTGCTGGAGATGTCTGATACTCTTTGTGGCCCGAATCCCCTGTAGGAACATTAACATAACCACTGCAGCTAGATATGCGACACTCATGAAGCACCATGAGGAAATAGATGGTCCAAGACATCCCAGATAAGTGTTCTCCTTGGGGTGTCTACAAGCATCCTCGCTGGTGAGCAATTAGAGCCTTTCCTGCTGTGTGGATGTGTAGCATGGGTGCCTGTGTGACAGCATTATGGTGTCAGTGTTTCTTCTGCTTTGGCCAGGATCAACTATCATCTTGGTCTCAGATGTTTGGAATGGTTTAACCAGACAGTTGCAGTTTCTAATTTGCCATCATTTTGTCAGTGTAAATGAGCTGCTAGGAAGTCCATACAAATGGAAATCAGCTGATGTCTCTTCCAACCTGAGTGATTCTATGATTATACGATCCCTGCCCACAGCCCTGGGGATGGTGTGACAGACCAGTGAAAGAAAGTGGTGTGCAGCCTGTTCAATGCTGCAGAGCCCAAGTGTCCTGGGTTATAGAAGCAAGAAGTTTGTATTCTATTTTCATCTGTTATTGGGAAGCTGTATGGTTTTATTTTGGTAACTTCAGGAGGGTGGGGGAGTGAATGCCTCGGTACCGGCTCGATTGTTAAAACCAGGCGGGGTTAAATATCATTAAGTACCCCCTGATGACCCCATCTCCTCCCATTGTGAAAAATTTACCTGGTATCGGGAAGCAGGGAGGGAAGCGGGAAGGGCCGTGCCGCTGGGCACATACCGAGAGTCAGAGAAAAGGAATTATATTTTTTCCTTTAAGTATCTTTAACGAGTCATGAAGACCCCC
>VZRI01000009.1:34725-141108 GCA_013397515.1 Upupa epops | reverse complement strand
TGGAGATGATCATCTTGAGTGAGATCTCATAGCAATTGTAGGGCTGCCAAGGGATCAGGACCAGCCAGCATGGCTTTATGAAAGGGAGATCTTGCTTAACCAATCTAATCTATTTCTATGACCATGTGACTCACCTTTTTGGTGGGGGGAAGACTGTGGACATTATGTACTTGGACTTTGGTAAGGCTTTTTACACTGTCTCTCACAAAATCCTTCTGGAGAAACTGGCAGATCATGGTAGAGATAAATGTACCCTTGAATGGGTTAAAAATGGACTGGTTGGCCGTTCCCAAAGAGCTGTGATTAATGGGGTGAAATGTAGCTGGCTGCTGGTCACAAGCAGTGTAGTGCCCCTCACAGCTCACGTTTGGGGCTAGTTCTGTTTAATATCTTTATTGATTACCTGGATGTGGGGGTGAGAGCACCCTCAGTCAGTTTGCAGATGACACCAAATTGTGTGGGAATGTTGTTCTGCTTGAGGGTAGGAAGGCTCTCCAGAGGGACTTGGACAGGTTGGATCAATGGGCTGAGGCCACTTGTCTGAGGTACAATAGGGCCAAGTGCCAGATCCTAAATTTCGGTTGCTACAGGCTTGAGAATGAGTGTCTCAAAGCTGCCCAGCTGAAAAGGACCTGGAGGTGCTGCTTGACAGACAGCTTAATATGAGCCAGCAGTGTGTCCATGTGGCCAAGAAGGCCAACAGGGTCCTGGCCTGGGTCATGAATAGCGTGGTCAGCAGGAGAAAGGAAGTTATCATGCCCTTGTACTCATCCCTTGTGAGGTCTCATCTTGAGCACTGTGTTCAGTTCTGGGACCCTCATTATAGAAAAGATACTGAGATGCTGGGGCCTAACTAGAGGAGAGCTACCAAGCTCATCAGAGGTTTAGAGAACAAGTTGTATGAGGAGAGGCTGAGGGAGCTGGGCAGGTTTAGTTTGGAGAAGAGGAGGATGAAGGGGGACCTCATTGCCCTCTACAACTACCTGAGAGGATGTTGTAGAGAGGTGAGTGTCGGCCTCTTCTTCTTGGTGACTAATGACAGAACCAGAGACAATGGTCTGAAGTTGAGGCAGGGGAGGTTTAGATTAGACCTTAGGAAGAGATTCTTTACAGAAAGAGTGGTGAGGCACTGGAACGGCCTTCCCAGGGAGGTGGTTGAGTCACCATCCCAGGAGGTATTTAAGAAGTGTGTAGCCATGGTGCTTCATGTCATGCTATAGCGGCAGGCATGGAGGGGGTTGTGTTTTCCACCAATCATGTATTTAGGTTCTTTGTTGGTGTGGGTTTGGTTGGACTCAGTGATCTGGGAGGTCCATTCTAACCATGATTATTCTGTGATTCTGTGATGTTCTTGCTCCCTGGGGCTCACCAGAAGTATAAGAACATGAATTTATCTTTTTCTTTTCATTTTCCATGCCCTCATTTCAAGACTAAATTCCTTAGATTTTTATACCTAACCTTCAGAAATCATCCTCAACAGTTTCTGAGGAAACTGATTTCTGATTAGTTTTATTTTCATATACAGATTCTCATACACCAAGCTTGTAGGAATGTAAATTGTCCCAACAAAATCAGTAGAGGTGTTTGAATTCTTTACCAAAGCAGGTGTGCAAATACCAGTGGAAACACTATCAAAACAGTAATACATCACCATGCTTATTACATTCAAATTGCCAGGCAGCATTTTCAGAAAGCAGAAGATTTCATATGTGTGCAAGCATGCGACATCACATGGTTTGTGTTTCACAACACACTGAGTCCCTCTGTATGACATCTGAGGCATCAAACATGCAGAAGAGGTAGGATGCCAATATTGGCACCAAAAGCCCCTGTTTTGAAGATCACTGCAAGACAGTACACACCTCATTTAAGCTCTAAGTAATAGTGCTTGGCTTTCTGCACATTATGTGACTTGCCAATTTCCCCTCACCCTGCCTGAGGGCAATGCTTAGGGTTTCACAGATTGATTTAGAAGAAATTTGGACTGTATTCTGAATGCATTCAGCATGCATTATCTGTTTGTTGGGATAGTGCCCCAGGTCTTCAGGGATACAACTGAATTGGTGATGTGTCCAAAGAAAATGTAGAACAGTAGACTTATTAGTAGAATGTATTATGATTTTTCTGTTTCTTGCTAGGGCAAATGACCAATGTCACACTGAAGTTATTGATGTGAGGCAAGAAATAAAATTAATTTCAATATTTCAAGATAAGCCCGGAGTATGTACAAATCACAAATAAATCCCAAAAGAGAGCTATTTATCATGCAGAAAAAATACCCTGAATCTATCTCAAGAAGAAACACTTAGAAAAAGGCCAGTAGTCTCAGGAATCACTGTGTAAAGATAAGAGGATAAAGAAAAATTACAAAGATATTGAGACTTAATTTCTATCTTATAAATAAAGAATATGGACATTTGCTTATAATTTATATCAGATGTGCACAGATGGGAGGAAAAACATTAGAAAGATCATTACCAATGTGTGAAAATGCTTATTCTGATGAGTATAAATTTATGTGTGCAGAAGAGGGAAGAGAAGAATAAAAAGATTTAAGTCCAAGTCAGAAGAGATATCAGTGAGACTCAGACCACCAAAACCTATCAAATCAGGAACATCAGGAAAAGAAGAGACTCAAGAGAAGCTGCTTTTCCAAGAGTAAATATATCACATAATACTGTACTGTTGCCATGAGTAAGAATGGAGAAAAGCCTGCAGGCTTGCCAAGTTCTGGCAGCTAACTTGCTGGTTAGACATTCTGTAAAGAAACCATGAACAAAATCTTTTGTAAGAGGCAGTAATTAGAATGCATGGTTTTATAGGTGAATTTTATTCCACTAAGGAGAACTCTGAAATTAAAAAATTATTTTACCTTAAGAAAACTTGCCACTGAGAACAGAATCCTAAATGAATAATCTTGTCTCCTTCATTACTTAAGAAGAAAAGTACTTTCAATTTACAAAGACTGGAGTGAAAACAAATCTTAAAAGTATATTATTCTCCCAGGAAAAGAATCTTGAAAGCATCCTGATATGAAAGGAGATATTAACATACTGTTACATGCCATATCAATGATTGAAAAATCAGTAAGAGACCTTGCTCCTACAGTCTTCATTTTCAAGGCAAAAGAGCCACTGCAAAATCAATGTCTAGTGTTACTATGAACTGTTTTTTAAGTATGTGACTGGACTAGTAGTTCCCAGAAAATGTTGGGTCAGCTGTGAAGAGATGGATGGTTTTTCCTATCAAGTTATCCTCTGTTTTTTCTACTTTTCATCGTCAATACTGTAGTCCAGTTAATAAGGTAGGACTTCAGAAAGATAGATCCTTGCCTGGTTTTCTCCAAAACATACCTTCAAGCGACCCTGAGGATTACAACAGATATTCTCTGGATTCCCACCAGAGCTCCCTGCCAACCCATGATAACCTGCAGTTACAAAGTAAAATTAGCCTTAAGGGTGTTATTTCATGAAATTGGAACAAAGTTGGAAAAGTTACTGCTCCCCTTAGTACTTCACTTGACAGGCAGACTAGCTATCGTACAGGATTTGTTGCCATGCAAAATCTTTCTAAAGGTACCAATACCAAAAAGCAGCGTAACTTCTGATCTAGGGTGGGGTATCCATGCCCATGGCAGGGAGTTGGAACTGGATGATCCTGTGGTCCCTTCCAACCCTGACTGATTCTGTGATTCTGTAACTTCTTCCCAGTGAGGTAATGGGGCACTGGAGGGGGCTGCCCAAGGGGTTTGTTTCAAACATCTCCTTCTCTGGAGATGTTTGAAACTTGCCTGCACTTGGTCTGGATGATCCTTCTGTGGCAGGGAGATTGGACTGCATGATCTTTCAAGATCCCTTCCAATTCCTAGTGATTCTACGATTCTATGATAATTATATGAAGCCCTCCACCACCGCACCAGCTCAGCTACCAGCACTCTTCACATTCATCAAATCATAACAGAAATGGCACTGACTTTGGGAAGTATACTAGGACTTTCCCATACAAAAGCCCATAAAGATATTCACTCCCATTCATCCAAGAACTGTGGCAGAGAACTTTAACATATCTGTTCAAAAAACATATAAACACACCTCTAAATGAAAGAACCCGGATACTTTTTTTGTACTGAAAGAGGTGACTAAGAGAACTCTGAGTTTTTCCAGTGAATGCATGAGGCTATCAGCTATTGACCAATGAACCACTGCTTGAAGATTTGGGGGGTTATTTTTACCTAGTTTGTTTGAAAGGTAATGTATATATTAACTGCCTTAATATGTCTCTTGTGTCTCTGATGGTAAAATTATGAAATGGATATCTTCCTCCCTCAAAACTTCATACGCTGTTACTATGCTTAGCAAAAGAACAAGACAACTAGATTTGCATTCAGTGAAAACTTCATGCTCATGGCTGCACAAAATTCCAAAAGCCATAAGACAGATTTATTATGGACAGCTTCATTATCTAATTACTGCACCAAATAATTGTGTGCCTTCAATAGTCAGGAATAATTGAATTCTTTTTCTGCTTTTTCCCCTCCTGATATCTCCAGCTCTGCCAAAACCTATGGCATGCATTTGAAAGCTTATTTATTTATGCATATGGCTTGCATATCTCAAGGCTAGATGCATAAATTTTTAAGAGCTTACATGCTCTTCAGGGAAAAAAGTTCCCCCTCTGAATTATTCTGCTCACTCTGCAGCTATCCACTGCTACCCCTTGTTTATCTGCTCATTACTGAGACTGAAAATGAGTTTGTCAGGAGAAATATAATTTAAACAATGCAAAAACAAACATAGAGGGCATCTCGATAACTCAGCAAATACACAAACTTTTTTTATAAATCCAGAGATAAACTTTTTTATCCTAGCATTCTCCTGAAAAGGAATTTTTTCAAAGATTTTATGCAAAGAATCAGAATAATTCTACCTGAATGGTTTGAAGGATGTTTTGCCTTGCCATACATGGGTTTTCCCTTCAGCATTAAAAAAAAAATACATCTTCAAAAGAATCTCTTCTGAAGAGGTTCAGTGTTTTACAATTTAACCTGTTTTAACTCTGAAGTGTGGGTCAAGTGATTTGTTATTAAGAAGAACGTCAAAGTCTCATTACACCCGCTAATAAAATAAAAGCATTTGAAAATCTGTATTGATGTGGGTGTGCATGTGTATGGTGGGGAAGCAGAAATGAGATAGCAGGTCATGTTCTGAACAAACTTTGCTGCCCTAAGTAGCATCTGAAGTGTTTTTACCACTTTTTTACATAGTTTATTTTCTTCAGTTAATATAATAGCTCCAGCAAATAGCTGCAAAGATCTGCGAGTTAGTCCCATTATCCATCTGCAATCTCTTTAGGAAAGTGACTACACACTAAAATGGATGGAAGCAGCCATCAATGTCCTACAAGTGGAAGGGAGAGGAGTTGTCATCCTATGATAGAACTTCTACCTAAACAGCTGAAACCTAATAGCTTGGATTAAATTATTTTCCCTAGTACCTGCTGAGGAACATGTGCTGCATCCTGTGCACCAGTGGAGCCGTTATGGTCTGCCCCAGCAAACAGCTCCCCGTCCTTACCTCTGGTCTTCCAATTTCAGGACCAACAGAAGCAACAGTCTCAAAGCAAGAGAAAAAGAAATAAATGCTTTCATACATCGGCAGGATAAACTAAGACCTAAATTATGCTGAATCACAGATGGAAGTGTATTTCACCTGTTCACTCCACCCAGCTAATTAAGCAGTCAAATTCACCATCTTCCTTAGCTGAAATTTGCAAGTGGTCTTCAGACAGGATAAAAAAAATAAATCAACTCTCCTCACTTTGCTGACCAACACATAAGGAAAGGAGACTATCTTGCTCTTGGCTTGAACTGTTTCTGCTGTCAGGTACACTATGGCAGCACTAGTCCCTGATAGATCAGGTCATCCCATTGCCAAAATCAGGAGGTCCTCACATGAGGTGCTGTGCAAATATACTGGTTGTCTATATTCCAACTATTTTATAAGAAACTCTGGATGCCTGCATTTGTACCAATGACTCCTTAATTTGGCCATGCAAATTTTGCAGAGATTCCTGTGTCTGAATCTGTTAGATGGTAATTTACAAATCCAGAGGAGAATAGCTCCAGCGAAAGCCCGGCAGACCTGACTCTGTCAGCCTGCACTGAATTTAAGTTGTATGAAGCCTTTGAGGGGTTTTTTCTTTGGTCTTTTTGTTTGGTAGTCTTTCTACATTTCTGCTGCCAATTTCATGCCTGACCAGACAAACCAATATACTTCTTTGTTGTGAGGTAAGGCAAGTCAATAGTCAATCTACAAGTTAAGAAGAAAATATGCCTTAAATGACTCCTCCTTTTTGTTTGGCTTCTGCTTTCTATCAGCTCCCACTTTGTGCTGTGACTGTGATGTTGCCTATCTCAGAAATAGACTGTAAAATCCTTTAGGTTAGGACCTCCCTTTCCTTTGCTTTATAAAAAACATTAGCCATACCAGCAACACTACATAAATACAATAAAATAATGATGATAATAGATCATAGGAACAATTAAAAATTCATATCCCCTCTAGACACAAGTTCAGGAGACATTCACAGCTTCCCAATTTGATTCAGAAGCAAGAACATGTAGCAATACAGAGAAGTCGGGCAGAGAGCCACGATTGGGGAAAAAGCAACAACAACAAAAATAAAACACAAAGACAAGTTGAAGGAATCCCTGGAGAACTCCAGCTTTTGAAGTTCCTTGCATGCACTCACAGCAAGGAGCCTGTGACAGCTGCTGCCGTGTGTTTGATACCCTCCCGGCTCCAGCTCTGTCATTTGCGAAGCTATCCTGTCATCCACCAGCACAGAAATAGAGCGCGTGTTACCCCAGGTCCCATCTTTGTTCCTCAGAAAGTCAAAGCCTATTCGCAGATCACAGCTGTTTCGAATGCAAGTATGAAGAAACAGACACACTGTCAGAGTAGTATTCTAGGCTTTTCCCTTTGCTCTGCTGATGCTGTGAGAATAGGGCAAACATTTCCAGATTAAAAACATTTTTAGTTAAGAAAATTAAGAAAATAATGTACTTAATGCAGATTCTGCAACTTGAAAATATAAAGTGAATTATTCAATTTTTACTAGGTTGCTTAGGTTTTGAAAAAATAAAAAAGATCTGTAGAAGTGATAAATTGTAATATTTTTCATATATCTTCATGCATTCTCTGTTTTGCTAGACTACATTGCTGCTCACAGATGCACAATTGTATTTGTACTCTAAGTAGTCTTCTCACATCTCACTGGTTGATTTTTATTTCATGCAGGGATGTGGTCGATTTTCTGGTTTACTACTGTTATTGTCTGTCCAAGATATGCCTCCTGCCCTTCCACCTTTAAGTTCAAAACAGTGACCCCAGCAGGAAGTTGGATCATTTATTGGAGTAGGAGGATTTCGTTGTTTTGAGGTTTCTTGTTCATTTTGTTTTACCCTCCAAAACAGGAATTGTCCAGTAAGCCAGAATTGTCTCTCGAAGGCAGATATAGTTTCATACCTGTGGGAGACACACAGAATGTACTTCCTCTTTTCCATCCACCAATGAAATTCTGAGCTACTGACCACTTAAACTGGCACTTTTCTGTAAATGCTTTAGTAGTGCATAAATGCTCATCACACATGAGGTTTATTTTTATTATTTTCAGATGAAACTTATTTCCCATTTACCAGTCACACATCTCCAGAAATTTTAGGGCTGAATTGCATTTCCAGCGCAATTCTAATACCGATGTCAGGGAACGATTCAGGAGTTATAAACAATATCCAAACAGTCTAATTCCTGCCACAAGTTCTGAAAAATATCCTCTCTAAACCTAAGGTATTTTCAATGCATGAAATTATTATCAGAGCTCTAGTATTTTAAGCCTACAGTTTGTAGGTTGCTAAGAAATACGTCTACACATATATGCAGTCCTAGTAATGTAACTCACGTCACTGGGATATTAATTGAACCAGGAAGTTACACTCAGCAGTTTTTCATTGAACACACAAGGAAGGTCACTTTGGACAAACCAAATAATTTCTTTAAATAATACGATTTGTTTGGAATTGTGGGGTTTTGTGTGTGTGTGTGTGTGTGTGTGCAAAACTAAGAAATTATCAAATTAAAAAGAGCAGAGTATCTGCAGGGTTTTATGTCCCCATAAAACATGGAGAGTCTAATTTCTTTTGTTACGGCAAAAGCAGCTGCTATTAAACAATTGCAATTTGATTTTATCCTCTCCAGAGGAATACTCATATACAAGGCTAGTGTGCTGCTGAATTCTTGTTCACTTTATTGAAGTTTCCATGCATAACATATAGTTAGTGGAAGTGAAATAGAACTGCTAAACTAAACAAGTGGAAAACAGCTGGGAGAAATAGGAGGAATTAAAAAGACTAAAGTGTCTTTAAGTTCTGTCAAAGTTGTATCAAAAGTCTGTACACATACACACATATGTGTCATGTTATTGGCTGTATGAAAGCTTTTTGTTGCTAAAGGTAGATTGAAAAAGACACTTCAGTAAAAAAATCTCCAATCCTCTTAACAGAAAACAAGTGCTGATATTCCATCCCATGCTGCTATTTCATCAGGATGCTACCGTTATCTAGGAAATTTGCAAGTGTTTGAAGGTCTTTTTGATTTGTTGAACCCTTTCTTTTCTCCCATACTTACTTATTCACTAATTTTCCCACTAAGATACCAATTTCTAATTCCCAATCAGAGCATAGACCCACGTAAAGGAGGTGTTCATGCTAAACAGAACGCCATCCTTCCAGACACAATCTTACTTCTTTTCTTCTCATTTCTGTTTGGTCTTTGATACATTTTCTTACAAACACCAGATTCTTGCAAACTGTTGGAGCAATACACAGTGCTTCCCTAACATGTATTTTAGCAATCAGTCCATGCTGCACTAGAGTTATTAATCTACCTGTCTTTTCCTCCTCTATACTGATCTTTTACCTCTTTTCTCTAGATTGGGAAAGAATCAACAGCAGGCAGGTAGCTCACAAAGGGCTAAAACCTTAAGAAGGGTAGATTTTCCTACAGAAAGAGAGGAATAGACAGGTGATAACATCACTGAGATTACAGCACTAGGATGGCGGCATCATAGTTATGAGCAGTCATTAACAGACATCAAGCAAATATATTTTACTCAGTTGCCTGAGAATAAAGCAATTGCAAGAGACAGGCAGATACAAATGCCAGGCTGCTGTGAAACAGCAATGGGTTTTCCCCTTCTAAGAGATTGTTTCTTCAAGAAAGCCATTTACCATCATCTTCCTTCATAAGCTCCAAGAGAGAATGAGATCAAATTCCTCTCCAAGTGGCTCTGGTTGGAAAAGTTTGGTCACTGAAAGACATTTTACATCTATTTGAAGCTCTATACTTTTATGGGGACTTAGATTTCCAGATAAAAAGCATTGACACAATAGACTTTTCTTTTTTCTTTGTGGGTTTTTTTTTTTTAAGAGAGTGTTAAAGAGCAAGGAAAAATCAAGCTAAGAAGAGTAGCACGATACTCAAATGGTACAACATTACCCACTGGAATTTGTTCTAAGGCAAAAAAGTATGACTCTGGGAATCAGAGACCTTAATCTGCTTAACTGATCGAAGAATGAGAAGTGACTTGGTTGAAATACGTATGTTTCTTCACAGGAATGAAGTGTGATGCATAAAGAATTCTTTAATCTCTTGGTGAACAGCAGGACCAGACCCTAGAAACTGAAATCAGATAAGTAATAGTGAGAAATTTGCTTCACAGAAAAAAAAAAAATAGATTGACTGAGAAACGAGGAAAGTTGTAGAGCTTCATCACCTTTTCAGACTATGATCTGATTGTCTCTCCTTAACCAAATCTTACTTTATGCTCAGAAATTGTTGATTACAAGGACAAATGCATGGAATTTAATGTCTTGTGATATAAAACCCCAGACATACACAACTCAGTCCCTTCTAATCTAGACAAATCTGGGACTCATTTCAAAGAGGAGTAAACTAAGTACTGAAAAATACAATTCCATTCTACATTATTAATCCTGTAGTTTGGGATAGCTGACATTGTGAAGATCAGTTCCTTTGCTCAAGGCTTTGGTATTGCAAGAAGAAGCGTACATCGTTTTCCATTTCTGGGACCCTCAGGATATAATCAACCAAGATGCCATTGATTACTTTTTTTAAGATATTAATGATGATAATGTGATATAACTACAGTACACTGTTATACTTTTAGATATAAAACTACATTGAAAATTACCTGGTAAAATTTGCAAGCTATAAATATAAAGCACTACTGATTCTCATTAGAAAACTCAAAAAGCAATGAGAAGTGATTCACTTCTGAATTACTATCATTTGGCTACCTAGATGGTGCAGGGGAGCAATTGTTCAACACCACACATTGAAAAAATTATAAATCACTCTGTTCATGAAAAAATAAAAATAGCATGTCCAACTGAAAATCAAGTGGGAACATAGCTAGAGAGAATGGAGATATAAATCTGTTATTAAGAAATAATTTGAGAATTTTCAGACTTTTTTTTTTTCCACAGAATAACAGAGATGAAGAAGAGCCTAAATTATTTAGACTGCCTTCAGGCTATGTATGGGGAGCACTATTTTTAAAAGCTTGGGTCTGTGCTCTGGGATTTTATTGAAAGGACAAAGTAAAACCCAGTTCTCTGGCTGGTAGCACATTAGTTGCCATTGAGGATCTGGGCCATTACCTGTGACCTGGTGAGGTACTAGGAAATTCTATGGAGAATGCTGCAGACCTGTCATAGGTTTGAAATATAATGTGGAGGCACCTGGTACATCCACATGTCTCCTTCTGGTTTCCATCCACCAAAAATCTATTATCAAACTTTGTCTTAAAAAAATGCTGGGACTGTAGTAGAAGTGACATGGAGGAGGGCAGCATTCCAGAGGGCCAAATTAATTTCCCTAGGGATCCTCTGCTTATAAAATCCCATAAACAATATGTCACTTTATATTTGCTAAGCCACTTTGATTGCTAACAGCAAACACATGCCTTACTTTGGCATAGAGCTCTGCACCATCACATTAAATAATGTTGGGTTGTTGGGGTTTTTTCCTCCTAACAATCTGTCTCACACATTCCTTGGCTGCCTTTAAAAGTCACTTGTAAAGTTTCACACTTGCATGCTGCAAACAGCAAAGCTGGAAAGCTCTGTGTCTCCAAGGATCAATAAGCTTTGAGTCATTTTGGTTCAAACAGGGTGAAACAAGTCCAGCAACTGACAACTGCCATCTCATGGTGAATGTAGGAAATTAAAAGAAAGGTCTCCAGGTGATTCCTGATGGTTGATTGAGAGCATCACGTGAATGCTTGGTAAAATTACACCTTGCTTACCCTTGAAGATATCAGGAATTCAGTAAAAGAAATTACAGGTCAAATACTGTGAGGCCACTAGTGGTGTAACAACAAATTTGGATCCTAATGTGCTATATGTTTTTTAGTGTCAGCATCTCGCTATCTTCAAGTCTGTATGACAATGTCGGCTGAAACTGTACATCAGGGGGGTTGGGTTGACAAAGACCAAATCTGTACTGAAAACCTGGCTTTCAGAGAAAAAGCACATCATAGCTGGGGTGATTTGTTCATAAAAAATATCAGGCAAAATAATTCTCAATATGAAGTGTTAGTGTGCAAGGTGCTGTTGAAAATCAGAAGTTTCTGGGGAAAAAAAGAACATGTTTTGAAGAATCTCCTCAAAATATTTTTTTTAAATCCTAATAATTTCAGAAGAATAGTCAGTGCAAGTTGTTTATACTTAAGACAACATTAATCTCCATACCCTTTTTAGATTTTATGGAAAACATATTCCTGAGACATCCAGGCCCTAATGATTTCAGAATGCTTTTTTCCCAGAAAAAGTGAAATATCTTGGGCTCCACTGAGCACCCTGTGAGAAGGAAAACCAGCCTAGGAATACAGCAATTTCATTTGGATCAGAAATGAATGATCAAAAATCAGAAATTACCTGATCAGAAATAATATATACCTTGAAGCCAACATGGGAAAGCCTGCATGAGTCCAAACTGTGTCTCCTCCCCCATATCATTTGAAGAGCACCAAGTGAATCGGTTCTGCACAGTCTATACCTGAGCAGCTAAGTGCTGCTGGAACCAGATTTAGTGCAAGCAAAGCACACGTCCACTCTGACACATTAACTACACAGTGATTCAATTACCTGTGCTGCCTGCCACACAAATCCATTCATCTTATGCCACTGGCAAATGCAAATCTGAAGTGACCGAAGAGATACACTTGCAATTCATGCATTTTAGCATACTATTTGCCGTTCTCAACTAAAACAAACGAAAAGAAGTTATATAGAATCTGAACAGAGGTGTTTGCTTTATGTGGGCATGTTATACTGAGTGTTGATTCAAATACCTAGTACTAAATACTCCTACCTTGCCTAGAATTAATTAGTGAATATCCTCCTGAGGAGAGTAGCCCTGATTTTTCTCTTTCCTACAACAAAATTACCAAGGTTTACACCACTGTAACTGAACAAAGAATTACTGTCAACATCTACAGTTTTAAAATTCCTCTAGCCCACTGAGTGAACATAGATTTTTGATGCTAGGGATTCATAAATGATTTCTTTTGGAATTACAGGGCATTAAACTTGAAGACACACTTAGCAGTAAGCCCAAGATTACATGTTTGTACTGATAAGAGAAGTAATAAAAAGAAACACTTAGCTTAAACTTTGCACATACAGAATGAGCATGCATGTGGAGGGGAAACTCAATTATTTAGTGAAATAGCATTTTCAAAATAGCGAGCACTTCCTTTTCATGCCCTAATGCTTTTCCCCTGCTACTTGTTTTTTTGATTCATTTTCAGACCCCACCTGACACTGGAGTTGCAATTAAACCTAGTCAATAAAGCCTTCAGGATCAACCTGGCAAGACAAGAAATGGGTCTTCTCCCTGCTGCAGCTTTCTGTCTCTGCAGACGATTGGTCTTCTCAAGTGTTGGACTCAAGGTGATGGTATTGCCAACTTTATTCAGCTTCACTTTAGAGAAGTACACTTACCAATAAAATAGACTGAGATACACCAGCAAAGCAACCCAAACTTAAAGGAAGGTTGTCAAACCTCTGCCACTTTTGACTACAGTGCTAATTGTAGTACATGTCACCACCTCCGATGCCTTTTGTGCCTTTCTGTAGCACTGCCAGGAATTGCCCCAGTACTTAGCACAACAAAACACAAAGTTAACTCTATATCTAAAATATAAATTGCCATCTTCTCACTCAATCAGCTGGTCTTTGGTACTATCATAGTCTCAGTTCCCAGTTTATAAGAAGCTATTCTAGTCTGGCATGGAAGAGATAGGAGACAGTAGCAGTGCCTCTCCAACCAGTGCCTTCATGGTTAGTACTGCTGTGCAGAGCAACAGAGCCCCAGACTTCAACCCTCTTAAAATTTTCTAAGATAAAGCATGCCTGCAAGGAGTGTGTGTTCAAACTTAGCCTAAAACATATTTGATAATTTTCTCATCCATGTTTATCAGTATAATGTTGATTTGCTCAGAACTTTGGAGATGTCAGTGGGTAGAAAGGAAGCGGGGAGCAGGGAGTGGTGTTGCATTAAGCTGGAAATAAAATTATATTTCACCAATGAATTACACTTGAATGTTTTGGGAAAGTTGACAACTGCAGTTTGCCAACTCAGTCAGTGAGTTCTGAAAACTGGGAAAACTATTTCTAGATTTCCATTCATGTTGTGTGACAACCTTCACTCAATTACACACCTGTACATTTCAATATATACAAGAATTACTCTATATCCCCCGCATCACATATCACAAATGCACTATGTTTCTTTGTTTTCTAGCAAGTCATACAACCACCTGTTTCAAAGCATCTTTTTCTAAGGTGTATCAAGATCTGACCTTTGTCCCCTTCCCCGTAAGAGGTGGTTTACAGACACTTGAGCCAATTTGCTGTGCCTATATTGAAACTCCAAAATAATTAACCATTCTTTGGTAATGTTACCTATAAATTCCATCTCATGTTTTATTACAAGGATGGAAATTTATCCAACATGCAATTGATAGGGTCACTAACATTGAAATTGCCTTGCTCTCAGAAAAAAAGAAATGTAAGTGATCTAAATAGATCAGGAGAGCGTGCCTGGCCTGTTCTCTTCCCTGATTTTCCATGACCCACAAACTGCAAAGCAAAATTTCACATCACCCTCAAAAAGACGTGGTAGCTAGAGGTCCAACAACTTCTCTCAGCTATAAGATAAGAAACAACATGTTGCAGAAAGGTTCATGCTGATGACACAAACCTGGGTGGTGTCACCCCAGCAGACTGTGCTGCCATTCAGGGAGATGGACAGGCTAGAGAGCTGGGCAGAGAGAAATGTAATGAGGTACAACAAGGGTAAATGTAGAGTTTTGCATCTGGGCAAGAACAACCCCAGGGACCAGTATAGGTTGGGGAATGACCTGTTGGAGAGCACTGTAGAAGAAAAGGACCTGGGCCATGTCCTGGTGGGCAGCAGGATGACTATGAGCCAGCATTGTGATCTGGTGGCCAAGAGGGCCAACAGCATCCTGGGGTGGGGGGGGATTACAAGGAGGGTGGTTAGCGGATCACGAGAGGTTCTCCCCTTCTACTCTGCACTACTGAGACTGCATCTGGAGTATTGCATCCAGTTCTGGGCTCCTCAGTTCAAGAAGAACACAGAGCTGCTGGAGGGTGTCCATCGTACAGCAATGAAGATGAAGGAAGCAGAACACCTCCCTTATGAGGAAAGGCTGAGGGAGCTGAGTTGCTTGAGCTTGCAGAAGAAGAGGCTGAGGGGCAACCCCATTCATGCCTACAAATATGTGAGGGGTGGGTGTTAGGAGGATGGAGCCAGGCTCTTCTCAGTGTTATCTGGTGATAAGACAAGGGGCAACAGGTGCAAGCTGAAACATAGGAGTTTCCATATAAATATCAGAAGGAACTTCTTCCTAGTGAGGGAAACGGAGCTTCAGAACAGGCTGCCCAGGGAGGCATCTTCAGTCTCCTTCTCTGGAGATGTTCCAGACCTGCCTGGATGTGTTCCTGTGCAACTTGGTCTAGGTGGTCCTGCTGTGGCAGGGGGATTGGACTACATGATCTTTAGAGGTTCCTTCCAATCCCTTATGATTCTATGAAACAGGCTCCTGTTAGCCAGCCTTTTGCAGATGGATAAATAGTAAGAAACAAAACACAACTATCCTGTGGAAGAAGATGGCAAACATAAACACCCTACCATTTCTGGGAATATATCTATATCACACCAAGACATATGTTAGAACTGTGTGGGAGGAAACTACATTCAGTCTAATATTGCCAGTAAGTCTAGTTCTAAAATTCTTCATGGAAATGGAGCCAGCTGGGAGCTTTTTGAAGATGTACTTCATTTTCATTGCTATTTGTAGAAATATGTTATTCAGGCAAAATTTAATCCAAAATTTGTGATTTCCTTCCCCGACTTGTTTTTCATAGAACACTTCTTGACTTTGCAAAAGGAGGAGGGGAAAAGTTTTTGTTTCAACTACATTTTCAGAGAGTAGAGCCAAAATACAAGCATGTAAGGGTAGAAACAAGATGTCTCTGGGGCATTGGAACAAGAATTTCATGTCTTTGTTTCAAACTGAACATTTCAAAAAATCTTAAGTAATGATATGAAAATTATTTGAGGACCCGAAGGTTTTGAGATGGGAAAGTGATTTCCCCTCAGTTTCAGTAGGTCAACTGTTTAGAATACAGCTAATTCTTACTTTTCCTTTGCATTCCTTCAACATCCTAAATCAAATAAATAGAAGGAATTTCAATCTTTCCTAAACATCCATTTTTTATAAAATATCTCCCAAAAAGCACGTAGAAATTCAGTGTATTGACTTTACTTATTAAATTAAATGAAGAACATCACAAATGTCTTTTTCTGAGGACCTCTAGTTATCATCACACGCTCAGCTTTCTCTATCACAGGACCCTTTACAGCCATTTACACTCTGGAATCATTGTACCACTGGCAATCTAAACCTTTTCTTCATCCCAGTCTCATCATGTTTTTGACGTTGATTCCCCCCTGCACCTCAATGAGGGTAGGAAAGGCACAAAACATCCCAAGATGTTTTGTTCTTTAAAGAACAAAATAAAAATTCAGGACCTCACCCAGCAGACACCAGAACACAAGACTTAATGCCAAACTGGCTAGAGTTTCCAATCCTAAAAAGCTCCAGCGCATCTCATGAATTCGAAATTTTTAACTGCCCTGTCTCTTGGCTTTCATTTTACAACAAGCTTCACCTGCACTTTGAGGACTAAACTAGAGCAATTAGCTTTTAGCCCTAGCTTTTATAGCTAATTGCCCTTAAGGCAACTGCAAGGATTCCCAGGTGTCAGCTTTCTGTAGTGTTTATGCAACTCCCAGAAGAGAGCAAGCAAAGACACTAAAATAGGAAGTTCTTCAGCAGACATATGTGCAAAAATGAAAGCTTAAAAAGCCAATAAAGCACAACCATTGTTCATTTTCTATGGACATCATGTTTACTCACTGAATTATCCAATGTGGTAGCATTACAAGCAGAGAAACTTCTTAATTATAAGAATTAAAAAACTCTGATATCTTCAACCCCACAATGACCCCTAACTGGCACTTGCAATCTTTTAGACACCAATTAAATTGTTTTTTAAAGCCTTTGAGAGTGTTTTGGGTTTTGTTGGTTTTTTTTTAATTTTCTCTCTTGACAGTCATTAAAGAAACCAATGTGGGGTTTTTTGTATGAAACAGAAATCACCACACTTTGCAGAAAATTATTTTCTGCTGCCTGGAAGGAGAAAGTTTCCTTTCAAATCACTATATGTGAATTCACCTATTTATACCATCATGAAATATGGCCACAAATCTGCTTCTCAAGTGATATTTCAACCTGGTGATTTAGTTTTCAGGTTACTCCTCCGGTGATGTCCCAGTGTAATACCGTTCTGGGGACTCCACATCTCCCTAAAGAAAGAGCGGCTGAACGTACTGAACCCACAGTGTGCTGCTACTGTTACTCAATAACCTCCAGCTTATACAAGGACACTTCTCTGTCTAGCTTCCACAGAGCTCATATTTCCCTATTTGAGGCACTTTGAGCCATAGGGCTAAAAGATGTTTACTAAAGCAGCATTTGTTTTTAGAAGCTAAGCTGCTCATGGACAAATGCAGTATTTCTATGAGACATTATTTGGAAAACAGTTAAGGCAGATATAGTCAAAGATGTCAGACCTGTAAACACCCCAAAATTTATGGCTTACCACTGTTATTCTATCACTTCCCTTGGACTTTTCTTCTGATTAGCAGGGTAGATATCTCTCATTCTGTCTCATATTGGCTTGGGAATAAGACTTTGCAGTTTAATAAACAATTCAGTTAAAGCCTAGATAGTATCTGACCTACAGCAAGATGTCTTTGTAGGGGCAATCAGTATGCTTGCCAATAGCATCCATGGTTATATGCAGAGATGCCCACACAGCACTTCTACCTGTGATGTGAAAATTCCTGTTCCCATGAAGGAAACTTTAAGGAGGAAAAAAGCATCATAATTATTTCTGCACTGAGAGCAGTACTGAGGAGAAGTACTTGAGGGTGTTGGTAGATTACAAGCTTGACATGAGCTGTCAATTCATGAGTGCAGCCAGAAGGTAAAATGTATCCTGGTCTGCATCAAAAGAGATGTCACTAGCAAGTCAAGGGAGGTGATTCTCACCCTCTACTCTACTCTTGTGAGACTTCTTCTGGAGTACTTCTTCCAGATCTGGAGCTCCCAATACAAGGACAAGAGATAGTTGCAAGTCCAGAGAAGGGCCACAGGAATGATCAGAGGGCTGAGCACCTCTTCTATGAGCACAGGGAGTGAATTGGGACTGTTCACCCTGGAGAAGGCTCCAGGGGAACCTTATAGCAGCCTTATAGTACCTGAAAAGGGCCTACAGGAAAGCTGGAAAGGAAGGTTTTATGAGGCACTCTAGTGATAGGATATGGGGGGATGGTTTCAAACTAAAAGAGAGGCTTGGTTGGCTCTTAGGAAGAAATTCCCCACTA
The DNA here is from genome assembly GCA_013397515.1 of Upupa epops. Taxonomy (NCBI): domain Eukaryota; kingdom Metazoa; phylum Chordata; class Aves; order Bucerotiformes; family Upupidae; genus Upupa; species Upupa epops. The sequence goes on along the minus strand of VZRI01000009.1, from coordinate 122,986 downwards.
TGAGGGTGACAGGATACTGGAACTGGTTGCCTGGGGAGATTGCATATGCTCCTTTTCTGGCAGTGCTCAAGGCCAGTTTGGACAAAGCTCTGGACAACCTGGTCTGGTGAGAGGGCTCTGTGCCTATGGAACTAGATGATCTCTGAGCCTTTTTCCAACCTACGCCATTTTGTTTCGGTGACTTGTGACACTTTTAGAGGTGGATATTTGAATGAGCTCACCAACTCACAAACCTTGTTTTACACTAATTAGCAATCCTTGAGCAGTCCTGCTTAGCAGCTGGCAAACTGGAACACATCGCTTTCCTTTGGTGCCCAGATTTCGCAATGCCCTGTTAACATCTTTTTATTTGTTGGTTTTGTTGGCTTTTTTCTCCATTGTTTTGTTTTATAAGTGTTTAGAGTACTGCACAGCATTATAGTACACTATCATTTTTCAAGCCATTAAATGTTAACTTCATTTTCTTCTCTGAATTATGCTTCTGCTCTTTTAGTTTTGTAATGAAAAATAAGTACAGGTTATGCAAGCAATAACCCCTGTGTAAGCAGCAGCTATCTTTTTAAACGGTTTATTATGCCACAGTCTGGTACTCCATTAAATATAGATTACACACTGTTGAATAAATGAATATCAACTAAGCAGCTCCATCCTTCTGTACATATCAATGCAAATAATGAATCGTGGCATCTCATGAAAATGTATAAGCCAGAAGAGTGGGTCAAGAAGTAATTACACATTTGTCTTATCTCATGATTCTTGCTCTCAAAGCAGCAAAATACATTTGTGATGGTTAGGGGACACTGAGAAAGCCCTTATGTCCTGGTTTTCCTGGAAGGTAAAGAAGTATTCTTCCTTGTAGTTGTATGTAGATGTATTTAGACTTCCAGGTTTATTTATTATAATACCTATTTGAAAAATAAGATCTAAGAGATAACATGGTTACATACCTAAGCTCTTCTACAGACTGCCTATGTTATAAATAAAAGAGTAATCAAATGGGTCAGCTTTTGGAAACCACAGAATCACAGAATGTAAGGGGTTGGAAGGGACCTCAAAAGGTCATCTAGTCCAACCCCCCTGTCACACCAGGATCACCTACAACAGTCCCTACAGTAATGTATCCAAGTGAGTTTTGAATATGTCCAGAGAAGGATACTCCACAACTTCCTTAGGTAACCTGTTCCAGGGCTCTGCCACCCTCACACTAAAAAAGCTTTTTTGTATGTTTACATGGAATCTTTTAAGCTCTTTTTTAAGCTTGTACCCATTGCCTCTTGTCCTATTATTGGGCATAACTGAAAAGACCCTGGCACCATTCTCTGGACACTCATTCTGTATGTATTTAAAAACATTAATGAGGTCACCTCGCATTCTTCCTCAAGCTGAAGAGACCCAGCTCCCTAAGCCTTTCCTCATAAGGGAAATGTAGGTAATTATCAAACTAAATGGGCCAATATATGAATTTGAGGTTTATTTCAGAAGTGGACTTGTTTCTGTTCTTATAAATATAGAAAATGTACCTCTTACTGAAGAATACCAAATCTAGGTAGATCACATGATGGTGATACTCTTTAGAAACAGGCAAGATTAAAACTTATATTGATTAGAAATAATTGAAGCTAAAATTTGGAGACTGTAATTCAAATTATACTGCATAAAGCTGAAGTAGACTAGGAAGTAGATTGAAGTAGACTAATCCTAACCTGTTGCAATGGAACAGATTAAGAACTGGAATGAATTAATCATCAGGTTATCAAAATAATACCACTAACGTGAGCTGTGTAACAAGTTATCTTTAGCTGCTTAGGAGGAATTATCTTCTGATCCCAGCTTGAGTAAATGGACTCAGAGAAGAGACTATATCACTGAAGGGAAAACATAAGCCAAATAATCAGCTTGCTTAAGTATTTTGTGCCTGTATTTTCCAAGGCAAGTTTTCAGCTGCTGACAGTCATTACAGTTCATCTGCTTGATAAATTAATTGCATTTTAATGTTAAAAAAATCTATTAGTAGCCAGTGCTGAGTGGCATGATCTAGATGTTAGAAGTTAGGTTTACTTGGTTTAGTTGGATTTAAGTTGGACTGGATGATCTTGAAGGTCTTTTCCAGCCTCATCATTACTGTGATACTGTGATATTCTTCCGGTAACACCTAATGTTGCTGCTAACAAGCTGGGGAAAACAGTTCAGCTTTCTAATGTCCAGTGGGAACTGAAAGAGTCATGATTTTCTTAGCCTGTAAGTAATCTGTTGTCCTGGGTCTGAAATGAAGGTCTGAATTAGTCCTGGGTCGGTGCCTGCAATTCAAGAACACCAACCACCAAATAAGTAAAAAACATCAGAAAGAACAAACCAGAAACTGTATCACAATGTCATTACACACACTGAGGAAAATGGGAGACCACTAATGTATCAGCCTTTGGCTCCAGACAAGTCAGTCTGGTCGGTGCTCACAATTCAAGCACACCAACATTCAAATAAGTAAAAAACATCAAAAAGAACAAACCAGAAACTGCATCACAATGCCATTACACACGCTCAGGAAAATGGGAGACGACTAACTTATCAGCCTTTGGCTCCAGACCAGAGCCCAGGGAAAAAAAGCATACACTCTAACCAGAGGGGAATGCAGCCACCTCCTGAATCCTTAGGACTCAAGAGGACTCCTGAGGCCCTCTCACATCATGAAATTTATGGAAGAGTCCCTTTTCCAAACATTCTTTTGGTGTAGTCTGCAGACATTGTGTTCCCTGCACATTGCAGACCAAGCATCTATTTCTCTCCCCTCTCACCTTGGGGATTCTTCACAACATGGCTATGGCTGCCATGAGTTTCTCTCCCCTCTCAACAGCAGCATCTCAGATGCAGGAACATACATTTCAGAACTCCAGTCTCTTTCTGTTTGCCAAACGTTTAAGAGATGACAAGTCCCATCTGTCTTTTTTAACACAAACAGTTCAGCTAAGCAGAAAGGAACCTTCACATGACCACCTGGGGCTTCTGTTCTCCCACTCACTTAAGCGTTTCCCAGTTCTTCAGTGGCAAAGAGATACATATCTGCCTTAGCCCCACAGCAGAGACACAGGCAATATGGCACTGGTCATGTGAGGCCATGCCTGTGGTGGCAAACAGGGCATGGATGCCATGGTTGAAGGCCCTGGAGGGTTCAGTCAAAGGAAAAGCTGCCATTTATGTCTTTGTTTATTTTGTTTTGAAAGACATTATTCATTCAAATAAGATAGATAATTACTCATACACATTTCCTATCCTCCTCCTCCTCCCAGATAGCTACAGCAGTTAATGCCTGGAGCCTTGCATAGACTTGAAAGGTAACATCCACGCAGCACATGTCATACAGTGACCCGGTTCGCCAGCAGTGAGCACTTTCCAGAAGGTTTCTTCCTCGTGAGTACCATGATGCAGATAGGGAGAAAAGGAGAACAATGTTTGTTGTGAAATGAGATTGACATTTTTATGTTTCTTTGCTGCACCTGGACCCCTATGTTGACGACTGGTAGGGAAAAATATTTCAATTATTTTCTCTGCCTGAATCAAATCAGAGGCCCTACAAATTGCTCAAAATTGAACAGAAAAACAAAGAATAAAGCAGTAAATTGGGAGAAAATATAACACAGGAGGAATTTAATTGACTGCCCATCAACTATTACTTGTTACACATGGCACATACATTCCTTACATTGCTTTTTTGTTGTGTTAAAATTGATTTATTGTTGTCCTGTACTGCTTTTAGATACTGTTTTATAAAGTCACAAATACAGAGTCATTAAAATCCATGTGGTTTATGACAATTTATGGCTCCAAATGTGAATCAGTATTCTTATTCATTAAAAGAATACAAATTATGCTGACTTTAAATGTCCACAAAAATTAGCTCTAAGGTATCCTTTTTAACCAGTTGTGTGTGTTTTTTTGTGAAGCTGTGACTATCTTCTACGTCCTGAAAATTCACTAAAATATAGGGAAATTGCCAGTACTTCTTTTTGAAATGCAGAGAAATTGAAGCACAGAGAAGAAAAGATCAAGGTCACACAGCACTCAGCTGTGTTGTTTGTTTTTTTCACTCTACATCCTTGACATGCAGGAGCACAAACTGTTGTTCAAAACAGTGAGCACTGTTCATAACCATGCACAAAGGAGCACAAATCAACATCCACGTGCCCCTTACACCACTCTAGTTAGGTTGTTTCCAGGCAACTTTCTACAGACTACATATATCTTCAAATAAACATTCAACACTGATAAATATTAGGCTTCCAAATTTATATGTCTATATAATGGGGTCAGAGTGAAGATAAATTGTTTAGATAGGAAAACAGAATAAATAACTAAATGAGAATGAAAAAGTATTGCAATGGGTTAGAGCAAGGGTCTAAATCGGTTTGGGTTGGTGCCTGCAATTCAAGCACAGTAACCAGCTCTCAGTGAAAATCTGACAGGAAACAAAGCAACTTTGCTAAAAAGAAAAGAATTTCTTGACCCCATCACCAAGAAGGAAAAAAAAATCCCCAAATAAGTAAAAGTATCAAAAAGATAAAAAATAAACCATATCTCAATGCCTTTAAACACATTCTGAGAGAAATGGGAGGCAGCTAACACATAGGTTTTGTCTTTAGATGAGAGCTCTGGAAAAAGAGTGTATACCAGCACTCATAACCACAAAGGCACCACACATACACAATTGCACCTCACTTCCAGAAGGGAAAGGGGTGGGGGGTCGTTCAGCAGAAATATTGTACAAAATATACGTTTGATTCTTGTAGAAAAGTTCCTTTTCCGATCCTCTTGTTGACTCCAGCTTCATGTGTACATCTCAGGCATACTTCTAGCTCAACTTGGCTCAAGGGCTCTTCTTTGAGGCTATAGCAGCATCAAATGTAGAGGATATAACAGAATCCCAGACTCTCTCTATTCAACAACAGTTTAGGAGATTGGTACTTGATGATCTCTCTCTGACTCTCTCTGAAATCAGAGGCTTCTCCCAGTCTCATCAGTGGCAGAGTAGAGATACAGCATCCTGACAGGCCTTTGGTGGGGACAGAGGCAACATGGTGCTGGTAATGTGGGGTCATGTCTGTTGTGGTAAATAGGCCTTCTTCAGGGGCCTGCTACAAGTCTTTCTCCTCTCTTTTCTTCTTCCCTGTGTTTAAGGCTCCAAGGAAGGAGAGGGTAAAGAGCTCACTAGTTTTTCTTGTCATCTTCAAAGGCAATCAGCTGAGAGAGGACTGTGTAGGAGCTGCTCGTTGATGCCAGGAACTTGGATGAACTGGTGCTGGCATTTGAGCTCTCATGCAAAAGAGGGCCAAGGTTGCTTCTGTGGCAGAACTGCAGCCAGACAAGGCTTCTTCTGTGTTCCACCCTTTGGTGGCAGGGCCTTGACCCCCCTTGAAGGGGGCTAAACTCTGCTCCCAGCAGAGGTCTTTGTCTTATAAAAGACATTAGAATGGCTGGAAACATTAAGTCCACTCTCTTTTATAGACTGTACCCACCAATCACCTGTAGGGTCAGGACACTGACACAAGGGTCTGCTGGGAAAGATACCTCCAGCTTCAAAATAAAATGCTCTTTTGGTGCAAAAGCACCAAAATTAACACCTTAAAATTTGATATTTTTCAAACTGCAACAAGCATCAACCTCATATTTTCACTCTCCAACTTCACAGTAAGCATATATGTAGGCTATCTGTGCAGAAACTGATTTATATAGTCACATTTTCACCTGTGAAAATATGCACTTATTTCCTAAAGAATAAAAGAATCACTATGTTTTTCAGTTTATTCTTTTTCAGTGATTAAAGATGCTGTTTGTATGAAGTACTTGATGTTAGACACTCAAAGATGTGGTGTGTGCAGCTACTGACAGGATATGTTCGCTGGAAAAGAGACAATACTGAAATTCAAAGTGCATGTGAGTATGGCAGGAGAAAGGTAGCGGTTTCATTTGTCAAAGCTGATGCTATCCTATTTGTATACAACTTCTCACATCACTATTATAAAATATAATCTAGCACAAGGCACTGAACAAGCTAGGATCTTCCTCCATATAGATATATAGTCAGTGAGGTTATATTTATGCATTTGTTTCTACCCAGACACAATAAAAAAATCCAATAAAATCAATAAAATTCAATAAAAATTCAAGTGTGTGATAATTATTCAGTAAGCAGCAAATCTTCTAATAGTAAGGAGGAAATGTGAAAATCAATAGATAAATCAATAATACCTCAGTTCTGGAGTATGTTTAGTATGTTTTATGTTAAATATCAATAATTTTTATAGTATGCAAAGATGCCTTTTGTGTTCAAAAGCTATGCAGAAGATCTACATAGTTCTATATGCTTAGGTAGACACAGGCCGATCAATCCCATTATTAAGCAGCCTATTGAAAATACCTCCAGCAAGCTCCACACAGTAGTGCTGCTGTCTGCTTTCCACATATGACCATACTTGGAGTAGCTGCACCTAACACATCTGCTTCTCTGGCTGACAGGTTAACATTCCGCACCCTAAGCTGACTCACATACCTGCTCCTTTCACTGAAAACCAATTTCCCTTACATTAAGTCCTAAACCTTAAAATCTGAGTGGAGTTGCCAATGGATTCTCAAGCCTAATCTTTGCAACCAGTGCCCAGATACAGGTTTCATTGGGCCAAAACTGTCAGTTCACAAGAAGAAGTCTCTCTTTCCCTAGGCTCATTGCCATGGCGTGGTTCCTACGTCTAAGACTGATCACCATTTGAACGGGTAGACACTATGTAAAATATCTGCTCCAAAGCAGTCCCCTCATAAAAAAAGAATAAGTGTTGATGATCACTATAGTCTTGTCAGTCCACGCTCCTTTGAAAATCAGTGGAAGTTTTTGAATGACATTCTAAGTCTGAGCCAAGCTATTGTGAGTTTGGCTAAAAACTTCCTAATGTTCCTCTGAATATCCTTTAGGCTCAACTGTGCTAAGTTATTCAAACACACAGAGGATCCTTTCCCACACAGCTTATAAGCCCATAATACAAGTGCTGCGCATAGGCCTGAAAAATATGGTTACATTCATGTGCATAAAGGCTGATATATTGATAATTCATGCTTTATATAAATGATAGAAAAATGAATGTAACTGACAATAAACTTAATCTGCTATTCATCAAGTTCTCATTGGTTTTCCAATTTTATAGCAGAAGAGATACTGTAAGAGATTTGCATTAAAACCCCTTCATATTAGTCTTCTGCATCAGCTGAGGAAGCTCTCTGATATGATATGCCAGCAGTACATTAACTGTTTTCATATTGCTGCCCAATCACTCTGCCAGGGTTCCTTTAAATGAAATATGGCAGTGTTCAGTTTATTATGAACCCAAAATATGAAATCCTGTTTAGTGTATAGTTTTCCTACATAGCTACTAAACTGCTAGTAAAACAGAAACAAATTCTCACAAGAAAGGTCCATAAAGATAGGTCAAAGGTGGCCTATCCATTATTTAGAATGAGGGGGATGGGAGAAGAAATATCTAAGTGTAAACGAAATGGTATTCACGCCAGTGAAACCAGAAAACATTTAGTTTGCATGACAGAGAAAGCTGGGAAATGTGAAGAAATTTGGCCTTTGTTCTATTACATGATTAATTAGATAATGTATATTTTTAAATGTTTCTTCATTTATATCTAATTCCCAAGAGTTTATTATTTTAAACAGAGCAAAGTTTAGCCTGTTAAAAAAAGAAATAATTACCCCAATACACATAAATTTCATTCATTCTTTGGGGTCCATTTTTGTGCAGCTTGAAGTGTTTTTTATGGAGGGAAAGAGAGTATCTGCACTTGAAAGGTATTTTTATGGTTTACCTGTCATCCATAAATAACATTTTGACTTGCTTACCCAGAGTGTACAAACAGGGTAATATTTTTTTAATGTATAATCTGTGTTTCTCTGTTGCATTTTGTTATTATTACACTGGAGTGTTTTTATTATCCTCCCAACTTTCTAAGATTCTGTTTAGATACTGAGGCATGAGCAAAATTCTTCTATTCTGGGAGCTGGACTCAATGGGAATTTTTGTATGTAAGATGTCAACAGCTTAATAAATATGTTTATTTACAACTCATGACTTCTGAGTATTTCTGTAACTAATCTTTTTAAACATTGGATCATTTTAAAATATTCTAATGAATGTTTACTAGAAATTCTGCTTCACTTCTTCACTGCATGCCTAGCCATGTTATTTTCCTATAGTGTGCAACTGCTCAGTACTTTAATATTCTGTACAAAATTAATCTATTTAAAATAAAAATATAATTACACACGAACTGCTTACATAATTTTAAACTAATTATACCACAACTACTATTAAATGATTCCTGCATTATCATAAAGCCCCAAAAATTCTAATTCTACTGTTCAGCTGATTTTATTATCATAAAATGCATTTCTCCGAAGATACAATTTAAGTCCTTGTACAAGATACTGTGAGGATGAATACCGGTAATTTGTAATTAAAAGGAAAGGTTAAGACATTTAGGCCTATTAAATAGTACTAAATGCACACTGATTGCAAAAGCAACATTCCTAGGCACCTAGAGACTCTCTGACCACAGTTTAAAGATCTTAATATTAGAAATAAGGTCTTGTGAGCACTGCAGTTTGACCCACACATGTATTCTGCTCTAATATTAGGATATTTGATGCTAACCACTGAGATTTTCTAGGACCTGCTGAGCCCCTTCATACGATGTTTTAAATAAGGACAGCAGTATTGAAAAATAAACTACTGTAGGATGTCTTAGGCCGAGTATCTTACAGATGACTCCCTAATATAAAACATAAATCATTAATTTCATTTGATAAGACTCGTTTTGCAAAGGCAGGGATATATAAGGCTGCTTAAAATATATCAGAGAGAACTTCAGTCATGGCAATCTGAAAAGGAAGTTGTGTTTTGGGTTGATAAAAAAGTTACATCTAGTCAAGCAAGCAGCTCTGAATGTGATTAGGAAAGTATTTTATTGCAGGTACCACAAATTGCCTAGAGAGATCTGCAATTGCCAACACCTTTGTTGTTTTGTTCTTTTTTCTTTTTTCAAATCTTCTTAGGCTTTTCAGCCATTTTCCCATCACAATCTCTCCCATTTCCTAGCTTTCAGTGGAAAATATGTATGAAAATGAGAAAGACTGAGAGCTCTTTAATCGGTCTATAATTTCCACTATTTGTGTCCTATACAGGACAGTTTTTATCCTTCCGCAAATTTTTTCTGTAACTAAAATCCATTGCTTAGGTGTCCAGAAGGGAGCTACAGGGAAAAGTTGATTTCTTTCATCAGTCTCTCTCTGTAGTTTTTGGCAGTTTTCACTCTTCTGGCAGATCCTTCTTGGGGCATGCTGAGATAGTGTGAGTTTTCATGCTCTGACCCACATTTCCCAATGTAATAACTTTGTGGATCAATAAATCTAATCTACACTGCACTGCTAATACTTGCAGCCCATATTTTTCATATACAGCAAGTTGTGGAGAGCAATACGTTGGTTTTATATATCTGAAAGGGCAATACATTGGTTTATTTTTGCCACACAATCAAGTTGACATTAGTTGGTTTTCTTTTTTCATTGTCTCCTAGGTTTAGTCTCTCCCAACAAGGTAGTGTGTGGCCTTCCTTTCCCAGAGATCTTGCTGAAGCCAAGCAAACAGCAAGTGAGTTTTCAAACCACTTGTCATGCAGTCTTCCTGTGGAATATAGTGCCTGGACTTTCTCATTTTTGAAGCAGAGGTTCTCTCTTCCAACAGCTGTTGTCTCGGCACTCTTACACAAGCACTTTCCTTCCACTCAGGAATCATTCAAAGAGAAAAAGCCCTGGCCAGGTCATGTTGTGGCCATGAAACTGCTCTAAAGGATTCACCCACTCATCCAGTACTGTTCTCAAGCTCCTAGACACCTGCTTTTTTGGATGCTTTCCAGTGGCTGCATGCTATGCATATCTCCTCATTTAACACACAAGTCTCAATAAAACTGACTCTCCTACAATCATTCTAAGCAAAACAATTCCCTAGAAATTCTCTTTGGGACCACATGGCCTCCTGCTACTTCCCATGTCCTTTGCAAACTCGAAAGCACAGACTTCCTTCTCTCTCCATTCTGCCATATGAATGGCTTTACACCAAATATAGCAGAACATTTTCTCACAAATGAGATACCATCAGTCCTGCAAGGACTTGGCTCCCTCCCCCTTGATGATCATCACACACGGAAAATGAAGGAATTGCTCCCACGTGTCCTGAACAACCACTGTGAAAGAATAGCATCAAGCAACAAAATTCTTTGTTAAATTACCCCTGCTCCCTCCATCCTCATTCTTCACTTTCACTGCAAAGAGAAAGTCTGTAGGTGACATTTTCTGTACTCTGACATTGTTAGCGTCAGGATAAACACATAAGCACTGGAATTGGTTATATGAGGTGCTTTATTGAGGCGCCCGGGAACCAGGGTTATCCACCCAAATCTGATTCCAACCATCACCTCGCATCCGCAATTTATACATCAAAAGTTACACGATTAATACATATTCAACATGGGTTGTTACACTAACTAATTAATACATATTAAGGATTACTTCATCAGTCCACTACGGCATCAGTCTCTTTTGCACTTGTGTATCCCTTTCGCTGGTTGTTGGTGATCATCCCGGTAAAGTAAGCATCCTCCACAGATGAAACAAGAAGCCCTCTTTATTCTGTCCTTCTCATCCCTTTGCCCCTTAGACTGACCCAGCATTCTCTTATTTTCACTTGGCTGTCTCTGGCTTAGCTCAATCCCAGGTGCTACCCGGGCAGAGCCCCACAGTACATTCTTTTCTATATCTGTTAGCTATACAGGGCTAGTTTCTGCTGCTAAAGCAACAACATTCTAACATACATGCAAAGGCTCTCTACTAATTTACAATCATTTCTATTCATAAAATTTTTCCTTTTCCAACAACATGAGTGGCAGATGGGGTTTTCTACATCTAACCTTATCCATACCTAGACACCTTTAACATAAGTATAAAGACATTTACATGCACAAACATATTCTGTTGCACTGAGAGTAATGGGAAGCTCATAGCTTCCTGTCCTCATTGATTTTATTTCATCCCCCACTGCCTTCAGAAAAAACTCTAAACATGACCACCCAGCTGTCTCACTTTCACAAAACAATCCATTTCAGTTGGCAGAGGTAGAAAAAGTGACCCAAATTGTGGCTCCACTCACACCCTTCCTAGTCAGTCCCTTGTCCTCTTGACCAAGAAAGGATATGGATCTGCTACAGGTGCCCTGAGATCAGGCTGTGCCGGCTGCACACAAGACCTCTGAGATGCAAATTGCCACAGAACTGTCACTTCTTTTATTGCTCTAGAGTCTTGGAAAAGCATAGACACTTGAGGGTAGGCATTAGGAATGCAGAGAGACAAATCCTCCTAATGCAAGAGGAATTTTACTTTGAAGCCACAATTGTCTCCTTTTACACTACCCTTTCCACCAGGGACTGCAGCAGACGACCTAACAGCTGCATTCAAATTAGGACTTTGACCTTTCACTTATGTTTGTAAAACTTAAAGAAGCAATGGAAAATATAGCAGTCTGAGTGAATCCAGACAGAAAGTGCATCCCTACCCTACAGAGTGTGCAGTTTTAGTTAGTCTTAATTCTTAAAACTCTTGCTGTCTCCTTACATAAGTGTCATTTCTTGTGCAGAGGCAGAGACCAATATTAAGATCCTCAGCTGAAATAATCCTTATAGCTCTGCAGCTTAAGATAAAACTGCTGGTTTCTATCAGGTTTTATTCCTCAGGACATAAACTTGGGGTCAAGAAGGCATTTCTTCCCATATGATAACACTGCAAATGTGGATCCCATCAGGATACTTCTTTTCCTTTGACCAGTCCTAGCATTACAGGGCTAGATATAGCACTACAGATTTGTACAATAGTATTTTTGTGCTTTATTTAAGTAAAGAAAACAGACATCTTTTCTTGAGCTACTCTTCTACATTAGTATGCACTCACCCTCCCTCTTGGACACCATTCTTAAAAAACAGAGGAATGAGGGCAAAATCCTTCCCTTATTCAACCTACTGTAGCTTTATTCCACATCAGAGCATCAAGTCATCTGACAAATCCCACAGGGTGTGGAAAGGTAAGGGACAAACAGCAGTTATACTGCATTTAGATTTGTTTTCTAGATGAAATGGAACTATGTGCAAAGGGCCATAATAAGATATATTAAATGCTGCTTCTTTTAATTTTTTTACTTGCCCAGAGGGAAGATATTCTACTTCCTCTCTATGAGCTGAAAGCATATACTCTTCCCCTGAATAAATATATTATATGTAGACAAGAGTCTTGAACTTCAGAACAGACGTGCTAATCATACGGAAATATTTTAGACCACAATTAAATCATTTTAATGTTTTTAGTAAAATATTTCATTATCTACATAAACAAATGTGGTTTCATTTTTCTTTCTGCTTCAGCTGTTTCTGAATTTTAAAATATTTGAAATCAAAATAGGCTGAAGAATCCTTCCTGCCAAGGCAAAATTACCACAGATGTTGTGGAGATTTTCAAAGCAAAAGTACAATGAGTCATCCAGCTCTTGTCAAACCTGACCTGGAAAGGAAAAGACAGATTCCTCACACACATGCATCAGCATGGTTCAACTGGCTTCACTGGAGCTCTTTTTATTTATATCAATTAAAAATAGATCTGAAATGTTTTGAAGGCACCAATGATCCTTGCAAAGACTTTTTTTTATAAATCTCATTTTTATAAGAGAGCCTAATTATTACACTCTGCCAGATGTAGGCAAAGGCAGGCAGATGTGACCCCAAATTTTAGATGCATAAAAACTGCATTCAGTTATTAGTTATGATTTATACTCCTTGTATCAGTAGCTCTGCTGAAGCACCCATTTATGCATACATGTAAAAAGTGGTAGGACTTAGTGTGTAAGGGAGCTTTTATATCAAAGATGTTTCCCTTACAGCCTCACCTTTATTTTGTTCAAGGTATACCCTTCTGAACTTACCCTCTCAGTTTCAGCATGAAATACAAGAAGTATGGTCTCATTCCTTCATAGCTCTGAGAAACTTAAGGTGCCTTAATTTGAATTTTAAATAGTTGAAAAACTAATTAGATACAATTAAGGAAATAATTAGACTATGCATGAAAGTAATAGATTAACATTTATCACAACTGTCAACAGGGAAATCTTTTCTGTTTCTTAAATATCCACAGCTATATATACAAGAGGTTGTAAAAATGAGGGAAAACTCCATGAGTGGAGGATTTGAGATAGGAGGGTTGGAATATCCTTTGTTAGCATTGAAAGAGAAGGTGGTACTTAAAAAATTAAGTTTACAGTGGCTCAAAAGGAAAAGGAATAGAAAGTCTATCTATAACACAATGAGATTTTCCTATCTAAACCACTACCAGACTCTAGTTAAGAAAAAAAATGCAAGGAAAAAAAAAAAGTAATTTCCCCCACACCACAGTCCATCAAACAATTTGAGTTTCAATGACTAGACTAAGCCTGAAATGAACTTAAAGCACAGATGGCTTACAGCTACATGATACACTGTGAGAAAAGGCATAAAGACATCTCCACCAGCAGAGTAAATGCCAGATGCCAAAACAGTAGTATCAAAATACTAAAACAATACACTCAGAAAAATATAGAAGATTTGAAAGCTTTTTACCAGAATGTTCTCAGCACATTAAAAGTCTGGAGTCTTTAACAGAATAGGGAAAAATAAAAAACAAACCAAACCAAAACAAAAAACAAACAAAAAAATCCAACAAAAACCAAAAAATAACCATTGCATCCATATTCCTCAGTTGTGCCTCTAATACTTTCAAGCCTCTTATTTTTCTTCCACACTGTGTGGAGAAGATAGTGAATACCTCAAAAATAAAATTCAGATAAAGAGAAACTAAACTTACTTACAGGCTTACTTACTTACAGGCTAAAATTATTTAAAGATATTAAGGATTTACTGTTTATTTATTCAAATGAGGGCTTGACATCCAAATGCTTATAAAAATCTAGTCTAAGTAACTAGCCTTGAGTCACACTGAGACTGCAGCAGGACAGAAATTTAAGCCAGGATCCAGTCATCTGCTTTGTCTTCAGAGCACTTCTCACTTGCCTTATCTCTGTAAGCTGTCAGACTCCCAGAGCTCCAATATGAAGCAAAGACTAGAAGTAATTTTTTTAAAAAAAGGATTAGTAATACCAAATTTTTATGTAAATAACCAGATTCAGAATTCTGCACTGCTGAAGCAAAGAAATTGCTATAATGCATCAAGGGTTTTCTCTTCTTTTTTTTTTTTTTTTTTTGTATCTGGGTGGTGGTGTGGTTTATTTTATAGAGGAAAGACATGAATTTGGGTCTGAAATGACTAAGGAGTGATAAAGGTCTCGTATGACCCACTCCCATATTTTAAGCTGTCATGTTGTGCTACGGAGTGTGGGATCATGTCAGCTCATGTCAGTCAAACTGTGTTGCAGTGCGTAAAGCAACGTGATAGATTGCCAGCCAGCTGTCTTTAATGCGTGACCGGCTGAAAGCCGACAAACTGAAACATTACGGGAAGCTTTAAAAGACAACCACAGTGATTAGTGTGAAGACTTAAGGCAGTTAAACAGCTGTTTACTAATGAGGGATATAGCATGAAAAAGTTGTTCCGGTTGCCTAGCAGTCAGGGAAAATAGTTCCCAGGTAGAATTAGCGAGGAGCAGTCAAACCTCAGCTCAGGGGCTGAGAAGAGTTTGAGAGGCTTAGGAATAATGGCTTTCTATCAGGACACAGCCAAAACAGGATAGCAGGAACAGCAATGAGGTGGACAGAAGAAGCTATACTTTGCCTGTTTTTTTTTTCTATTAATGGCAAAATCACAGGATGCCTAGATGTGGAACAAACTACCTACTTGCTAAACACAGATTTAATTAGATGTCTCCCTTAGAAATAAAGAGCACATGAGAGAAGACAGCATATGAAAAAATCCCCTGAAGACAGTCTAGAGATGTACCTTTAGCTAGTCTGAAAATAAGAAATTATGGTTTGTTTACTTACTTAATCAGCCAGAATTACCAACTCTGTTTTTTTTCATTATGATTCTTTCAAAAATTTACTTTCCTTAAAATTTCACCACCCAAAATGCTGTGACAAGTCTGTCACTGGTCTTATATTTGCACAATTTACTTGTAGAGCAATATAATTTAATGCTTAGATTCTCTGTTTTACTTCATACTTTATGATAGTTTATGTACTCCTTTTCAGTCTTTTCAGTTTCAAATGTCATTAGTCATTATGAGAGTCTGGGTGTTAGGCTGTTCAGGTAAAGCTAGAAATTTGAAGTAAAGAGGAAAGATTTCAGAATAAAAGCTTAAACCTCAACCTCACTTTTGAAATAATTTGCATTTCTCAGAAACTCATGCAAAACATGTTTATTATGTAACTGTTGCATGGTCTAGAAACTACCAAACAGGCTAAAAAGTAGCACAAGGTAAAGGTGGCATTACATGGAGAAACTTTCTCTGGAATATTGCCACTTATTTTAATGGAACTTCTTACATAGTACAGCAGTGACTGATGTCTCCAAATCGACTACCATCAGTTAAGCATTATTTTAAAATAAAAACCTGCAGAGTGCTGCATCAACACCTACAGTGGACAGACTGCTTTTTATGGGGCAGACTGACCTGACCACTATGTATATTCTCTTGCTGCACAGAATTGACCCAGCTCCTGCTTCGAGCCTCTTGATATTAGTGTTAGGTCCCCCCTGAGAGGGTTTCTGGCTGGCTACATCCGAAGGAGGTCAAAAGAGTTTGAGTTATTCAATATCAGTAAGTAAGAACCTGCTTGGACAAGAGATCTGAGCTGCATATAATCGAAACAGACCAGTAGCTCAGTAAAATATGTGAGAAGCTTCTATACACAGAGATTGTGTGTGAAAAATAGCACAGAAAATAGATCTTCAGCATGCCTGCTTTCAGTGCAGCCTTCTAAATTGATTACCACCCTTGAAAAATGCACTTGGTTCATGGACGTATGCACAAGAAGACTTATGAACTCATGCATGACCCTAGTAAATAAACTCAAGCCAGAGTAGGAACTTATCAGAAACTTCATATAAATATCTCTCCAACCTGCAATTGAATTAGGCCACAGTTTTTAGAAAGGCTTATGACAACTTATATCCTTTGGTACTTCCCTGAGACTTACATCTGCTCTACTGCTACCTTACTTGGCCTGTCATGAAGGAAAAGAAGAATCTTATTTTTTAATTTTTTTTTTAAATCTTCAACTTTCAGTTACTTCATCATTACCTGTTAGCTCAAAGGACAAAAAAAATTTCCATCAGTTAGGAATAAAGTTTTTGGAAGATGAATACCTATCATACTTCTCAGAACCCTTCAGTTCTACTGTCTTGGTTTTGATTTTTTGGGATAATTTTAAAATCACAATCACCCCATTAAAAAAGCCTTACCTTCCCCTTCCTAATGGGAGAGTGGTGAGAAGTTAAGGCAATTTAGGTAGGTAATAAATAACAGTCCTTCACCATCTGCACAGTCCTTTTGCTTTTGCTGTGTTATTTATTTTCTCTCTTCTCCAGAATGGCCCTCAGAAAGAGTTCCAATCCATCTTCCTCTGAACCTAAACTGACTGATTGGAACAGTTTTCCTACCTGAATTCATAATACATGGCCTACTTTTCTAATTGAAATAATGAAGGCTTTTTCCTGTCTTCTACTTTGTCTAAAACATTTCAGTATTAAACATGCAATTACAAGGCCCTCAATCATATATATCTCAGACGTGTTTACTAGTGGGGAAAGAAGAGCATGACTATTTCCAGCGGTAGAATAATACAATATAGAGTTTTCAGCTCCCAACTTAACACACTGTTTTCACAAACCTAATCATAATCATGTCAGGATCTTCTTTCTGAATTGTAAAAGGGCATCTTTAGCCCATTAATGTATACGCAGCTCAAGTAACTCACTTTGTCAATGTAGACTTTTGCATTTATCTGAAATAAATTCCACCAGTACACTTTGTTTGCCTGGTCACTATATATCCACATAAACCTTCTTCATTAAAATGGATTGTCATGAACGAATTTGCATCACTTTTACTCTATCATTATACTGTCTACTATGTAATCAAAGGAAGTGGCAAACTCAGGTTTTAGTGTGGATCACTGTGGCAACCCAACTCACCGTTTTTGTGCCCCCATTCCTAGTTACATTTTATTCAGTTATCAATGTATGACAACACCTTTTTCCTTACTCATTCCTTTAATTTCACAACAGATTAATTTCATTAAAAACCTTTACACTTCTTACATGTATTACATTCATTTATTCTTTCAAGGAAGTTTCTTCCTCTGACATTACTTTGACTCTTTCCCAGTATATTATGTTCTTTCACATTTCTAATAATTTTACTGTTTGCTATAGTTTCTATCACTTAACACAAAATAAGAGTCATAATTACTTGTTGGCAATTTTATGGCATTAAAATGATTCAAACACCACTTTCCTTACAATTAGCCCATTTTAATAAGAATTTGCAATCTACAGTTAAGTTTCAAAATCACAAAAGTGAAAAGAGCATTTTCTTTGCAATTGTTTGTGTTAAACTATTGCAGAATGACTCCAAATGATAAATTGGATTTTTAAAAAATCCTCCAAGCTTTTTTTTCCTTTAAATGGTGACTCCTTTTACCAACTATTTTGCATTGAGAACAGCATTTCAACAAATTTCATTCAGTTCTTCAGAGAATCACAGAATTACAGGATTTAGTGATTAGAAGGAACCCGAACGATGATCCAGTCCTATCCCCCTGCCAGAACAGGATCACCTAGGTAACAGCTGTAGTCTCATACTTCACTGATACTTCATCTAACCCTTGAAGATTTACTCGATTTCAGTATTTCTGCTTCTTATGTGTTTGTAAAGGGTTTTGCATAACTTCTATGATTTTAGAATTACACAGTTCTTGAAGATCTTAAAACTGATAAAAGATTAACAAAAAATGTTTGTTTTTCTCCAAATAAAGTTAATGTTCTTTTCCAGTTGAATTTCTGCAGGAAGAAATGAATGAACATTCTCTGTCCAGTTTTTTAAACCAACATTAATTAGTAAATTAATTTATCTCTTAGAAAGCAACTGAGTCACATCAAAACAGTGTCCTCTACTCTAATGCCATGAAAGTTAATTTATAAAGCTATGACAATCCATTCAAAACACCTTAGTTAGAACACATGTTATTTGATAGCACAGAATAATTTCCTGATGTGCTTAAGAGTTGGAAATCTCTGTACCTGTAACTGAAGACAAATACCTGATGGTCAGTTGAACACCATTTTCTCGATCTGAAATGTGGCTGAAAATGTTGTAGAGAATACAACTAAAAACAAACAAACAAAAAACCCTACCAGAAAATTGCTCCATTTATAGAATCATAGAATCATTCAGGTGGGGAAAGACCCTTGAGGTCAGTCCAACCTATAACCCTGCTCCACGCAGTTCACTACTAGACCATATACTTAAGCAACATATCTAAATAATATTTAAGCACATCCCAAGATGGTGACTCAACCACCAGCCTGTTCCAATGTCTGACTACTCTTTCAGCAAAAATATTTTTCCTACTGTCCTGCCTAAACCTCTCTTGGTACAGCTTGAGGCCGTTCATGACACTGAAGCCACAACAAGGCTTTGGTAGCAACTATGAGACCTGGGAAAATGCAGATGACCTGAGCACACTAGCAGCATACAGTAGCATACGTTAAGACCATCATTTTTCCAACGAACAAATTCTTTTTGTGAAAGATGCAACAGAAAGTATTTCAGCCAGCCTCTAGAAATTATGGGATCCATTCATTAATCTTCAGGACAGAAAGCTCAAGTAATATTCCTTTGCAGTCAAAATATCCTCACATTTGGTCCCAAAGTTGATTAATCACAGTGATCTTCTGCATGCAGAAGGAAAAGACTATCTGTCAAAATACACACCATATGAATAATTAATATTTATACAAAGTAAATGAAATTACACTGGGGTAAAACCAGTTGTAAATAAAGACTCAATTATTTTGAAGAACTTTAAAAGACATTGTCAAACTTGCTTTTATTCCACATATTATGTAATAAAAAAATTAATACCATTACAGATGGTCTGCATTCTGCATGTGATTGGAATTACTTCATGCAGTTAATTTTCAGCTTTCAAACACAAAAGCATTTCTATTATTTGCTTTTTTATTAGTTGAGCCATACTTCTGTCATAAGTAGATTTACTGGTTAAGTCCCCTTCAGCCTAATATACTTTATCACATTATGCCAAAAGTAAAGCTGGAAAAAAGCTGAATCTGTTGGAAACATCCTGATGTCAGCACTAAGTTCTATAAATACTTCTCCTGGCATTACCCAGAGAAAGGAATACAAAAACAGCATAGAAACTCTCTTGCCTTCCTACGGTCCAACATTGTCCTTGGAACATCTCATGACCTTCATGTACCTTTGTGGGAAATCAGTCTTAGTGTTTCATTAGCCCAAATAAGTGTGAGGAATGAACAAAAGTGAATAAACTAAGACTAATCTAAGGAGAAATTATGAGGACAGTTATCAAGTTATGTAAAGAATAAAAATTAGGCCAAATACAAATAAGGTACATGGACTTCTAAGTAAAATATGGAATCTGAATTCAAAAGCTGTTGGCTTGGCTTTTAGCTTTGACCTTCATATATGTTTATGTGAAGACCCCAAAGGTTTGACATTTAACAACACAGCTTCTGCTGATTTCAATAGTGTTAGTACCATTAGCTCTGTGTGTATGAGAGAGCCATTACAATCACCCACCCTTTTGGTGGAAATAATAGGAAATTGACCCTCTGGAAATTATACAACTTATTTATAGAATCATGGAGCCATTAAGGCTCGGAAGGGACCTCAAAAGATCATCTAGTCCAATCCCCCTGCCACAGCAGGATCACCTAGACCAAGTCTCACAGAAAGACATCCTGGTTGGTCTTGAACATCTACAGAGAAGGAGACTCCACAACCATCCCTAGGCAGCCTGTTCCAACGCTCCACTACACTCATTCAAATCAATAATGAATAGATTGAAGAGTACTGGTCCCAGTAGTGATCCTTGGGGGACCCCACTAGATACAGGCCTCCAACTAGACTCTGTTCCATTAACCTCTACTCTCTGGCTTCTATCCTGCAGCCAAATCACGATCTATCTCACTACCCAATGATGCAGTCCACACTGCCTCAGTTTGGTCATGAGGGTGCTAAGTGAGACTGTGTCAAATGCTTTACTGAAGTCCAGATAGACCACATCCACTGCTCTGCCATCATCTATCTACCTGGTTATGCACTCATAAAAGGCTATCAGGTTGGTAAAGCATGACTTCCCCTTGGTGAAGCCATACTGACTGTCCCTTACGACCCTCTTGTCCTTGATGTACCTAGACAGTGTCCAGGACAAATTGTTCCATCACCTTTCCTGGGATGGAGGTGGGGCTGACCGGTTTATAGTTACCTGGGTCCTCCTTCTTACCCTTTTGGTCTTCTATGATTCTATGATCTCGGTTTACTTGATTAGTTTAAAAATTTCAAAATATATTTAAATACTCTGAATTTTTTTTCCAACATATTTTAATGTCTCTTCAGTTAGACATCCCTTGCAAATATAAGACCAAATATTCCTATATCCAGGGCTCAACCCAGAAGATCTCATATAGCAGCCATTGAGAATTAACTATAGATATCTTTATACACACGGTCTTTACACACCTTATTCCAACTGTATAACATTCATCCAAGAGTTCTTTTATTTATTGTCTCTGGTTTGGATAATAGAATGTCATGTAAGGCATCCAGAAATCTTACAGTAGTTAAGACATCTGACATTTACCACTCTCCTCTATACTCAAGGCCTGTCACAGAATACAATTCTGTTCATCTGATATTTGTTGTGTCAGACAGACAAATGTATTTGTAACTGCTACTTAACAACTTGTCAAGTGTTACATGGTTAAAAATTGTTTGAACATATGTTTCCATTTGGAAGATGTTGTGGTGGTTTTGGCTTTTTTTTAATGAAGGGTGAGTTTAAAATTGAGATCTAGAAAATTCTGCTTCCATATCTCATTGCAATCTACTGCTGCTCACCCAGCTTCCCTGAGCTATCTGAATACATCTATAATTAAATTGCAGATTTCTCCCTAAGTACTTCATATTAAAGCTTAAGGGTCCAGATTGTTTTAAAACCTATGTGATTAGTCTGTAATGAGTAACCTGTAGAATTTGCCACTGGTACTACCAACATTAGTCTTCAGATCACAGCCCACATTTTCAGAAGAAAAACATTCATAAATTTGCTTTCTTGGTTTAACTGGGCAAAAATATGGGTACCATTTCACTTTCCAAGCTCTGTCTTTCTACTGCACCACCATATTAATTATTCTTAACTCTCAAATAACCAGTGATTCTCAGTTCACCATTGGAAACCCAAGGGACCCACTTACCCACTAAGCTGGTTTCTTCAAGCTTATTTTGAACCTTATTCTAACATTACAATGCACTTAGCCTTGACCTCACACACAGCTTTTTCCATCACTGGATTTACTATTCCTATTTTTCTCTGTTCAGGACTGCACAGTGCATGGCAAATACAACATTACTATGAGGCAATCATATGGGGAAGACAAAGGTTATAATGTCCATCATAATAGAAATGGATACAAGCTGAGATATTTTTTTAGTTTTAGAAAAACATCCTTATTCAATGTGCAACCTACAGCTCATTAGCATCCTCCACCCTGACTCTTACTGTGCTCTTTTCAATTACTTTTTTTCTGTACAACGACCATGCATGCAAGTCCTCACCATCATCCACACTGCATGGTTAGGTCCTTTGTAATTTTTCAAATGTTGTCATTTATTCATCTGTATGTTCATCACCTTAAAGGCCAAAAGCTCTTTGCACAGACTCTCATTAGTCTTTTAACTGTTTATAGACATCTCATTTGTTAGTTTACTGTGGTGTTGCATTTAGAGTGAAGTCTACAGCTTCGCATTCTTCCAGCTGCACAGTTACCATAATTAGACCTCCAATTTTCTAGGCCTTCCTGGGGCTGCCAACACACTGCTACACAGAAAAACCAACAAAGGCATTCTTTGGTGGTCTTAATAGTCCAAAATGTTTTTGTAGAATATTTATTAATTTCAGAGTCATTGTCTGTTCTGTTGAAATTGTAAGATCTTAAGTCGTAGACTCATTAATCCGTACAAGCATTGTCCAGTACATTAAGGCCATTAACATCATTGGTTATAATATACATTATTAAGCATAACACCACATACCCAAGTCTGTATGACAATTAAAGGAAGTTGAGAGAGCCAAAAGTGTGTATTATGGAAATTGTCCTCTAATGACTATTCAGCAGAAGATTATAAAATCCATTAAGAGTTCATATTTCTTTTCTTCCTTTGACACACCATGAGATTAGCATTGGCCTACCCCAAATAAAGTTGATGGAGATCTTTCTACTCTGTTCATTTGGCTAACAACAGTCATTGACTTGAACACAGGGATAGGCAAAAACCTGCCACTTTCACTCCTGGTGATCTGGGCTGCAATATTTCACAGAGCAGGGCCTGACTATTCATATAGATGTATATATACACATACATATACACTCGTAAACACATGCAAACAAACACTGACACAGACAAGGATGTTCCTTCCTCACTATTTATGCACTCCCACTGCCCAAAAAAAGTTACAGATGCAAGTAAAAAGGGTTTCAGAGGCAGAGGTATTCAAATTTGGATATCCCTCTTCTAGTTAGGAACTAAACTAATTCTTTCAGAAGTCTTCAATAACTGTATACCTAAATATATCTATTAAGATAAAGCTTCTACTATGAAGCTGTGAAAAGATTAGGAGTGATTTTTCTGTTTCAGTAGAAGCATTTCCACTCCAGATAATTTGAAACTCTTCCTTTGAGCTATAACCTTCAACCTCTTGGCTGAACTGTCAAGCATCTCCACAAATCCTCTCTCTAAGTGAATGAGAGGGCTCTTCATATGATATTTCAGAAACCCGCCATCCAAGACACAGGAAACATATGAAGGAATGTGCAGCATGAACTGATGAGTTTTATATTTGTTGTCACTAGTTCATTCATTCTTTCTATCCTTTGCATCATTATGATTCCAAGTGCGGTCTAAAATCATCCTCTTCTCAACCTGTTTATCTGAGTGATAAAAATACTCTGAAAATCCTACATGTCAAAGAGTCTTGTCCAAAAAGCTTTTCAAAGGCTGAGTTTTCCTAGGACTGCTGACAGAACATCTCCCTGTTAAAAGCTTCACACAGTAGGCAATAGAGTACCAACCAGAGCACAAGCCACCACTTCTTAATCAGTGCTGATTAAAGGGTCATTGAAGTTCTGTTTCCTCACAACTCTTCAGGCCAAAATCATAGCCTTAATTACAGATGGAGTCCAGCCAAGGTTTCTAATCTGATATGCTTCAAAACACAAGGTTTTAATGGCAGAATCATAGCTCAGTCTCATTTAAAAAAAAATGACAGAGACAGAGGAAGGAGGAAGGAAAAGTGTCCTTATAACACTGCTAATTGGCCTTAATCTAATGTGATGTGCAATATTATAAGCATGCAACTGTGGCAGGGACATACCACAAGTGTAAAAATCCCTCTTCTTAAAACTAAATTAAATTTGAAATAGTAGATTAGATTATTCCAGATATCCTCCAACAAACCTCTGCATGTTGAAATTTATCTTGAGATTTACAAGAGCATTAGAGGCTTGCTACAGGACAGTTGTACCTCGAATACACCTAAGAAAAGCTACTTAGACTCAAACTCTCCTCTTCCTTATTAGTAGAAAAATTCTCATGGTTGCAAAAAAATGAGTATATCCTATCAGATTGGCAAAAATGCCCTTCCAGTGGGTCTGATGTTTCCTGTTACTCACTAAATGCACTGCTTGGTTTTTTCCATTTTATTTTTTCTTTTAAACAACTACCTCTCATTCTATAAAAAGCCCAAATACATTGCATTTTTACTTGCTGTACTTTGGAAAAGGCTGTGTCTGTTATACTGGATACAGAACTGAAATAGCAGAAAGTTGAGACCTGACTCTTGCGGTAATTTTACTAATGCGGTTTAATGGACAGCACTTTGATGACAGCAGTCAGGAATTTTTTATTCTATTCTTGTCTTATTTATGTCCCTGTTTCTCTGAATTCCCTTTCATCTTTTATGTTCTGTGTCTAAGCTGTAGATTCTTCTGGCAAAGTTTTTGGTTTTGTAGCATGTTCAAAGGATACTTCATGTGATCGATCCCTGATTATGGCTTCTAATCAGTTGTGTAAAACACCCAAGCAGATTAGCAATAAATTATTAGTCTGCATGTGAGTTTATGAATCTAGTGAACATATACTGTGTTTTTATTCTGTAAATAATGCTACGTTTTAGTTGTATTGATAGGAATGGTTATGTATTCTTTTCATACCTTTGGTACCAAATATCACAGAAACAACAAGAATTTACATGTGAAAACATAGGTAAGAAATGGAGAATATGTTACTCTCTACTGAGCAATGAATCTTTTTTCTATTTTTTCCCAGCAGAAATGAACCAGTATTCAACCAAAAACATTGTTAATAGCACAAAGGAACACATAACAAACCCACTATATCCTGTTCTAAACAGTTATTTTCAGCACCATTATAGCCAGGTCTAGTATTTTTAATTTTTAATATTTAAATATATAGAGATGTGTGTGTGTGTGTGTGAATATGTATATATATGCTTTCTCTTTATGACCTCTTTGATACATCTGCCTACCATTGTCCGCTGTTTTTCAGGATTAGATGTAGTTATAATCAAATATCTGGGCCCCTCAGTTCAAGAAGAACACAGAGATGCTGGAGGGTGTCCAGCATAGAGCAACTAAGATGATGAAGGAAGTAGAACACCTCCCTTATGAGGAAAGGCTGAAGGAGCTGGCTCTCTTGAGCTTGGAGTAAAGGAGATTGAGGGGGTGACCTCACTCATGTCTACAAGTATGTGAGGGGTGGGTGTCAGGAGGATGGATTCAGGCTCTTAGGGTCATCTGGTGATAGGACAAGGGGCAATGGGTGCAAGCTGGGACACAGGAGGTTCCATATAAATATCAGAAGGAACTTCTTCCCAGTGAGGGTAACGAAGCATTGGAACAGGCTGTCAAAGGAGGTTGTGGAGTCTCCTTCTCTGGGGATGTTCCAGACCCACCTGGATCTGTTCCTGTGCGACTTGGTCTAGGTGATCCTGCTGTGGCAGGGGGATTGGACTAGATGATTTTTTGAGGTTCCTACCAATCCTTAATGATTCTCTGATTCTATGATAAATGTTTAGTATTTCAGTAACACTCTTAATATCTTCATTTTTGTTTAGCTGTGATCATCGTAACTGAACTTAGTGACTGCAAAACTTTTTTAACACGTATAATTATCAATAAAGATTTTATTCTTACTACCATGTGGTTAGTCATAGGGAAATACTTGAACTTTTATTTATATAGATATAAAAAGGGGGTAAAAACCTATGGGCTGATGTTCAGAACTGCTAAGCAGTGATTGTCACTGAAACCAGCCTAAGCTGCATACACTGTGAAATAAACAGGACTTTAAAAAAAAAAAATCAGGAGAAGATTTTTTCTTTTACAGAATACTTAGGTCACCTTGTACTGGTGGCTTTCATATCACGTTCTGACAATAAAAGTAAGATTCAAGAAGTTTTAAATATACTAGGGATGAAATACTATCCCAACTGAACTAAATTGCACTAGACCAACTTGGATTACAGTGAGGACAGGATTCCTCCTCAGGATTTCTGTTTAGGAAAGTAATAAGACCTTCAGTCACAGATGCTGAGTTTACCTGGTATACATATGAAGAAACATATTTAACTGTCCTTTGTTGAAGCTATGTAAGATTAAACCTAGATTCGAAGATAAATAACACAAGGATGCCCTTGTGCCTTTAGTGAAATCACCATATATTAATCACGAACATACCAAGCTATATATGTCTACCTTGTCCATTTCAGTCATTTACACTCTCATGAAACCTCAGAGAAGATTATCTAAATAGATGTTTTATTTACTTCATAACATCTCCTCTTTGCCTCACTCATCTCTGTCATCTTGCTTTGTATGTTTTCTTCCAGATAATCTACTGAGACCTTTCAACAGCTCAAAATACAGCAAACTATTTTATACGTGCAATGTTTTCTATTCTACTTTTGGTCCAAACTGACATTGTGCTAAGTGGTACAAAAATGTATAATAGAAAGCTGATTTTACCAAACACAGATTGTAAATATAACAAAGATAAAGATAATTAAGCATCAAGCAAACACTAAAGGATACTATGTGTTGTGTTGTAGTGGAATATAATTTTAGACCACCTCTCACTCCTAAATATTCTGTTTTTTTTAAAATATTGCAGCAGAGGAGGGCTATGAAATTTCCTCCAGAAAACAATGACAAGATAGCTCTCCCTACTTCGGTTGTAGAGGCATTACTATCTCCTCCTGCAAGCATTTTTTTTTAATATCCCCGATGGAGTGGCAATTCCTACTTCCAAGCCAATTATCTTCCAATTAGCAAGTAAAATTAATTTTCACACTTCATATGCTAACATGGGAATGACAGAAATGCTTAACATTTGCTAAATCTATCAGTGGATTCAAAGCATTACACTAGATTTTCATAAAAATGTAGGGTCCTGAAGCTCTGTTTTCAGTGGAAGTGTAACTTGACAAAGGTGCTATGTATCTTACTTTATTTTATTTTAGCATGTCTTTCTCACAGTGAGGGAAAAAAAGTCTACATTACAGTTTCTGCCCTATACAATGAAGACTAGAAAATTAGACAAACATTTTGCAGTTCCACAGGGACTGTATTCTAAAGACTTCTGGTAGAACACTTAGCCTGGTTCTTTTTGGTCTTTTATATGGATTTACCTATCTAGATTCCTTGGCACCAGTTAATAAAGCTGAGGGCATGCCCCAGTAATTTCCTTGCTAGCAGCACTAGTAAGTATTACTCCTTATTTCCCTTAGTATCTTAGAACTTAGTATCTTCGAGGCAAAATGTATCAACACAAATTTGTTGACAGCTTGCAAAGCATTTTGTGGTAGTAAATGTGAACTAGGACAGTTGGAAAACTAAAGCTGACATCTACTTAAATGCTGTATTTTTAGGAAACAGACTTCAAACTTACACCATCATTAACATCTTCATGATATTTCAAAAGGTAAATATCATTATTTATTAAGAAGAACTTTTATAACTAGAGAACAAAATAGCTGTTTCTTTCATTATTTGTTTTTGAGATTTGTCTGCGATCATAGAAAGCCAATGAATATTTAGAATTAACTTCTCAGAAATTGCTGAAATCTTCAAAACAAACAGTGAGAAATGGAGCACAGAAACAGTTAGAGGCAGTGTAATATAGATGTGTCAAGAATCCAAGCTAGCAAGCACAAAAGGTGCAGCTCAACACTACAGTGACTTTCTGGCTTGCATCTGAATGCTATCCCAAAGCTGTCTCAAGTCTGCTGCTGAGTTTTATTAATTTAAAGGCAGCTCAATGCTCCATGAAAAGATATGGTGTGCACTCAGCACATTCAGCTTTTTTACTGCACACTGTCATCTCGTTGAGACCAGCAAGAAAAGAGTAAGAGAAGTTTTGATAACAAAGCATTGTTGGCAATGACAAAGAAAGAAAAGGGTTAGAGAATCCCCATCTCAGAAGCAAAGTGCTAATCACACCTCAGAATTCTAGCAAAGAATGGGCATGAATGCTCACAGATGCTTAAGTAAATCAAGAAAAAAAATATGTCTTTTCATATTTTAGGACTATTTATAGAAGTGTTTTAGCTGACATTTAATATAAGAGAATTCAGGCTTCAAATCACCTCTGACGTCTTTGACTTCCACTGTTAATACACTGTTTATACACTAAATTACAAGATTTCTAGGGTCAGCTCAACATTTTAGAAATTCGTTTTTACTTCCCCTGTGAGGTGCAAACTCAACCTTGCTCTTACAAAGACTCAATCTTAGTAGGAAATCATGTCGCATTTACATTGTGAAACTGAAAATGAATATTCTGTTTTTACTCTGATGTTAATTGCCTTCTTCTCCCTAACTAGATGGCAAGTGACCTTTACATATTGTTAGCGCTAAGTGGAAAAAGAGAATAATAATGTTATCTTAATTGATTTGTGAATTATTGAACAGGGTTGCAAATACCGACCCCTTTCTGACTGGACGAATTGATTAGACAATGTTTACTAGTTAGCGTTTCATAGTTTTTGGTCTTAGGCTTTTGTTTGCACACAATCATTTCAAAAGTTACTTAGATATAGGAATGTGTGAAGATGATCTATAGTGCCATCCCCCAAATTTTGTGATGGGGATCATCTAACAACAGACTATTGTATGCTCCTGAAAAAAAACCCAGCAGATCATAAAAACAGAAGCTTGGAAAGAAACTCAAGTAGTCATTCTGTCCCTGGTAAACAACAGTGATATCAATTTACCAGTGCCCTTTCTGTCACGTTTGTCTTACACAGCTCTTAAGGACTTCTAGCAACGCTACACGTGTTCTTTAAACTTGTCTAGTGTTTCACAATCTTTACTGCCAGCCGTTTTTCCAGACTGTAATTTCAGTCTCCTTTCCTGCAATTTAGTTTCTATATTTCTAAGACAACAGCAGCATCCTCAATAACTATGCAAAGAGAAAGCAAGGATTTTTTTAGTCACCTTGGCATCCTCCTTTAGTATATTCATCAGAAAATCATTTCTCAACTTCTGAAAAATTAATGTGAAAAAATATCAGAAGGTTTCCTACAGTCAAAATAAATAACAGCATAGATTTTCTTTTTTAGATATCAGCTACTAGGGAAGTCCTACCTATTGAGTAAATGAGTTGCAACTGATCCTTACTATTGTTTTTCCCCATTCCCAGCATAGTGAACTCAATGTAGTCTCTGTGGTTATTCAGTCAAATTGTCTTTTCACCCAGACATCCTCACTGAGTCATCACTCAATACAATTAAACTTGCAGTCTTCCTCTAATGCGATGGTCTACCTTCTACATAAAAATTTTGAGTGTTGATGTATTCCATGTCAAGCAGATGTTGAGGCAGTCAAAAACTCTGGCTAGTGCCAAATCTTAGACTCTGCTTTCTTTTTCAATGGTTCACAAAATTGTGTTTTACCAAATCTCCTGGTTTTGATGGTTGAGAGAAAATGCCCACTTTACTATCACACATATTCCTCTTATTCCTTGCTAACCAGCTTTTTAATGCCTATGATCATACTTCCCTGAGAATGCCTGACCTTGTCTGAGTCTCAGAAACTAAGCAGAGATGGGCCTGGTTAGTAATTGGATGGGAGACTGCCTAGGAATACCAGGTTCTGTAGGCTTAGCCTACTCTGGTAGAGAGATTGTACTAGATGATCTTTCAAGATCGCTTCCAACCCCTATTCTATGATCACATCTGTCTTGTAGTACAAAGTTGGCTGTACAGTGAGTATATTGGCACACAGTTGCACATTCTCCTTCATTCTCCTCTTTCCTGAATAAGGTCTATGCACTTACATTAAGCAGGCCATTGACTTCAATTATTCTGATGAGTTGGCCATTATAAAATATATCCATTAAACCACATAAAATCACTATTTTTGTTATGTATAAGAAAATCCAGGTCCGTTATTCCTTTATGGACTGTAGTGACCAATAGACCAATGCGTACATTGGTCACTTTATCACTTCCCAATAATCACAAAGGAAATTCCAACAGTTTTGCTTATATAATTACAAACAAGCCATTTAATTAGCTTTTACTATGAGTACCAAGTACAAAAGCATCCTAACTTTGCCTAGGGCTATGGTAAAGTTTCTTCATTAACAGGTGTCTGTTGCTTACACCAAAATTCCCTGTGGCAAAGCAGCAGAAACAGAAACTTACTTGATTCATTTACACGGTGTAGTGTGCTTAGCCTTTGTTTCTTCATACTCATAGTCTCCCTGCAGTTCAGTATGAAAGTTTAGATAATTCAATTTTTTTAAATAACTGTGTGCATGTGTGCTGTCATTTCCTTAGATGTTTGTAACCAAATTTTATCATTCAGTGGAAGTAGCACATCTGTTTTTTCAAGACGATTAAGTTATTAGATACAGATTAATTCAATATGCCAGACAGATGATCTAAGAATTTTGAAGTATAATCAATAAACCTAGAATGTGAGAAATGGAAATTGAATTTGGAAGATTAACAAAGCTCGCCATTGAAAGACTGATTTATGCATAAGTGGCTGGCTTAATCGGAATTCCTAAGGGGCCTATGCAATAGCTAATTAATAACATTGGTTAGAAAGAAATATGGAGAAAAAAGAAAATTATTAAGGAGCAAAGTTCTCAGCTTCCATTCTATGTATACCAAAAGCTGTTGTCTTTTTTCACAGGTTTCAGGAGAACAGAAGCAGCTGATTCCTTGCATCTATGGTGCAAGATACTGTGAATCGTTCAGTTTTCTTTCAGCCAGAATTCAAAGCGCTGAAAAGACTGGTTTGAATGAGAACAGCAGTGCTACTCTCCTAAAGGCTTAGCATCACCAAATAAAGCAAGACTGAAGATTTCTGTGTGCACAGGAAGTTACCATTTCTATAGCGTATTTCGCAACTGTTAAGGTGTTTTTTTCAAGTACCATAACAGGAGCAGGCCACAGGTGACTTATGATTAGGGTTTCCAATCCAAAGTTGATTGTCACCCAAATTGTAGCCCTTTTAGAATAATTTATGGTCTTAATTCAGCAAGATTAATGAGTCTCTAATTGAATATTACTAATGATAGCATGTTTCCATTACCATGCCTTCCTCTGTCAAAGAATAAGCAGTTTCTGCAACAAAGAGTAAACACATGAATAATCTGGGAAGTTCTTGGCTGAAGGATATTTTGTTGAGGGACATGGTTTAGAGGTGACTTGGCAGTGCAGGGACAAATACTGGACTTGATGATGTTAAGATCTCTTCCAACCAAGACAATTCCATGATTATATAACACGTCTATGCTAATAAAGGGTGAGAATATCCCTGTGTGTTTGGGTTGATGGAACCAACACATGCTGTAAATTCCCTGGCAGAGTCTGGCAGCTCAAGGTTTTTGGATCCTTACCAGACAGCTGGCATGAAGATCTTGGTTTTGGAGACCAGCATGCTCTGCATCTAGAGGTCTTCAGTGCCTAAATGAAACTGTTTATTTAGCAGTAGAGACACAGCTGACAGAGGACAAAATTACTCAGGTTTGTAGAGTAGAACCATTTCATCATTCTATTTACACCATGGAGGTGTTGTTCTAGATATCAGGCAGGTTCTCAGATTTCTTTCTATATTTTTAAAGAGAGTGTTTGGTGGCTTTTTCCAGGTCTTTAACATTCATAATAGATGTTTAATGAAGGAAACCCCTCAATAGCCATTAACTCCACCTTCAGCAAATAAAAAAAAGGATGAGTCATATTATCCTTTTCATGCTGGACTGAGAAATAAGAAAGATCTTTTTCCTTGGAAAATAAACACTTTAACAAACTTATTCAATGAAATTTGATCACTTTCAAGAAAGACTTTGTGAAAAGACAGAAAAGACTACAGTGT
Source organism: Upupa epops (assembly GCA_013397515.1). Classification (NCBI taxonomy): domain Eukaryota; kingdom Metazoa; phylum Chordata; class Aves; order Bucerotiformes; family Upupidae; genus Upupa; species Upupa epops. Next base: position 91,191 of record VZRI01000009.1, on the reverse strand, counting down.
AAGTAGATAGATTCACTTAAAAGAATACATTTTTTAAATATATGAGAAAAAGTTAAATTTTTTCCATAAACTGTATAAGTAAAATACATGGGAATTTCTTCTAAATGACATAAAATTTTCTTTGTTTAGCTGCCTTCAGTGTCAACAAATACCAAATTATGCAAGGAGGATATAGTATTATGACATTCACTTCACTTTCAGTGACCTTATTAAAAACAGAGAGAAATCAATATGTATCACGGCACCGAAAAACACTGGAGTGCTTGATGATCTGAGAAAGCAGCAAAAGTCATGTTAAAAAAGTCAGTGTCAGGTTTGATTTTGAAGATTAAAGTAAGCTCATGCTTCAGAAACCAGGGTTTTTTTTAAAAAGTTGGTCTGCACTAAAAATTTAATAAAAATACCTTTGAAAAGCCATTTCTACTTTTTTGCTACTGCAATCTCATTAAACTTGCCACTGATCCTAACCGAGTTCCATGTTTGCCTCTGGTTTGTCCCAATAGTGAGGACAAAAATTCTAAATAGTGCAGGAAGTATTTTCCTATTACAGGCACAATAATTTCTGGAAGTGTCCCTTATCTTGTGTCAGAACAATTACGTACTAATATATTCTGAAGAGTTTTGTTTCATGAGCTGCTTTTGTCTCCTTTCAAATCCATCTTTACATTTGTCCTTCAGACATGCTGTGACAATGAGTTCCAGAACCAGTCATATTGATAGAGGGGTAATCTTTGCTTGCTTAACATAGCTAGGCATATGATTGCATTAGTTCCTAGGTATTGTATTTTAAGAAAGTGAATATTCAGTCTCTGTACACCTTCTCTGTTGCATTTCATTAACTTCTACCTTAGTAATTATTTTATTCTTATTCTACTTAGCGTTTGTTTGGTCTGCCTACATATAAAAGTCATTCCATATTTTTGCTCTGCCTTTTTGCTCTTCTCCATATTTTTCCTCATGCTGTTAAGTCCTATGAGGTGAGATGGCATGAACTGTATTAAGTATTCAATACATCTCATGATCTTAGACAATGGCACAATGATATTCAGTATCTTATCTAATAACTTGCAATATTTAATTTGATGACTCATTAGTTTTTTTAATCTGAACTGATGTTTTCAGTGAATTAAACAGTCTAGATCTAAAAAATCCCTTTGTCCATATTATATAAAAATACTACTCAGATTGCTATACATTAAATTTTCAAAATCACCTACTCAGAATTGTTGATATATCTCAATAGAGCTCAATATCCTTACCCATGGAATAATTTCCAAAGATACTGAAATGCAGATAAAGATTAGGTGTGTTAAAGGATCCAAAGAGAGAGGTTATGTAGAGACAGATAAAACAGGAAAAATACAGGACAGTACAACAAATCAGTAGTAAATTATAGTGGAAAAGGCCTGAATTAGTAAAGAGTGGAATATATGTTATTCCTTAAGATGCAAAAGGTTAGTCCGACTTAAAGAAATGAGCAGTAGTTTGAGATGGCCATGATATTTAGCCATTTGAAACCTCTATGATTTATTTCAATAAATCTCTAGTTTGCAAAGTACAGCTATCATTAATAAACATCACAGCTGAACTCAAACTGATGTTCTCAGACTTCTTTTCCTCCAAATGTTGGTGGGTCCTTTTCAGATTTAGATGTTGCTATCATGCACTTTTATAGCCTTTCAAGAAAAATAATGACAACAGATCATTACGGAAATTAAAGTGGTGTCAGGTATCAAAATGAGTTAAACATATAGTTAAAAAGGTCCTGTTTTGTACCTTTCAGCTTTATATCCCATTCATGACATTGACCTGGTGTGCTTTGGTTTCTGCCTAAATCCATATAGTAACTCGTGGTGGAAGTTTCCTTTGGGCTGCCTTTGTTTTACTATCTTGTAGCGCAACGTGAACTACTTCCCAACGTGAACTAGTGAACTGTGAGACTAACTAAGCTCATCTGTCTTAACTAAGAAATACTGCATTCAGACAGATGAGGAGAACCTTAGACAATGAGACTTTAAAGAAGAACTTATCTGTAAGTTTTCTTGAATGTGTTCTCTCGTTTTCTGGTATAATCTTTAGGAAAATACTGGAAATACTCAGCAGTTAAGATAATTAATCACACAATGAGTTAAAGACATCATTCCCTCATTCTCTTTTTACCAAAGTAACTTCTTTGACTTTGGCATAACTATTCTAAGGGGATATTTCATTTGAAGAGACATCTCTTCCAGGATTAGCATTTAGCTTTTCGCCTGTTCCTTGAACATTATCTGTGTATTACAGAAGCAGCTGATCAGAGCGACATGGTGCTTTGATTGCACACTTGGAGATGCATGAAAGAAGGATAATCTCTTGTGGGTAGATCTGCTGTCGGAAAAACTACAGAGAAAAACTCTGATTCTAGTGTGCAAAAGTTAGGTATCAGGACTCAGGCAAACCTATAGCTCAGCTCTTCAACTTCCCCAGCTTCATTAAAACACTTATGTGAAAATTCAGTTATTAACAGTGACTGGTACTTATACAAACAAATATCTTTGTCAGAGCACTTATGGAGATTCTTCTGGTAATGGTGGTTATATATATAGCAAAATATGTTTTCCACAGGTGACTCAATTGACTATGAGGAGAATGTTGTACAAATCCTTATCAATTCCATACTGTCAACTTTGATAAGGGTCATTGAAGAAGTGTTCAAAACTTGGTGGCAGCATTATTAATCAGCACTGCCAAGGGTACCAAGTCTTTGTGACCTGCAATTGATACCAGGAAGTTCATGCATTCAAATAAATAAATAGTTTTCAAGGTGAATTTGGGATGGTTTGCTTGTCTATTTTAGACAAAACACAGGTTTTGAGAGCCAAACTGAGACCTAAACAAAGTAAGTGACTTTCATGTATATTTTGTAGCTTGGAAGGAAGACACAACAAACCAATGATTTATCTTGAGTTATCTGGTCTGATTATCTTGAGAACCTAGTCTTCACTCATTTAGTAACGGAAAAGGATAAAATTGAAAGGGTCTACCATGGAACTGTCCAGGTCTGAGTGTATCAGGTTGAAAAGACAGATGAATTAATTGGGTAACTAGTATTTCTCACAGCAATTATTGTTCTAATAAGGATTTGACTCAAGAGCAACCACTAGGTGCTCGGGTCCTCTAATGAATATTTATAGTACATGGTAAGAGAGATATGCTTCTGTTATCACCAGATCTCTTTGAAGGTGCAAGCAAGTTAATGTCAGTCAAAACAGAAAATAATGGAGAAGATTGTTTTCTCCTAGCATATAATGAAAACATTGATCCACAAAATGTTTTAATGAACAAGAATAGCACTTACTTTGACATTTGCGAGCATATTAAAGACTGTGTGAATAAATAGCAGGAAATAAACATAACTTTAAGCACTGCAACTGAACTGAAGCATGACATTTTAATTTTGCTAAGCCTTGGATCTTACAGTAATTTGCATTGATGGCACATCAGAACCTCCAGTATTCTGTTCCTGGGTTTGACTTTTCCTTGTTATTTTGTTTTTGTGAACTGTGCCCTATGGAGTTTTTTAGAAGCAAGTAATGTACAAAACCAATCCCAACTAACGTTTTTCCTTCTCTTGCCAAATAACAGTACATCACAACACTGCCATGGAGAACATTAATTTGTGCAACAAGCAGGTTGGGAAAGCAAGTTGATGAAGTATAAAAACCTCAGGACTGAGTGTATTCAAAATTTACATAGATGTGTTTACATACTACATTTTTGCATCTTTTTTTCCATTATCAATACCAACCATACAAACACTACAAGTAGGCAAATCCCTCTTCCTCACTACTAGGGTGTGTTTGATTCTCTGGTCAGCATGACCCTTTTAGGTGTTAACTCAGGCTATGTGCTCTCCTTCAGTGTCTTTTTCCATTCTGCCTTATCTTGGATCATTTGCCCCTTTCACAGTAGAAAACAGTTTAACCTTAGAATGATTCATTTTGTTACAATTTTTGATGATGAAAAAATGAAGCAGTAGACAGATTCCATATATTTATCATAGAATGGCTAGGATCAGAAGGAACCTTAAAGATCATCTAGTTGCAACCCCCCTGGATAGACAGGGACACCTTCACTTGATCAGGTTATGCAGGTCCCCAATTCGACCTGGACTTGAACACTTCCAGAGATAGGACAGCCACAACTTCCTTGGTCAGCCTGTTCCAGGATCTCAGCACCCTCACAGGAAAGAATTCTTTCCTAATGTCTAACCTAAATCTCCCTTCTTCAAGTTTGTAACCATTTCCCCTTGTCCTTTCACTACACACTCATGTAAAAAGCCCTGCCCCAACCATCTTGTAGGCCCCCTTCAAATATTAGAAAGCTGTTGTTAGGTCACCACAGAGATTCCTCTTCTCAAAACTGAACAACCCCAACTTGCTCAGCCTGTCCTCATAATGGAGGTGCTTCAGCCCTTTGATTATTTTAGTTGCTTTCCTCTGGACACATTCCAGGAGCTCCATGCCCTTATGTCAAGGACTCCAGAACTGGACATTGTACTCCAGGTGGGGTTTCACAAGTGTAGACCAGAGGGAGAGAATCACATTCCATGACCAATTATCATTAATTCTTTTGATGCAGCCCAGGACACAGGTGGCTTTCTGAGCCTCAAGCACACATTTCTGCTTAAACTTCTGGTTCATCACCACGCCCAAGTCCTTCCCCTCAGAGCTGGCCTTAGTCTTTTCTCCTCCTAATCTGTATTCATGCATGAGATTGCCTCAACACAGGTGCACAACCTTGTGCTTGCCCTTGTTGAACGTCATGCAGTTTACATGAGCCCACTTCTCAAACATGTCAAGGATCCCTCTAGATGGCATCCCTTCCCTCTGGTGTGTTGACTTCAACACAGTTTGGTGTCATCAGCAAACTTATTGAGGGTGCATTCAATTCCATTACCCATGTTGCTGACAAAGATGTTAAATAGCAGTGGTCCGAGTACCGACCCTTGAAGAACACCAGTTGTCACACCTTTCCAGTTGGACACTGAGCCATTGATTACAAATGTTTGGGTGCAATGATCCAGCCAGCTCCTTATCCAATGAGTGTTTCATCCATTGTATTCCATGTTGTTCCAGTTTAGAAATCAGAATATCATGCAGAACAGTGTCAAATGTTTTGCACAGGTCCAGGTAGGTGATGTCTGTTGCTCTGCCTTTGTCCACTAAGGCTGTGATGCCATCATAAAAGACCACCAAGTTGGTCAGGCAAGACTTGACTTTGGTGAAACCATGTTGGCTGTCACCAAGTATTATCTGCTTGCATTAGCAGAACCTTCAGGAGGATCTGCTCCATGATCTTACAAGGCACAGAAGTGAGACTGACTTCTTAAGAAGGTATCTGCCTTTGGTAATAAGTAATTACAATTAAGTCTGACTAGTCATTAAGTAGGCATGTACTGCATCAAGAGTTTTATATGGCTTTCAGTAATTGAGGAAGATGCATACTAAAAGTGTCCATCTCCAAAGAGCTGATCAAATGCCTTCATTACAAATCTTGGGAAAATTCCATAGATCTTGGCATATGGCATAATTTTCAATGTCTAATAAAGAGATTTAATAGAATATTCTTCCTTAGCTACTAAGAGATGTAATTGCAATATTTGTAGTGTGTGATATTTATAGAAAATACATCCAATTTCCAATACAATCCTGATACATGGGATTCAATCTGTTACTTTAAAACCCTCTTATCTAGACAGAATTTAGGTACATACTTCAGGTTCAGGATCATTCCTCTTCTGAGATAAAGAGGCTCCCATACTGAAGTTGGTTTCTGTGAAGTTCTCCCCTTTCTACTGGGACTCTGGTCAACTTTGCTGCTTATTTAGTCCCAAGACTTTTTTTGTAAGAGTGTGACGATTGTCCTTTGTATCCCCCCATGTGCATGAATGATGCTAATTACGCTTAATGACATTAGATGCACAGGGCTGTTCTATAGTCCAGCATGACCTGGATAGTCTGGAGTGCTAGATGAAGATGCATCTGGGAAAGAACAGGCTCATGTATCAGTACATTATGGAGACCAACCTGCTTGAGAGCAGCTCTGGGGTAAAAGACATAGGGGTGCTGATGGACCACAGACTGACCATGAAACATGCCCTTGTGATCAAGGTGGCCAATGGTCTCTTGGTATGCATTAAGAAGAGTGTGGCCAGTACATGGAGGGAGGTTCTCCTCACTCTCTACTCTGCCATGGTTAGGCCACATCTGTAATACTGCATTCAGTTCTAGTTTCTCCCTAGTTTAAGAGGGACAAGGAGCTACTTGAGAAAGTCCAGTGCAAAATCACCAAAACGATCAGGAAGCTGAGAGATCTGGGTCTGTTTAGCTTGGAAGAGACTGAGAGAAGATCTCATAAATGCTTATCAGTATCTTAAGGGTGAGTGTCAGGATGATGGAACAGTTTCTTTTCAGTGGTGTCAATCAATATGACAAGGGATGATTGGTTTAAGCTACAATATAGGGTATGTTTGGGTTTGGTTTTGAACAGTGAGGGTAACAGAGCACTAAAACAGGCTGCACAGAGAGGCTCTGGAGATACTAAAAACCTGCCTGGATATGTTTCTATGCAAATAACTCTAGGAGAAGATATTCTGGCAGTGAGGCTGGACTAGATAATCTTCAGAGGTCTCTTCAAATCCCTATTATTGTATGAACATGGTCTAAGAAACTGGCTTGAATGTTGATGCAGGTTCATCTTTCTGGCCACCACACCTCCCTTGTGCAGCTGAATTTTTATATTTTTTTTTCATCTACCTTTTTCTTTGGAAAAACAGCTGTGTTTCATGCCCTCTTAATTATAAAATATTTCAAGAAAAAAAAGATCATTTTAAGCTACAAGAATTTGTTGTTATTAAGACACACAAGTCCTCAGTGCATTTGCAGATTGTGACATTTCTTCAGTGCTGATGCAGGTGTGCAAATAATGTCATTCTTTGTTTCAAATGTTATATTCAAGGCTACATTCAAACTGCTTGGTTTGTTGTCCTTAGTATTAAGGCTGTTTTTAACTTCTCAGGAGATGAGAATACTTTAACCAAATTTCCTTGCACTGCCGGAGACTAGATAAAATCTGGTTTTTTGCAAACAAAAGCAACCAACTCTTCCTATAACTATAGTACTGACACTTTACTCCACAAAGAACACATATTAAATCTATTCAGTTTAACATTCCACTTAGTGTTAAAAGCCTCAAAACCTCCCCATTAATAAACTTTTTCATGGTGACAGAAGTTGTTTAAAATCAACACAGTTTTTCAGAAGCTTAGATTTTTTCTTATGAATATCACTGTCTGAAGATCAGGTTCAAAATTACAAATCTCAACATTAAAAAATTCGAAGAGACATGATTCTTTAACTGCTAATAGCAAAGAGATATGCTTGGAGATTGGTAATTCAATCCTCACCAAAAGGGCTAGAGAGTTCCTTTTCTTCTTCTTCACCCTCTCTCTTACTTCATCTTACATTTGTTCCCAAAGGTTATTTTGACTCTAACAATCAACCTTCCAGAAAAACAAAAAAAATCTTCACAATGTGAACCTGTGTCCACCACACCACCATCAGGGATTTGGTGTTTAACCTATGTCATAGTGCCTGTCTTTCTGCTAAAACTTCTTATATAATCTGCTCAGAATTGTTTGTTTAGGAGTTTCTAATCACAGATGTACATACACACTCTCTTACTCAGCTGAAGGAAGAAATTTCTTTCCTTCTCTTTTAAATGGAACATTTTGCATGGACTTAAACTGAAATATGAACTTGCTTTGCTCTAGTAATCTTCAAGTAGCAGTTGAAATGTTTTGAAGGACAAAGTTAAAGGACATAAGTAATTAAGACAGTAACTAGTAACACACACATAAATCAACATGCCCTACTGGACCATTTCTTTATACAATATTTTGTCTTTTCCTCGTTGTGCTTAATTTGATTGTTTTTTCTTTGTTAGTTTTAAACCATCTCCAGTAATGCACAACTTTTAAGATTGCCAAGTGACCCAAAGCAGCTGCCACAATTAGCATTCCTCAGCCATGTTCCTCAGGAAGCAACTGGTATGATGATGCATAATAACTAGCATTCCTAGCAGATACACAGTGAAACACAGAACTTCAACATCTTTATTAGACAACACAAATAAAACCACGGTCAGGATAGTCCCAACTCTATTGAAGCTTTTAGTAACTGCCACTAATGTTCTTTTCAATGCTGTTTGAGTACTACTATTTGAAATTTTTGTCAATTTGTGGTGTTTCATTTGAACTAACGCTGACAGGGTTCCTCGCTATGCTCCACTTGCATATACTCTATGCTATGCCCAGCACAGTAGTCTCCCAACAGTCTGAGCTACATGTATTTTGCCATGAAGCAAGAATAATATGATCAGCCTGAAAAAATCCTGGAGCTAGCAGCAAGGCTTCAGAGGGTAACATCAAATCAATACACTTGAAGAAAGGAAGTAGAGTTCTACACCCTAAGTTTTGAGCCTATCTGTCACTGGAAGGAAGAAAGTAGAAATCAGAGAGAAGCAGGAAAAAGTGATCAAGTCAAACAATACCTAACACAGGTCCAGCAATCATGTGGGTTGAATACACTCAAGTACTGATGATTTCTGAAACTCTTTCTATCAGATACATGTTTATTAATTAGAATATAATTCTTCATTACACCAGGTTCAGTTTATCATTCTTGTCTACAATGTTCCTCACAGCCCACAGCCAGTGCTGAACATTAGTGTTCAACAGGGTAAAATGCTAAAACAAGTCAGAACACTAGTATTTATATCAAGGTGTAACAACTTTCTGGAAAGCAATCTTGGTTGTTACACTACATTCCAGACCTGAAGTGCTAAAGCTTCAGGTTACCACAAAGATGTTGATTTATTTTCTTCAGAACTTTGTTCCCCGCTAGTGAACAACAATCCCTGCTATAGCAGCTCTTCTAATGAAGGACAAAACCCCATTCCTGTCCTGTCTTTGACGATTGCAGTACTTAATAAGGTATTTCAAGCCTGTGTATTTAAAAAACCCATGTACCACACACAGATCAGAAGACAAAATCCTACTCTCACAGTCTGTTATTTAATTCTTTAGAGGGTATTTCTAAAGGTTAGAGCCTCTGATAGTTGATTCCCTGAGGAATTAATGCTTTGTAAAGGATTCTTCTTCTGTAGAGTATTGGGGGTCATTTGTAGACAGGCTTGTGTTTCAAGAAGAATGTCTTTATTCTCCATTTACTCAGTTAATGTATCAAGTCACTATCACTAATGCCAATGTGCTTTCTGACTGTGGAGCACACAGAGGATTTCCAGTGTTCATTACAGGCCAGGTTCTTTTCTTAAGCAGCAATAAAGGGAATGTTGCCCTGTACACAAACCGCTTCTAGAGACAAAATACTACTTATTTTCTTGTACTAGCTTTCTGGAAGAAATATTCAGCTGTTAATCAACAGAGGATTACTCCTCTCTTCCTAGGGCCACAGAAATGAAAATCTGGATTACATCCATCCCACTCCCAGTCCAGAGATGCTTGCGTTCATCTTGGAACTGCACCAAAGTCACTGAACAATTAACAATCCCCATAGAATAGCTCAGGTTAGAAGGAACCGCAAAAGATCATGTGGTCCAAACTTTCATAGAAGATGGTGCCTACTTTAGAATACATATTATAAAGACAAGCTCCACAAAGGCTACTTTGCATACTTTTCTTTCAGAAGAGGGCTAAGGACAACACCTTTTCTTTCCAAAAAAGACTTTAAAAAAAAAAAATGCATTGTCCTCAAGTTAGGTTTAAAATCTCAGAATGTACCTGTAGTATAAATAATGAAATATGCATTCTCCATTGACCAATAAATACCATGATATCTGGCTCTCAACTAAATCATTATACTCTAGATGGAAATGTTTCAGCAAGTGCTGAGGCTGCAGTACTTCATCTTGCTTGGTGACAGCCCTCACTGTTACACATAGTACTACCACAACCTTCATAAGCAGTGTAAGTGATTCAGAACTGAAGGGTGATAGGTGCATTAAAAAAATTCCCACTGGAAGAAATTTAAGGAATCTATTTACATGTATTGCATTTCTTAGGCCCTGGGAATTGTCTTTTTCGTAGTCTGTAGCCACCCTTAGCTTGAATGTTGGTTTTCTTTTGCACAAGAATTACACTTCTCATGCCAAGTATCCAAACTCTGCCAATCAGTAAAGCACCTGATTACCTGAGCAAGGATGATGTGTATTGTTAACAGGAACAAGAATCATGTAAATGAAACCCAAGTAAAGCATCCTATGCTATGACAAATTGACCATAAACACACTCACAAAATAAAGCAAAATAAAATTTCCAAGCCTCACAGCACTGAGGTTCTGAAAATGCCTCTCAGTAATGAAGGGAAGGCACCCCTCATCCACCTTTTTTTAAAAAAAGATTTGTTAAAACTGAATTTGATCAGTTTATGAGTGGCACTGTATATAATAAGAGACTGGATTTCCCTGAGTTTACAGACATCTTTTTATTAGTTTAAATGCAATGGTTAATCCCTCATGAGGTTTCAATATCTCATGCTTCAAGTTTACTTTCAAGACATTTCCAATTCCTTTGGCAGTTTCATTCTACCTGGAGCAAGAATTTAAATCCTTCTTTTAATTCTCTATGTGAGCAAAATTCCATGGTTTCTTTTAAAGATAAAGCATAGGAACTATCATCCTGATGTCCTTAAAAAAAGAAATGCCATTATGGTTGTTTTATTTGTAATTCCATGGTCAAGTGGATTTGATTGGTACTGGTTTACTTAACTGTAACTGGGTCTATGGAAAGGGCAGACTTTCCATTTTTGCCATTAGATTTTCTAAACCCTGTTTTGCACCATCCCACGGAAAGATTCTGGGTGTGGAACAACCCCTCTAAGAGTGAAAAAGAACAAGGGGAGGATGGCAGGAGTCTCCTACGCAAAGTCCTCTGCCTGAGTGGGTCACTCACGCTAAACATTTTCAAGGAAAAGAGAGGTAGGACCTTGTCCACTATGATTTGTTCTTTTCCATGCCTATAGCAGCAAGCCCACACTGGGCATCCTCCAGCAGCTGTATGGACCCAGAGCATTTGTTTCAACTGGCAAGACAAGTGCTTTATACTTTTTCTTAAAACTCTCCAAATATCTCCCTTGATTATTACATTCCTCTACTCACCCTGTCAAATTTTTGTCAATGGTGCAGGAAATGAGCTGTGTGCACACACCAGTGTGTGTGGACACTAGGACAAGTAACGCAGTTTGTACGCAGGAGATGTGCATGGCCATTTTCAGTACCACGTCAATCAAAATATAAATAAATTTTGTTTATGCATATTCTGTGAACCTATTGAAAAAAATGACCATAAGCAATCCGAGTAGCTGAACATGAATTGTGCATAAACAGATGAAACACAAGACTATATGCAGATAGGTTTCAGCCTCTATTCTATCAGTGCCATGCAAAGTACATTGTAATGTATTATTACATGGCATGACATATTCAGTCTTACTGTTCAACAGACCACAAAACATTGGAACTATGCTTCTGTCCAGACACCTGGGCAAACAAGCAAGCAAGCATAAAAAGATAATTGTGCTAAATTACATATTGGTTAATAACCTGACACTCCTCCTAGACAAAAAAAAAAGGAAGGAAAAAGCCCAAAACAAACAAAAAATTGCACATACTTAGTTTGTAAAAAGACTAAGTCAAGACCATGAAACCAGGTGATTAGGACAAGCTCATATTATATCCATTAACTACCATAGCATTAGGAAACCACCAGTAACATGAGGTATACATGAGGTATGCACTTCATTCCAGCTAGCATGTTCACCTACAGGTGCGTGCAGTCTGGATGGGAAAGACTCAGAGACAGCTGTAACTGACTTCTACACTTCTCAATAAACATGAGTTCTATGCACTAGTTCTTACTTTAAGCTTGGATCTTCTACATATTTAGAAAGAGATTTATTAACAAAATTTCTTAAAAGCTGGAGTTTATGAAACTTTAGGCTGCATATTTCCCAGCATTATTATTCTCCTTACTCAGAGACTGAGGAATTTCATAGTCACTCATGGCACAGGCATAGCCATATAGTACTCTACAGGCCACCACGTTTCATTATAACTTTCATTCATGTATTAAGAATAAGGGAAATCTTCAGGAATTTGGGATATTTTTTTCTTCTAGGATATCTGGCCTGTCATTTTATGAATGACATCTCTAGTCTTGTTCCAACATGTAAAGCTGATCCACAGTACTCATGTAATTCTCTTACAGGATCTTCTAGAAAGAAAATATAAAAAACAAAAATCAAAGTCAAAGCCAAACAAAACAAATCCCCACCCCAAATCTCCTATGATGAATTTGGAATCTAAATGAAAGTGGAAAAGTCCAAAATAAGAAGCCATAGAATCATATTGCAGCATGAAGGAATCAAGCTGGTAAGAAACAGAACTTCCTGAATTAAAGTACCAAAGCACTTGGAATTAATTCCCTGGAAAAGGTGTTGACAGCTCTGTTGCTGGATGTTTTTATGAAGACAGACAATAGGTAGAATTGATCCTGCATTAGAACAAGGGAATAGAAATCCCTGTAGTCCTATTCTTTACGTTTTTGCGGAAAAGGGCTGGAAGACAATACTAATCAAAATGATCAGCAGTCTCCTGTGAGAGAAAAAACACTTTAGCAGACCTTCACTTGGCATTGCAGTGTAACACAATTGCCTGGTCTCTTAATAGCCTTAGTCATGATTCAAAATTAAGGAAAAAAAACCCCAAAACAGGTATTTCCTACACGTTGTGTTTATGAGTATTTTCTGAAAATATACAGGGAAAGCATGCTGTGATTTGTGGACTGTAAGAGTAAGTTTAATTGGGAAGGAGATGTTATTGTTGACGGCTTTGTCTTCACCTACTAAATAATGGGTTTTGGACAGTGGGTTTTGGAGGCCACATACTTTCTAATGTGATTGCAATACAGTTTGCATTGTCACTGAATCCATGAATAGCTATTCCCGGAGCAACACTGGTTTCATCAGTGAGGTTTGTCTGTGCTCAAAACAGTAACTGGGTAGCAAAGTTAGGAAAGTGCTGGACCATGGTGCAGATATCCATCTGCATAGTGTAATTAATGGATCATCGCATAGACATTACAACCCAATGAACCCTGAGCCTATGATGAAATCCAGAGACCTGCAGATTGATCAGATGGGTATAGGGCAATTTGGCCTAGGGATAAATAGCTTAAGGCAAACACTACATGAATGGGACTTGCCAGAACCAATATGAATAGGCAATAAGCTTGGCTGTCACTCAACCATAAACATTAGTGAATCCAGCTGGGGAGGGGCATTGTTATAAGGGTCCATCTGGACTAACGTTTTTTGTTTATTTAGTGACAAAACCATTAATTTAGAAGACAGCCATATAAGCCTTCTCTGGAGCACACTTTCATTGCTGTTATTGTTTCTGTCAGTGTGCTTCCTCCCTACAATATCATTAATTTCAGTCATCCAGGACAAAGTTTATGGAGCCAAGGGACACAAATCAGATGCAACCATCTGTAAGATGTAAGAACAGAGTGCAAATGAATGAGGTATCATTTTCCGTGTCCAGAGGGGCAAGTAGCTCACACCAGGCTGGGGGTCTGTCAGTTTACATAAAGTGAGGCACAAAAGACATTCTAAATATGAACTCACAGTCTGTGGACCAGACCCTTATGAGTCTTAGGTAAAACTAAGATACATTGAACTAACAGACTATTCAAGTATGAGAAACTTTATCATTGTTTACATTATATGAGACATGCTTCTCAGCACTAATAATGACAGTGCCACACAAATAGTTTAGATTCTGGCAGACTCCACTGAATAATGCTGTCAACCTGGGCATTACATCTCTGCCAGTATAAGGGCATGTTTTACTGTTCTGAGCTGGAGTCCCTCTTCAGAGAAGAGATTTTTACCACAACAATCTCCATATGCCCATGTTTCTTAGCTGCTGATTCCAATTTGTTGGTCCAAGATGATTCCACTTGAACTGTAAAAGGAATTAGACTTACTTCTTTTTGGAGGGCAAGTAGAGAAAACACATTACAGCAAGAGTTGTAGAGTATTTCTACAGTGCTTCAAGCTCCCTGTACTTCAGAAATGTCAAGACTTAATCATATTTGGGCTTTCAGCAGTCAGCCACATGTTTTGCCTTCTTGCAAGAAAGGGAGAAGAATAAATCTATTTCATCTTACTGTATTATGATTTACAAAAACAATTTTAAACATCACTGATGTATCTACTTCTGAATGTCATAATCTGCTCACAGTCTTTATGCCATTTGTAGTCTAAGATTATGTAATTTTGAGTATCATATAATTATTGAGGCTGAAAAAGATCTCTGAGATCATCAAGCCCAGCTGATGACCTAACACCATATCAGCTAGACCATGACACTAAGTGCCACATCCAGTCTTTTCTTAAACACTTCCACAGATGGCAACTCCATCACCTCCTTGAGCAGTCCATTATGATGTCTAACCACCCTTTCCAGGAGGAAGTGCTTCCTAAGATAAACAAACCTCCCAGACACAGCTTCAGCCCCTGCCCTCTTGCCCTATCACTAGTTGCCTGGGAGAAGAGCCCATCCCCCACCTGTCTACAACTTCCCTTCAGGTAGTTATAGACGTGATAATGTCCCTCCTGAGTCTCTTCTTCCCTAGGCTAAACAACCCCATCTCCCTCAGCCTCTCCTCATAACACTTGCCATTTAGTCCCTTCACCAGCCTTATTGCTCTCCTCTGGACCTACCCCAGCCCCTCAATCTTTTTCTTCTGAGGGACTCAGAACTGCCCTCAGTATTTAAGGTGAGGCCTCATCAGTACCCAGTACATTGACACAATTACATCCCTAGTCCTGCTGGCACCACTAGCTCTGATACAAACCAGGATGCCATTGGCTTTTCATGACACCTGGGCACACTGCTGGCTCATATTCAACTGGTTGTCAGCCAGTACTCCCAAGTCGTTTTCTGCCAGGCCACTCTCCAGCCACTCATCCCCCAGTTTGTAGCTCTGCTGGGGATTATTTTGGCAAAAATGTAGGACTCTGTACTTGGCTTTGTTACACCTCATCTGATTGGTCCCTGCCTATTGACCAGCCTGTCCAGATATTTCTGCAGCATCTTCCTCCTCTCCAGCAGGTCAACATTTCCGCCCCCACCCAACTTCATGTCATCTGTAAACTTACTAATTAGTAATTAGCATTTTGTTATGGTAATGATGTTTTATCTAAAGAAGAGCAAAAACTTTTTCTTCCTAATGTGGGAAAGACTAATATAATTTCCACAGATATTGCTTTTTGTGCTATCCCACCAACTCTCTGAAAAATGAGCAGACACTTTTCCACTCAATTCAAGATTCCAGGATGAAATTCTCTGTTCCCTATTAACATACTAATGGATATTAAATGGCAGCCCATATTCACTTGTTGCTCATTTTTGCCTTAGGTTTAATTATCTACTGATATTTTATATTTCCCTTTCTTCCAACAGAGACGATGTTCCTATTTAAGATATGAGAGCATAGTACAGAAATAAAGGTATTTCATTATATTTAGTATTCCCCCTACAGTTTTAATAGAATCATTTTGGTTGAAAAATATCTTTAAGATCACTGAGTCCAACCACTAACCTAAATTTACCAAACCCACTGCTAAACCATATCCTTAACCTCTATATCTCCATGACTTTTAAACACCTTCAGGGATGGTGATTCAACCACCTCCCTGGGCAGTGTGTTCCAATACCTGATGACCTTTTCAATAAAAGAAGTTTTTCCTTATGTCTAACCTAAACGTCCCCTGGCACAACTTAAGGCAGTTTCTTAATCCTATCACTTGTTACTTGTGAGAAGAGACCAACACCCACTCCTTTACAGCCTCCTTCCAGGTAGCTGTAGACAGCAATAAGCTCTTCTCTCAGCCACTTCCTCTTCAGACTATACAGCCCCAGCTCCTTCAGCTGTTCCTCAGAAGACTGGTCTCCCAGACCCTTCACCAACCCCATTGCCCTTCTTTGGACAGGCTTCAGCTCCTCAATATCTGTCTTATATTGAGGTGTCCAAAACTGAACACAGTGCTCGAGGTGTGGTCTCACCAGCACCAAGTACAGAGAGACATCCACTTCCCTACTCCTACCAGCTACACTATTTCTGATATAATCTGGGACACCAAGTGAGCACACTGCTGACTCGTATTTAGCCAACGATCAATCAAACCCCCCAGGTTTCTTTCTGTTGTGTAGTTTTCCAGTCACTGCACCCCAGCACTGTAGCATTGCACTGGGTTGTTGTGACCCAAGTATAGGACTTGGCACTTAGCCTTGTTGAAGTCATGTGATTGGCGCCATCCCACCCAGTCCAGCCTGTCTAGATCTCTCTGTAGGGATACTCTACCCTCAGGCAGATTAACACACTTGCCCGACTTGTTGTCATCTGCAGAATTACTGATGGTACTCTCAATACCCTGCCATCCAGTCCAGCCTGTCTAGATCTCTCTGTAGGGATACTCTACCCTCAGGCAGATTAACACACTTGCCCGACTTGTTGTCATCTGCAGACTTACTGATGGTACTCTCAATGCCCTATCATTGAGATCATTAATAAAGATATTAAGCAGGAGTAGGCCGAATGCTGAGGAACATCATTAGGTCACCAAGTTGATTTAACGCCATTCACCACCACTGTTTTTATCCAAATGTCTAGACAGTGTTTAAGCCAGCAAAGCATGAACCTGTCCAAGCTATTAGCAGCCAGTTTTTCCACAAGTCTGTCAGAAACTGTGTTAAAGGGAACATTCGCAGAATTTCCGTCATCCACTAGGCATGCCACCTTGTCACAGGAGATCAAGTTCATTAGGCAGGACCTGTCGCTTGTTACCCCATCATGACTGGGTCTGATTGCCCAGTTGTCCCGTAAATGGTGCAACAAGGCACTCAAGATGTTGGCCGAAGTTGTTTCACTCTACTTTTATAACAAAACAACAAAAGAACACCTCTTTGAACCTTTTAGGCTTAGCTTGGTTTGATACTATTCACAGATCCCTAGAAGAAGCCATTGTGAACCAGGTAGAATGTAATGCCTCACAGCAATGCTGTGTTTATTTTAATATTAAAATATTAAACTGGAGCTTAGTGGAAAAAAGGATTTGAGAGATCACAAACGGAAATAGGTTCTCTCATTTTGCTTCCCATAAAACTAAATTGCAACTTCAGTTGGCCTAAGGTTTGATGACCAAGTTCAGGTGAAATGGGTCAGGTATGACACTGTAATTTACAGTGAGGTTAGTGCCAATGTGTGACAGTTTTCTGAGATCATTCTGACCTCACAAATCATTGCTTGAGCTTGTTGTACCAAATCTCTCACAATTACTCATTCTTACATGATACACATGAGCTGATATAACTCTCCAAGCTTTGAGAGCAACTACTTCCCTCTATCAGGCTCTGCAATTTAAAGTTCAGTAATGAGTTTTTCTACCAAAAATTGAAGCATTCAGATTGTCTCTAATTTAATACGTTACAGGGAAAATAAGCATTTACGGTTGTATTTCAATGAGATATGGGGCATTCACTCTGGTGTAGAGCAAAGCACACATGAATATTTGAAACATTTCCCACACTGCCTGCTTCTTACCAAGTAGCAGCATAAATACCTAGAACAATTGATCCTTTGCTTGGTTTCTGTCCCTGCTGCTTGCCATGTCAATGGCAACCTTTTGCAGACTATGCAATCCCACATTAGGCAAGGTATGCACTCTCATGTATCACTAAAAAGTGGCACTTGTACTTGAAATTTCCTTTCTAAACATAGAAGTTTTCTTTTATAGAAATGGAGGATATTTGTCCCATAAGGCATCTAATGGGTTTATACACTGGAAAAGAAGATCAATGTGATTCTCAAAGCTGATCTCTTGCATAGCATATAGCACAGTTTCTCTCGGCAAATCTATATTAATCCCTAACAACTCTAACCTCATAGTGATTTGAAGTCACAGAGAAAGCATACCCAGTGCTAAGCTCTTCAGAAATAGTTACTCACAGCTTAGAACTTTTCCTTTATTTGATTTCTCTGGCAATTTGTTAAGCCTTTATTTGCAAGGTAGCCAGACATCATCACAATCCCACAAAACCAAAGTAAGCAATCAGTTAAATTATTCCTTCATTCTTGAATTGCTGTTTAAGCATTTGTAGATGTTCCACCCACTTAGAGTGTGATGCTGAATGCCTTCATTTAATGGGTATTTAGTCTACATTTTTGGGACAGGTATTAAGTGCTGTTCAAATACCAACTTGACTTTGAAAGATCACTCTGTCTGTGAGTCAGAGATCTCAGTGGATTGACTCCAAAGAGCAACAGAAACAGATGTGATTACAATCTAAAGAATATTTTAACATTTAAAGTAGACATTCACATCATCTTACTGACATTCAGACAGAATAGCTGTAACTGTGAATGCAGATACCAAATTAATCAATATGCCTTCATTAGACTGGGACAGATACAGCTCCTGTGGTCCCTCAGCAGGGAGCATGATGGTGACAGACACCTATCATTATCACCCATCCATTGTCACCGTCACCCATCACCTACTGCCAATGGCAGCCAGACTGAGCCTGAGCCAGGTTAGAAATCTTCCTGCAGCATTTTCAGGATTTATGCTGTACCTGTCTGTCTGCCCCATACCCCAAAGTCCTCCATGTGTTTCTTACCTGCATTGCATCACCCATCCACCCCATTCTTTTTTTTCTATTACCTTATTCCCTTCTACACTGTTCTTCAGTGTAGGAAGACAGGATTTGCCTTCATCCCCCACTTCTACCTACCCTTATCCTGCTTCTTCAAGGACCCAGCCCCTTCCCCTTCAGAATCTTCCAACCAGGCAGCTTCCTTCTTCCCATTAACCCTGTTAACTGACTCTTTTTCCAAGCTCAACATCAATGACTCATCAATAAAATCTCTTATCCATTTACCTGCATATTTCTTCATCTTACATATTAGTCAGATGAAAAGTTCAGGTTTATACATTGGGTAGTGTCTTTACTTACACTGTATACAGAATCCTAATACAAAAAAGACTTCAAAGAACATGTAGGCAATTGTCTTTAGACTCTAGGAACAAAATACAACTGCTTACTTCCCTAGGGCTACCAGAAAAGACTCTAGATAGGAAGTTTAAGAATGGAAAACAGCATAATTCATAATTTATGATACGCCATAGGGTCACACATTTCACACAATGAAAACTAATGTAACTATATCTTTAACAGTGCTTGTGTAGTCAGAAAAATATTCTCTAAACTGTGTGCAATAACTCCACCTGGTGATTCTCAATACGACACTGTAACAGACAACTTTAAGCCTGACAAGAAACAGGGGAGCATAGATGTTATAAAAGCAAAGGCCTAATTGATAACGTAAGCAGCATAGTTCTGCATATAATAAGCCCTACGTGCTGTTGTTAGCCTTCCTTTGGCTTGACCTGTAGATCATATTTCAGATTTAAAACATGTATTAATTTTGAAAGTAGTACCCATCCCACCATCAGAACATATATCAAGGGTTTGATACGATAGCGTGAACTATGTACATCCCACAGGAGATTCTTGAACGCTTATTAAAATAACTTCTAAATTTAAATTATCATATTCATAGGCAGAATATAAAAAGCATCGCCACCTCCTTCATAGCTCATTTTTCACCATTCCAGAAATGGAGTAACAGTGCAGCTGACATTCAAAATGCAAAGCAGAAGAGCAGATAGACACAAACCCCCTAACTTTAAAGCTTTGATTCCAAGGACTGTCCAAGTTTATTCTCCTGAGGAAATTGATTTTTGATACCAGATGCACAGACTATTGTGGATGGAAAGGGAGTGCATTGTTATCCTATATCTGTAACAATAATGATTCTCATGCCTCTCAGACTAAAATGAGAGGTACTGAACTAGGTTTTCTTGCCTCTCATGCCATATCCTTAATGCATAAGCTTTCCAAAACCTGCTTAAATCCTCTCAAGGCAGATCATCAAGTTAATAGATCTAATTCTCCACAAGATTTTGTCAAAGTTTCTCTCTTTAGTCAGAACTAGAAAAAAATATTTGTGCACTCATGTTGTCATACATGTATTTGATATTCAATGTCT
The DNA here is from genome assembly GCA_013397515.1 of Upupa epops. Lineage (NCBI taxonomy): Eukaryota > Metazoa > Chordata > Aves > Bucerotiformes > Upupidae > Upupa > Upupa epops. The sequence goes on along the minus strand of VZRI01000009.1, from coordinate 70,955 downwards.
TATATGTTCTGCTAGTGAGATTTTTCATCCTATTCGTAAGCCATACCATCTCGACTATGAACATGTCATGAAATAACTGGAATCTCACTCCCTTTTTCTACACTGGCTTTGTGCGGTGTAAGGACAGAGTACCTACCACAGCCACCACTATTATAAGAAAGTGATCTAGTCCTACTGACTGCTGAAGATTTAAATTAGTATAAATATTACAGATGTTTACACAGGGAAAAGAGCCAGAACTGCTGATAAGTATGCTTGTCATTAAATGGGTAAAGTTACAAAAGGGTCGTCTGCCTAAGTTTGTAGCTGTGCAAGTAGAAGAAGACAGTTACATTGCTCTAGTTTAAGCTTAAGTGAAAGTTCACAGTCTATTGCCTCAGTGGGCTGTTTTTTTCATGTTCTGTCAAATTTTCTTTTCTTTCCATTCATACCGTACTTATAATCAGATTGGAGTAGCCAGAGCATGCTTCAGACCAAATAATCCAGAAGTCAGAGAAGACAGTAGAGTGCTTTACAATACAGAGCTGTGCAGAGACAGAGTCATTAATATTCATTTGGAAGCACTGCCCTGGCTCATTCACTAATGTGGTCTTATTGCTTCCAAGCTACAAACAGCATTTCCCTCTTACTGCAGTAAGTCATGATAGGAAAATAACACAGAGTGACAGCACACTCAGTGAATACTTCCCAGGGCTCTGAATGGGCATGACTGTGGGTATATACACCTACAACTACTCAGAAATTGTTGTAAAACTCACTTTGGGATACAGGGATTCTGGGTTCAGGAACTCCTCATACAGAGATGCTGTCCACTACCACATGGTGTTCTGCTTTCCTGTGGTGAAGTCTTTGTAATTAATTCACTTTACTTGTGGATAACAACCTCTTCCCCCCCCCNCAAAGCCACTTGTTAGTACTTCTGCTCCTTCGCTAGTGGATTTGTCTGGGTTAAGTTTAGCTGTCTTGACAAAGAATAACATTTTAATGGGTCTGCAACAATGAAAAGAGATAGAAGCCCCCAGAGACCAATTAAAGTCAAAGATCTACCTTAGGATGAACTGACTCTGCCTCTGTCTCTCCATCAAAGGCAAATGAAGACCTGTCTGGCAGTTCAGAGTACACAACTATTTGTTCATTTAAGATAGTTATGCAGATGAGCAATGCATGTAAAAAATCATTACTAACATAACTTCAACATGACATTAACTTAAAGTGAAGATCATTTCACCAAGAAATTAGCATTTGCCCATATATTGTTCAATAAATAGTAAGATCCCGCTCATTAACAGTATTTGTGTCCCATTCATGCAGAAAGGAATTTCTGAATCATTCCACAAGTTTTAGCCATGAAGAGTTACACACAGTAAAGAATTCAGTAACAGCAGTCCTGAACATAGTGACAGTTTTCAAAGCTGGAGACATTACTGTAGAAATATCATATATGTATATTAAAGCAGATGTAAGCATTTGGTTTTATTCCTTGTAACAAATCCAGGATGAGTTCATAAACAGATGGAAATTGCATGCAGTGTCGTTACATCAAGCATGAAGATTTGACATTTTCTGTAGTTAACAAATTATTCTAAATGTTCTTTAAACGTCAGATGGGAGAACCAAACTCATCATGTCCTTCAGTAATAATCAGGTATAACAGCCCATGGAAAGCATTCAGTGGCAAAGCCTGTGTACTGAAGGTCTTTGTATTCCAGGATGGGGACAGAGAGAAGACTGAAACACCTACACAGACAGAGCAGAGAATTGTCACTTTTACATTTGTCCTTGTCATGCTCTTTGTTCCCACACATCAATGGGCCTAGCAGAAGGAAACAGGTGTATCCTAGTGCCAGGTGGGCAAGGTCACTCATCAGCATTAGAAACTGTATTGAACAGAATTGTTAACAAACACAGCTCACTGTGACTTCCGAGGAACTGCCCTCTCCCATCTGAGTCTGTCCATAATCAAAATAACCCTGTAACTTTCCACAGCAACCAACACTGGAGGCTTAAAGTGACTTGCAAGAAGCCTTTAACAATACTGTTAAAGAGTAGATTGATATCAGCTCCTACTGGTTAATATCTTTCCACTCACAAAAGTGCAGAAATCCTAGAGGCATATAATCTGCTATGGAGTTCTTATTACACTATATGGATTTTTTGATTCTATTTTAAAAAGCAACCACCCGTTGTTTTACTTATTTGGCATTATGTAGCATCACTGAAGCAGTGGGTTTCACTAGTGAATTAGGCATACTGTAAAAATATATTTCTCAGGTTTTAAAACAAAAAAAGTAATTATTTGTTCAGAAGTACATCAGAGAGAAGCTTATGGCACAGTGGCATACAGCTGCACTTTCTTATGCCAGGGTCCACATTCCTGCCTCCATTGAATTGCAAAATAAGAATGGGAACTCTGTCTAAGATCCTATGTCTTTCTTCCCCTACCATGTTTACAACAGCTCACTTAACTCTTACTTGGAAAACAAAAGAACAGTCTGACAAATGAAGCAAGTGCTTGGACATAACTGTGTTATTCTCTCATAGTTGAGCTTCAAATTGCACTGCTCTTTATGTACACATTATCATAGCCAAGGAAGAAATCATAATGGCATGTTATTAATCTGGTGTGTTCAGGCATTTCATCAGGGAGGACCAAATCCATGACTTTTCTGTCAGGATAGACAGCATTAACTTTTATTAGTATTTTAATTCTCATACCTCTTTTAGGTTTAATTATTTATAGACAGACATAATGTAGATCTTGCAGGTCTTTATGGAACAATTAAGAAATAAAAAGCCAAACTTAGACCTTTCTTGCTTTTTATGAGACTCCTGGGGAAAAAAAACCTGAACATAGCTCTAGTCCAATGGAGAAAACCAAATCCATCCCAGTGCATTGAAATTAATAGCCAAACACAGATTTACGTACTAGAAACACATGGATTATCCATATCCTTGAAAACCTATTGTTACCTACAAACTCACTCAACCATTTTCATACCTTTACCAGTTCAAAAAACATGGCCTTGATCCAGTAGTTTTCTTTGTGTGAGTCAGCACACACGTGCCATTCACTACAATTAACTTCATCAAAAAACTTCAGTGCTCCTCATCTGAGTAAAAACCCACTGTGGGCCTGGTTGAAGGGACATAAGTCAGAGAGACCATGCAAGTCTCCCTTCTTTCTACATGATGTCTGCTGTGCTTGAAGTTCCAGACTAGGCCATATATTTTTTTACCAAACGCTAGGTACAAAACTCTCCGCATCCAACAGTTTACAGTCAAGATTACAAGCTTTTCTAACTCACCAAACAGTGAACTGATTAAAGAGTTTCCAGCTGCATTCTAGTACCTGGTGCAAGATGATTTTACCTGACAGGCTACAGTGGAATGATATGTTTGTTTAGTCTTATTCAAATCCATCATATTGTTGAATCACAAGTAAGCCCACCAGAAGAATTGCAAGGGCTCTAGTAGACAAGCTTACAATACTTTTCCCAGTTGACTTACAACATGAATGACCCCAGTTGTTTACTTTGTTATTCACAGAAGAAATCTCTCCACAGCTGAGTTTGCAAGGTTGACTGTGAACCTTTTCTTCCTCTCTTTGGGTTCACTGCCTGTGTATCACACATAGGATTCACAGCCTGGAGTGGAGTAACTCTTCACCTCACTGCCTTATGCTCATGAAAGGGGAAACATTATGAGTTGTAGGAAACAATTGAAGCCTCCAAAGGCAGAAAAACAAGGAGGGAAATGGAACAGGAGGAGATAACAATTTGGCATTCAGTGATATTATTTAATTGGGGCAAGTGTCTTCATCAATGGCTATTTGGAGGGAGGACAAAAAGGAGAGTAAACTGGCTGCTGTCACCCACAGCTGCTAATTCTTGCTGAGAGATGGAGAAACATCAACTGCACTGTTAATTTCTATATTATGGAAATTAATCCTCTCATTTGCACAGCAGGAAGCCAAATTACACCATCACATGCACAAATAAATCTGACATTTTGTGAATTCAACATTGCACCACTGAAAGCTGGTTCTAGCAATACCTCCCACCTCACAACAAGAGCACAACGGTGTCTTCTGTGGACAAAACAGCAGAAAAAGAGACAGACAAACAGCTGATAAAATTTGCAAAAATCTCCCAGTTTAAAGAGAGCAGCTGCAATCTGCCTTCCATAAATGCAGTAAGGAAAGTTGCATGAGTGGTAGGAGGAAGCATCTTTTTAAACTAGCACAAGAAATTGCCACCAGACATACTGCACCAGCCTCCATACACTCCCTTCCCATATGTATCATAAGGAATTTTAGTCCTAATAACGTAAACAGCTCAACAGACAGCACAAAACTGAAAACAGTAGAGGTGAAAAAAGTCTATCTGCAGTGATACAGTACTGAGAGTTTTATCTTCTGTTAAAGTCATGTTATCTGTCACTTGACTTGAATGACAACTACAAAATACTTGAGGAGCATTACAGTCTATGAGAGAAAGTATTTCAATCATTTTTTGTTGTTTTGGTTCTACTTAATTTAATTTAGTTGCTATTCTGTGTTTGAGTGTCAAATACTTTCATACAAATCACAGAGTCCTTGTGGGTGGGGAATAGTCATCTGCCAACTCATTTTCACTCATCCATTTTCCTCTCCTCTGTTGATCTGATCCTCTCACAATTTTTACTTCTAAATGTCAAAGTTACTGAAAGCAACACACATTTATTTATTTAAGAAAACCTTAGCAGTAGAACAATCACACTTTTTATTAAGTCACTGATTATTGGGGGTGCTAAATAATTTATGTATTTATGTCTTTCAGTCAGTAGTACAGGCAAAATCATTACTGATAAACAGCGTAATTATAACCATCCAATATGTGCTACTTATAACCAAACCACTCAGATGTTTCAAACTTCTATAAGCCAATTAAGATGGCACTTTCACTCAGGAAACACATGTAAAAGAAGAGACATCTTTCACAGCAAACAAGAACTGAACCTGCCAATTCAAGTTTGGCAACATCTACATTCTGTACTTATAAATGAAAGCATCTCATATGACTTCCAGAGCTTGGCCTTAGGAAAACATGCACATATTCTGAAAAGAGTAATAAGAACAATTAGCAGTGTTGAATGAAACTCCATTTAATAATGTTGCAGAATCTTCCCCTCCCCACTACTTTTTATTTCCCTGAAGAAGCTAGTTAAGCATAACCTTGTTTGTAATTCATTCTTTCATACAGGAACATAATTAAGATCTGATCTGTGACCACATGCCTTAAATAAAAGGCAGCTGCTCTTACGATCTGCTCATTAAGTGCTGCATTCCAAATGCATACAAAGATGCCAAGATAATTAACAAGGCATAAAAGCTTTCAGGAGTTAAAGATGCAATAGGACCTAGGTCAAGACTCACCTTTACATTTACAGGTAAATAACTATAAACACACATCTAATTTTAAAATCTCTTTGCTCTGAGGATGACTTTCCAGAATTATTCTCTTTGAAAAGATACAATTTATTTTATACTCTTGCAGTTTCTTTTTATGCTTCTAGGATCTGTTACTACATAATAAGTAATTTTTACATCAACTACCACCTTCAAATGTCTATTTACCATTTTCTCACCTGCTACAACCTTTACATTTGTACCACGTACTTCAGCCCTAACATTTCTAAATCTAAATCAGAACTCCTTTCCATCATTGTTTCATTCTTTATTTCCTCCTTGGATAGTTAAGCAAGCACAAAGCTAAAACAGCTGGGATTACAATCTATTTACAGTTCTGCTTTTCTGTTAATGGTATTTGAAAGAGCAAAGAAAATTGTTCTTTGGTTTTTTCTCTCTTTTTTAGTTCATAGGACATACAAAAGCTTCTCCAGCAACATTACCCAGAAGTCTGTGTGAAGGGATATGAATCAGGGGAGAAGTGCACACACCTGCACTAAGAGAAAATAGATCTCTTGCCACAGATGCAATTTCTTTTCCTTTAAAAAGCAAGAGAGCAGGATTTCCTACAGACCACTTAATTGGGTGCATTTCACAGCTTTGCCAGTATCTAGGACTCATTGTGCCTGAAGCTAAATCCCTGAGGTTCTCCCATCTTCTCAGTTGCAGTTTCATCCTTTCCTGTTTTTTCTGGTGAAACTCAGAATTTTCATTAAACAGCTGAAAACTGAGCACCTTAATAAAAAGTGCTAGGAGAGAAATCTCAACAATTAATTGTTGTGCTGGCTAGGAAATGTATTTGTTTTATAATACACAAAAACAAAAGCAAAACAAAAAAAAGCACAGGTTTGGAACAAAGGAAGATTTCCAGTGTTTTACACTGGCAGAAAATTCTAGCTTCCCTCCATTTGCAATACATCTAATAGATTAATCCACTGAAACATTTTCACAAGCGTAGGGTACTAGTTTCCAAGTTTAAAGAAAGACCTTCAGCTAGGTTTTGGGCAAGTCTCTGTTGAGTATCCACCTAAAAAACTGGCTCATTTTTGTAAGTGGTGGCACAGCCTTGATGAGACTGAAGAATCTGTAATTAGGACTCTTGCTGAGATACAGGAAACATCTCTAGAGTCAGTTTAAAATCAAATTAAGATCATGTTTAAACATAACTCCTCCACAGCACAGCAGAGCTCCTTAACTCTATAGCATGGTTTCCCTTAAAGATACCATTGAAAACTAACTGAGCAGTACTTCAAACGTTATCGGTGTGTGGTTGGCTCATGGGAGGGTTTCAAGCTAACAAGATGCTCAGCCCAGCACCAGCCAGGATTACCAGCCAGGATTCCCCCAGTCCTCCTGAGGACTGCAAAAGGAGCCCAGTTGGACTGTACCTTTGCCACAGTTCTCACACTCAGTTTCCTAAAATTCTGAAGGACAAATATGGGCCTTGAAGTCTTGTTAGCCAGGAGCAATAATAAACAGTTCCCTTTCTCTGGAGTCAGGAAAGGAACATGACATGGTGATGAAGAAATTTTGTAATAGGCCTGCAGGATTCCTTCTTTTTTTTTTTTCCTTAGGGTGCCTGTTCCTGAAGACTCTTCAAAGACTGAAATGCAGTTCACAGATGCTGACTTTGCTAAGTTTTCATCTGGAAGAAAAAAGAGAAGAAAAATAAAATACCTAACTGTCGTGTCTGCTATATAGAGAAATAATAAATACCAAATATAGATTTTTCCTTCATACAAACAAAGGGGACGGAAAAAATATGAGTCTCATTCTTATTTCTCACCAAAACTGGACAAAATTAGCTGACCTAAAACAATAATAATAGCAATAAGAATGATCCTGATGATGATGAATCAATAGAGGTATGCATTAGTTTAAGAAAGACTTTCAGACCTTAATCTGAAAAATGTGAAATATAAGGAAAAAGGAAACAAATGGGCATTTCACAAAGAACAGCCAACAGTAAGTCATGGGGGTGACCACTGAAGTAGGAAAAAACAATGACTTTTAAAAGCAGATGAATTTCTAAGACCAAGGGTAGAGAGGCCTGAATGAATTAGCAGACAGAAGCTACAACAGTTAGGAGACGACCATTAAGATCTTTAGCAGCCTTTCTGGAAATTATGTAAGTCCAGCAATTTGGATTGTTGTTTTCTCAGTGCCTGGATGTTGCTTCAATCCAGTGATTCATTTGGGCTCTCATTGTCTTGCTTGTCTCCCCAGCTGCCCTGCAGAGCTCATGCAGTGCCCGAGGAGTTGACAGCAGCTCACAGTGGCTGGATACAGCTGAGGGCAGAGGGCACAGGTTTGTGCTGTCAAACAGCAGGATGCAATGGGATCAGACATACCCAACACGGATGTCTCAGGCTATACATATTTATATATTAATGCAAGCCTCCTAGAACAGAAACCTGTTGTCTAGAGTTACTTCAGTCAAAAAGTGCTTGTATATTTGTCTAATGCTCTAAGATGAATGATGGAATTATCACTGCAGTTACTCCATTTCAGCCACACAAAATGTTCATATTCAACTAAACATAGTTTGGTCCTCACCTCAGTGACTCACCCTCTGAGTTAATATATGAGGAATTGATTCTGTCACAGAATGTACTCCCCTGTGCCAATCACCTTTTGTCTACACTGTCTCACTGAAATAAAATATTTCCCTTAAGCAAGCATATTAAGAAATCGAGCTATGTGAAGAAAATGACTATACACTACTCAGCTCTTTTTAACAGCTTAAGTGCATGTGACCATGATTTGATTTACACCATTCTTTAAATATGCATATGATCTTTATTCTTCTCAAAACACTTTCTAGGTAAAGCACAGATTTAGACTGCCCATTTTAACAGAATAGATGCCCCCAGGCTTTTTGAATGCTGCTTTTTCAGTCTCTGAAAATCTCATCTCCAAATCTAGGAATCTGATTCTGATGGATCAGAATTTCTACAGATGGTGCAAACTGCAGTGCTGGTTTTGTCAGAGGGGCATCTCTTTTCTAGTAGATGGGAAATAGGCTGAAAATGCTCAAGGCATCTCTCCAAAGCAATTAAATGTTCAGTAACAAATTATGGTCTCTTCCAAGTTAAAAATGAATCAATGATCTAGAAGGGGAAATCTAACAAAACCATTGCTATTATTCAGCCTTCTTTCTCTACTTTATTCTCTCATCACTTCAGCCATTCTTTTTGCAGCATCCTCCTGAATCTGGTAGATGTTTAAGAGAATTGAGAAAAATTCTCATAATAGAGCTGGTGATTGCTAAAGAACTACAATGTTCTGGCTGATAAAAGTCTAAGATATTTCTGCAGCCCTGGGTCACCTCCTGCTTTAAACTACTTTGTCTCTTGCAGCAGGTAAACTATGACTAAGCTTTCATGAGGTTACTACTACAACAGTAATGAGTCCTACTTCCTGTTATGGTCCCATGCCTCATCTTTGCATCAGCAGAAAAATCTCATTTCTCACTTTTGTATATCATTCATTTTCATGAACACAGAGATCCCACAGTCTAAATGTGACAGATTTTTTTGCCCGCTGCCTTAGAATATCCACTTCCGGTGATTTAGTACTTAGAAACATCTCTGGGAACCTCTTTCCACATGCCTTTTTGATAGGCTAGGAAAACATCTGTGAGAAGGGACTTGTAAAGGAAATATCAAAGTGTGAGAGACCTTACTAAATTGGAGCCATTTTTATAGCATTTAGATGATACTGCAGCACTGTTAACCAGAGTGTAAATGATTGAACAGGTGATGAAACTCTTAGAGGAAAAAGCCATTAGAAGATTTTAAATCCATAAAAAACCCAGTATTATGTACCATAAAGAGCAACAAGATGTCCTTTTCTTCCCATTCTAATACAATCCTCATCAGATTACTCCTATGCAGTTTTTCCAAGGCATTTCATCAACACATGCCAAACAACCTCTGTGTTGTATTTCAATATGATTTACAAATCAGCGAATCAGCGTTTGAAATGAAACGTTGCTGATAGGCTTCATTTTCATCCCAATGAAGATCAATCCACACAACTTTTCTGTCCCTCCAGCAGAGTATCTGAGTCTACAAGTTTATTAGATCTCTTCAGCTGTGTCCTCTGAAACTGTCCCACTTTTTAAAGTAATTAAATAACCACTGTAGCAGTAACCTGGCTTTCCTTTCTTATGCTTGACTTCCCTAACCTCTTTCTTGACCAATGAATGTTTCATTAGTGAGGTAAAGTGAAATATATGCAAGAAGTGGGGCAAACTTGCCCACAGCATGCATGATAGGCTAGTTATTCAGGCAGTCTGATTAGCAGTGAGCAAGACAGGCTTAAGCATGTACTTCAAATCTGAACTCCAACTTCACAGAAATCAGGAAAATTCTCAACAGTGCTCAGTGGCTAGCCAAGAGGTACAGTGCAGTTAGCTTGCACTTTTGAAACTTATTTAAGGCTCTAAGCTAATAATTTTGACTTTTACCACCACCTCCCATACCTGAGATACTTCCAACCAGCTATTCAAGTGGCCATCGACTATAATGAAGTTCGAGCTCTAGAGATGAACTTTTAGAATTAGAAGACTAATTTCTTTAGGTCTCTGTGAAAGCTGTCATATCTTCTTCCATGAACTAGTACAGTGATCATAGAATTATAGAATCAAAAGGAATTGGAAGGGTGCTCAAAAGATCATCTAGTCCAATCCCCCAGAAACAGCAGGATCACCTAGACCAAGTCACACAGGAACACATCCAGGTGGGTCTTGAACGTCTCCAAAGAAGGAGACTCCATAACCCCCCTGGGCAGCCTGTTCCAATACTCCGTTACCCTCACTGGGAAGAAGTTCCGTATGATATTTATATGGAACTTCTATGTTCCAACTTGCACCCATTGCCCCTTGTCCTATCACCAGATGACCTTGAGAAATACCTGGCTCCACCCTCCTGACACCCACCCCTCACATATTTATAGACATGAATGAGGTCACCCCCTCAGCCTCCTCTTCTCCAAGCTCAAGAGACCCAGCTCTCTCAGCCTTTCCTCATAAGGGAGGTGTTCTACTTCCTTCACCATCTTTGTTGGTCTATGCTGGACACCCTCCAGCAGCTCTGTGTCCTTCTTGAAGTGAGGGGCCCAGAACTGGACACAATACTCCAGATGTAGACTCACTAGTGATGCATGTACTAAATGGAAACAAAATCTGTATAGGTCTATAATCTACCAAGAAAATACCGTACACATTATTAAAAATACAGATTAGATGGAAAAATGGCCTTTGGTTTCCTCTCACTGACTCTGCTGGTGTCAGGAGACAGTAGCCTTCCACTACAGGGACACAGTAAAAAATAATTTGGGCCATTAATCAAAAACTTATGCAGAAGAATGAAATCAAACATTACTCTTGGTCCTTAAATCTAAGACAGGTTAAACTGTGAGGAACATTATGAAACTCTAGGTCAATTTATACTAGATATCAATTTATACTAGCTCCCTATGAGAAATGCATTCATCCAGCTCTCAAGACAGCAGAGTCTAGGGCCCAGCAGAGTACACACTGAAGCAAAATGATGGTTTTAGTTATGCCTATGGTCCTTTGCCTATAGCAAGCATTATTCTACGCTATGAAGTACAGACAGTCCCTCCTGACACAGGGGAGGAATGCGATGACCTCTACCACTCTAACAAAATGTAAATTTTTCCAAAACATAATTAGGATCTCATAGGACTAAAACCTGTTTAACAACTCCTTCCAATTAAATTATCTCCCGTATCCATTAAGTTTTCAGAAGTATCAGTATTGAATCACCCTTGTCAAAATAGAATAAATCTCCTGTGCAGGTTTTCCTGTGTGCGCAACCCACCTCACAGGTGACCCTTGAAGAAACACATTGGCACTTACATGTTTCACATCCTGCTTCTCTCACAGCAGCTTCCTCCTCTCTCTTCCCAGTGAAGAGCTCCCTGCAATTTAATCGGCACTAGGAGAACTGCTCTAAGGCTTCATTACTTTAAGCAAGCAAGCAAACTCTCCCCTCTTAGAGTCCTGCTGAGGCTGCGGCTTCTTTGACTTAAGGTTTTTGTTTGTTTTCTTTTAAGTCTGCTCCTTCTCAGCAGTTTCTCTCTAGCACTAGTTCTTATTGTATGGCCTTTATAGTTTGGGAGGTCTGTTGAGGTGGTTTTGCTTTTTTTCCTCTAAAGGCATACAAGGGTACTCTGAAGTAATGCAAGTCAAGGAAACAGAAGCATGCGTACTTACGCAGCTGAATGTCAGAAGCAAAGACAACTTTAACCCAACCTGCCTGTCACAAATGGAAATTGTCACAGATCATTGTAAACAAGAAGAAAACTCTATATGAGATGGGTAGTCTCCTTGTTTGATATCTCAGTTTTCAACCAGAAGGAAAAAGACCTAGTAGAACAGTGACAGCAAAATAATGAAGCTTTTAATTGCTATTGGATTAGCAAAAATCTTTCCTATACAAAGACAAATCTATTGTTAGTGCTTATTACTGTAAGTTTTGGAGGCACCGTTGTCCTCTCTAAAATATCTTGAGCCATGTTTTGTTGCATATTGGGGAATATTGGGCATACTGGGGATCCCATTCCACAGGAATGGGAAATAGAGAGCAAGATTGACTTTGCTGATGTCAACAGTGATACACAGAGTTAATAATTCTCTTATTCTTTATGTTGCTTATAATAATGTGTCCTACTACATTCTGCTGTTTCTTATTTTCTGATGATAACATTTCTTCATCTCTGAGCTGTTAGTGTGTCTCTTGTAGTAAAACCAAAGTAACGAATTAGTTCACTTGGACAATCTTTCCTTCACCTGATGAAATAAGCAATAATCCATGCCAGTAAATCAGGCTTCCTTTCTCAGTGAAATACTGTTTCAGTTTAGTGTAAAGGTACACATCAGAGACTGAGTTCAAAGGTACTGAGGACTCCCAGGCTTCTTTTCCACACATGCACACCACACTCCCCACACCCCACCCCCGCCCCTCAGTGCTTCTCTCACAACTGCTGCATGAAGCTCAGCATGTAAAATATTACTGCCCCAGTCTACTGCCTGTCTTGTACCTCTCATAGACTCATAGACTATTTTAGAGTGGAAAAGATCTTTACGATCATGGAATCCAACCATTAACGTAATTCTACTATGCAACTTACCAAATTGGGAACTAGGACATCTCTGAGGTATGGACAGCCCTGGAACAGTGAAAGTATTTGTCTTACTCCCACTCCACTCTGAACGGTGAAACTCTTCCTTTCCTGCAAGCAGATTGCTATGTGTGCTCTCACAAAGAAGAAACCTTTTCTGTGTTCCTGAAACCCAGAGCAAAGCAGGAATACTTCAAAAGGCTAAAAATATGCATATACTGTGTTCCAGTGGGAAGCCTGTAGCAGACCAGTGTTTCTGCCATTCTTGACTGTTGCTCAGCCATGCGGTAGAGCTACTGCCTGGAAAAGGGGCACAAGATGAGTTCTGAAGAATTATTTCTGTGAGTGTACTGAACATTTTTATTCAAGCATTCTGTGATTCTGACCTAACACAGCAGAGAGACCAAGACAATGGCACTGCCATCTCCTCCAATGCCCACTCTTACAAAACATAAGAAACAGTAAAACTGTTCAGGGAACATGTTTAATGGGGCAATGAACTAAGCGAATTACTGATATTCCGAAAGTTCTCATATTTCAAATAAGAAGCCTTTTCAATTCTCACAAGAATGAGCACTGCCATACCTTTCAGACATTTCTGTATCTGTGTGTGTCTGTGCTATACACTCTCTGCACTACATAATATAGGATCATAACAGGCAAAAAGGCAGTATTACAATCAGGAAAAACTAGCTGTTTCTAATTCAAAAATCTCCACCACCCTGTATTGCAGTTTACTCTGTGCTTCAAATCTTCAGAAACATCTATTGGATGCTGATTCTTCTCAAAGCTCAAATAGTTGACGAGCAGAGAGGTAATGGATTGCATCATATGTAGGATTGTAGAGAGACAGACAAAAAGAAAAAAGCTTTCCCCTGTTCTAGTCACTAAGCTAATGTTACCTGTGTCTACTGTGAAATTATTCTCTAATGATACAATGAGTGTTCAGCTTGTCATATTTCTCACAAATATGGCATGTGTTTTCAGGATCAGCAAGTTAATTGTGAGTGATCTGGCAGTGCAGAGTAGGACTGTGTATATACATGAGCATTACATTCTGCAAGTGTCAATTGAAGGAACAGCACTTTTGCAAGGAGACAGTAACTTTTCCCTCATTGTTTAAAAATTCCAAACTCCAGTTCAGCTTTGCCTGAAGATTCTGATTTAAATTTTTAATCTATTTTGATGTAAGTTTCACTGCAGCCTCAAAAGTAGGTTTTTATATTTGCTTATTACTAATAAGCATATCATTGGCTTTTGCATTTCTTTGCCGTTTCTCAGTTTAAAATCTTAACTGAAATGAATGCTTTTAATAACCTTGCTAGAGTGTAATAATCAATTGGAATAAATCTTCATTGATTTTTTTAAAACATTTTGAAGCTCCATCACACTCACACACACAAATTAAACTCCAATCAAAGGAAATTACGAAACAGGGATATTTTTTCTTGCTGTTTTTTATCTTTTGGTTATTTGCTTTAGGATTACTTTGTATGCTTGGATTTTTTTTTTCAGATCTTTATCTTTGCTCTGTATGTAAATACCTTGATGAAAGTACTAGAAGTGGCATTTTGATAGTTAAATGGGATAAAAGTAATATTTCCATTTTATTCAAAACTATATGCAACAAATCTTTACATTTTCCTTATCCAGTCAGTTCAAATTCAAGGCTTCTCTGGTGATACCACACTCAGTCGAATCCGACAGGTTATTTCTCTTACAGTCTGAGATTGAACGGAGACTAACTGGAATGTCGATTCTATTGTTAATATTTCATTCCAATGGCAGAATGCTGTAACATGGATGAATATAAGCTGATAAAATCTATAACATTTCTGGAACTTAAGAACTATTTGTTTATACAGTTCAATTTCTTTAAATAAATAAAATAATATTTCTCCTAAAGCCCTTCAGTTACTTGTTTTGTGTAATTGCTTCTAATTATTTTTGAAAGCATGGCCTTCATAATTTGGCACTGTTTTCATTTGTTCTTTAAGATATTTTCTTGGATACTTAGCCACATTTTAAATTATCAATGCTGTTAGCTTACAATTTCCTGTTACCTTGCTAAAAGAAAACACATTTTACTGTTTAAATTCATGGGGGAAACACTGTGTATTTAACACCTCTCTGGCATCAGTTGCATTTTAGGACTTGTTTTGTTTAACCTAATGTAGTGGAGTCTCATCCATCACTTTTTCTTTAACTGATATTCTGTGACAGGTTTGGCTTATTACTAGAGAAGGATGAGAAAATACTAGTTTTTGCCGGTCCTTGATTTTGCTCCTTATCTATTAATTTGCATCTAAAGAAAGAAAACAGCATAACAGACGACTGAGTGCTTGTGTGAATCAAAGCCTATTTACATGAGAGATAGTAGGGGTTTTATGCTCTTAGAGAACATATACTCTCTGCAATGAGTGTACAATATTAAAATGTAAAAATATAACTTTATAAAAGGAGATTAAAGGAGTTGGCTAGACAGCCAATTTTTATCCAAACACTATTTAAATTATCATATATTTGTAATGATTGCCATCCTGGTTTGGTAACTAATCAAACATTGGGAAAAAAAAATGCATGCAGAGAAAAACTTAAAAGTCATGCGTGAGGCTTTTCAGAGACACTCTTAAGAGGGTAGATCCCAGGTTTAGGAGGATATTGAAGTTTGGAAAGTTAAATCAAATTTCTTAACTATCTCTGTATTGATCTCTGTCTATGGATCAATTGGTCCCATCAATTTCCTAGCTGTAGGATGCTTAGTGAGTTACACTCATCCAGCTGTGTGATGTGTTTTGTGGTCAGTGATAGAGTTATCATTCATTCCAGTCTCCTATCTCCGAAACTCTAAAAAACACCTTTGCCAAGCAGAATACAAACAATTTATTCATTAAATCACAGTCTTGGTGTGTACACAGGAATGTGAAAAGCCAAGCTACCATCTGCAGACTCAGTGTTCAGGTAACAATGTAATTTCTGAACTGGTTTGGACATGGTGAGGATTTGACACTAATCAGGGTGACTTAGACAAGCTAGTCCTAATTTTGCCCTTTTTGCAAGAAAATAATAAAGCAGAAGCTAACATTTTGATCACAGCCAAATGGTAATTCAAAATTACTGTTTTCTTGTTTATACATTGCATTTGTAAGCAAATTTCCTGTCTCTATTTACTACAGACACTATTCATGGATCTTGATAATTTTCTGAATGATGTGCTACATTGTGAATTTTGGTATAGACTTATTACAGTTTTCTTATCCTTGACTCCTTCCTGTTTAGGCTCATTTACACAGTGTACAGCTACAGAAGAGACTGCAAATCATAAAATGCAATAGACAATATTCAAAATGGAATAGAATATTCAAGCATTTGAGCTTAATACTTGTTATTTTTCTCTAGCTATGATTTGGTGCTCAATAGTTACCAGAAAGAAAATGTGACACCATTATGCACAAAAGCAATATGAAAAATGACAGCACTTTATGTTAATAAAATACCTGATCGTATTCCAAATTTATGTCATCTGGTGATAGGACAAGGGGCAATGGGTGCAAGATGGAACAGAGGAAGTTCCATATAGAAACAGATGGGAACTTCTTCATGGTGAGAGTAACAGAGCATTGGAACAGGCTGCCCAAGGGGGTTATGGAGTCTCCTTCTGTGAAGATGTTCAAGACCCGCCTGGATATGTTCCTGTGTGACTTGGTCTAAGTGGTCCTGCTGTGACAGGGGGATTGGACTAGATGATCTTTTGAGGTCTCTTCCAATCCCTAATGATTCTATGATTCTATGATATCTACATTCATTGATTTACTTTTTCTTGTTATTTAGTTATTACCTTAAACAAGCTACTAACCATAAATCCACATGCATGAGAAACTATGAGGCTTTGAATACAATAGTTATACCAGAAAATCTCTAAACCTCTGTTTACCAGAACAAGGAGAAAGCACAAAGGCTACATAACCAGAGAAAGAATCTTATTAAATTTCTCAGCCTGTACTAGGTTTTTCCTTAGCATTTAAAAATTTACCATTTCTGGTAGTATTTATTAGACTAGTAGTATTCTTGGTCTGAGAAAAATCATTCTTTTGTTTTTTATTTTCTTATTCATGAAATCTAATAAAAACTGTGTTTGAAATGGAGCTACTGAGGAGTTATACATATTTTTTTAATAAAATCACCAATACTTGTTATTCATTTGCTACAGTCAAGACCAGACTTTAAGAAAACAGAAGTAATCTCCAGAGAACAGTTTTGAACAATTTTTGAAATACACCCATGTCTTTAGGGCAATTATGTACATGAAGTGGATGGGATTGATGTCTTTCTCTTTAGTGTGTCACAGTAATGCTCCTTTCCAAGATTTTTCAAGACTGAATACATTTCTCTGTTGTGGCTTGAGATACCAACACTTTTTTAACAGAAATTTAGCCAAACTCATGTAATCTCATAGTATTGTTTTAGATGCCTTCAGACATGATGCATAGCATCTATCTGCAATTCTAATAAAAAAGGGTTCTTCCTAGGTTTGTATCTGTCTGCATTCTGTTTTAATGATAACCAAAGTAAGATGAAGTCCAGGACACCCAGAGAATGATACACACACACGAGAGTTGTAATAATCTTCAACAGATCACTGTATCCTCATCTATTTATGTTTAGGTGTGATGGATACAGGTGACATGTTGGTGAGTCCCTACAGATAAATTGCAGCAATGACTAGTTTCATACAGGCAATGCCATCAATTCCTCTTGTCCTGGAATCTTCTAACCTAATTTAATATCCCTGGAAACGCAACAATATATCTAAGTGTATTGACTGGACTGAATTTACACAGGTCATTTGAAGATACAGGTTACATACATACTAGGCCTCTGGACCACGTTTATTAACAACATCATCCTGACTTTCAATATCATTAGTGTCATGTAGACCATCTCTGGATTAAATGAACTGTGGCAGAATGAAAGACTGTTGCCAAGAGTGTAGAAGTACATAAGTGATACACTGGGAGATTCAGACTTATTAGTCTCTGAAAAAACCACACTATTCCACCAAGTCTGTAACCAGCATTGCTTTGCACAGGAGAACATAGAGCCTAGTGATTCTATAGTATTTTTAATAGAAGAAAGAATAATAAGGAAATTACTGACCTGAGGTTTATGCAGCAATATTTATCCACAAGGCACAAGTTCTCAACAGGGTTATGTTTATTGCTATTTAATATTCTCATTTCAGGGGCATGCAAAACCCAAACTGACAGAGTCTCCCTGGTGAGAACTATTGTACATGTGTTTATTATTGCTATTTTTGGAAATTGCTCTGGATAGCTAGTTGCTTTCTTACAGCTGCCTGAAATCTGTATGGCTGGCTCAGTTGTCAGGGACTGAAGAGCTGCCTGCAGGAAATGCATGGCCAAGTGCAAATGCTTTCTGATTACAAAATTATTACACTCTCTGTGAGACCTGTGTTAAATAGCTCTGAGCACAGCCAGTGCTGGCATGGTATTACAGCAATGGTTTCTTTCTAGTTCTTGGCAGAATTTGGTGACAGTCAATAAGAGAGTTTGGAAAAATTGTAACAGTGCTCATGAAAAAATATTTTGTGAGTAATTTTGCCAACATTCACTATGTAAAAAACATCACACATTTATATATTCTTAGCTTGAAAAATTTATTTCCCAATATATTATTTTGAGTCTTGAGGATTTTGTCCATTATCAACCATGACCTTGAGAAAATATGAGCAAGGTCGTCCTTGTAGGCAGGACAGCACCTTTAAACAAACACCAACCCAATGTGTTCTTTGAACTACACAGAAAAATTCCTTCAGGATATGTTCTTGAAGATGTATTAGCCAGGTTTTGTTTGGGCAGAGTGTTGCACAGACATAGATCTAACACTTTCAGATACACAACCCCTGTGACATCTCCTTCATCGTATGGTGTTCAATTTGCAGCAATGTTTCATTGCTTTCAGTTCCTAGTCTCCACTGTGGGCTTATATTACATATTATTCACAACTGTCTTCTCTGTTGCTTGCTTACCATATGTGCTATGGGAATCTGGCAACAACACAGAAGAAGTTGTATAGGTGGGAAGCCCTGGCAACAACAGTAAAAGGATAATGCAAGATACTCAGAATTCCACAAATTACTATAGCAATTCTCTAAGACCAAGGCATTTAAAAATAAAATTATAAAAATCCTTTAAAGACTTTACAAAAAATATACCAAAGAAAACTTTCCAGCTAAAATTCTTTCATTTCAGAAAAGAAAATTCTTTTCACTTTTACATTCCAAACATGCAGTGGTAAGGAGAAAACCTCCCAAAGAGAATAAACACATGCCAGGAAGGATTTGATTCATTTTTGAGGCTTCTTCAGATTGCAAGTTGGGTAATGCCCATTCAGATACACCTTCCTGTTGAGAGCTTTGTTTAATGCATGCTTCGAAAAGAAGGTTTTGTTACAATTCTTAAAAATACATTCTTGTAGGACCTTGTAAAACTTGTAATTTGAGCAACATTCCACTGAAAGGGAAGCGTGAGGTTTAGTTCTCAGGGATAGCTGAGGCTGAGTCTCTTACATTCTACCACAGTTTCTACATGTTCATTATACCGTATCACACATGGGAACTGAGGCTCATCTTGAATTTCTACATGAAATGTTAGAAAATGTTATTCACCCAGAGGTGAGCTGAGGGTAGAAAACACATTTTTTCTGATTTCATTGCATATTTTCTATCATTTCCATAACATCCTGCTGGAATGAGGAGAGTGAGACTACATGGAAAGTGTAAATACTGCAGCAGAAACAAATTAGATGAGGAAATTGCATTGGCAGAGACATTTGGGAGTTGTGTGCTCCTTCCTCTTGTCCAAAGGATATGGTAATCTTAAACCATTCCTGGCAAGGGCTGCTTACACAAATGGAAGCTTCAGAGTATGTTAGGTTAAACAACTGGTAAGCAAATCTCCTTTTTCTTACAAAATTGTTTCCCAGATCACAGAATGTTAGGGATGGGAAGGAACCTGAAAAGATCTTCTATTCCAATCCCCCTGCCAGAACAGAATCATCTAGACCAAGTCACACAGGAACATGTCCAGGAAGGCTTTAAATGTATGTACATATATTGGCAGCAAAGAGGTGTTAAGAACTGTGTGGCCTTGTTTAAGAACTTGGTAGGCACAGGAAGTTAGTTCCTGTAAGTTACTTCACTAAACCGTGTCTCCCTTGCTGAAATTTAAACTCAATATGTCTTTTTCTTTTTTTTTTTTGCACAGGAGCTGTAGAGAATTAATTATTCCTTCATCTCTGGAAGCTGTTTCTTACATATCTGAAGAGTTCTCACACATCTTCCCTCTTCTCCTCTCCTAGATTAGATAACCACAAATACATTTGCCCTTTCACAGTATATTGTATTGGCTAGTGAAATCCAGACATCAGTTACACACATTATAAGGGACTTGAATAACAGCGTACAGCATAATAACATTGCCTATGGTGCATTATAGCTTTATCTAATTAATTACTTTATGAAGTGCTTGATTATGACAGCAGTTAATGTCTTTCCAACCAGCTCTTACAATTTGCTTAAAGCTATTCTGTTAATCTGAGATATAGATGCAAACAGGATATTTATTCCTGGGTTGTTTTTTTCTGAATCTGTTATCTGGTGATCATACCTAATAAATAAGGCCTCTTAAAACCTCCAGTAGATTGCTTAATTGAAATGAGAGGGGAAAATACAGCATGAAGTATTTATTAATTTCCCCACTTTTTAGATCTTTCTCATCTCTCTTTGTGCCAAAGATTCAAGAGGTCATTGCAATATTGGATATACTCCTTCAAAAATGTTCTCTGACCAAATTACCAAGCAACACTTTGTGAAATGCATGCATGGATCACCTAGAGCATCACTTCTTCAAAGGAAAGCAGGCAGCATGACATTCAGGTATTTGATCTTTTATTGGTTGTCAGTAAATTATTCAGAATTATTTAGAAAGTCATGATTTTTTTTAATTATTGTCTCCTGAGCAAGACTGTTTAGGCAGTTTAGCTGACAATTTGAATTGAGTATATTCATTCATTCTTGTGTAAAGTTCCATTTTTAAGACACCTTCATCTAGGAGATGGTTTCATCTTTTCCAAATATATTCTCATGCCTGATGTTTTGTGGACCATTATTGCTTTAAGATTCTTGTCCATCCACCATATATGTGTACCAGACACATATAAAGACCAGAATTATAACTAAGATACAAATCTTAAAAAAACTACATAAGATCTAAAAGATCAACAAAGTAATAAACTGCCTATTGAAAGAAAGTACAATATTCACAAATTATACCCTAGTATCTTTAGTCAGGTAGCATCAAATTGCTCATGTGTGAACTGTCTTGCAGGGTTTTTAGACATAAACACAGATGATAAGTTCAGGAGAGGTCTGAGAAGTGAGAGTTATCACGGTACACAGCAGTATGATTAGAGCTGCTGGGAGGAGCATGCGTACAAACAAGCTTAGTGACTACATTTGCTATTGCTGTCCTGATAGATTAGTGAAAATGGCCTCATGAAGCATACTGGAGCTTTGTATCAGTAATAATGAGTGCATACACTCAGATAAGAACTGGTAACTCCTGAAAGACGTGGTGATGGGATACGAAAAGTACAGAGGGACTGTAGCACAATGGTGACTGTATGGCTAAAGTGGAAACTGAACTGTATAATGCTTTCAATCCAGAACAGTTTAGCATTGCTAGCATTTAGACAATCACAGAATATAGAATCATTAGGGATTGGAAGGGACCTAGAAAAATCATACAATACAATCCCCCAGCAACAGCAGGATCACCTAGACCAAGTCACACAGGAACATATCCAGGTGGGTCTTGAACGTCTCCAAAGAAGGAGACTCCATAACCCCCCTGGGCAGCCTGTTCTAATGCTGCGTTACCCTCACTGGGAAGAAGTTCCTTATGGTATTTATATGGAACTTCTGTGTTCCAGCTTGCACTTATTTCTCCTTGTCCTATCACCAGCTGACCTTGAGAAGAGTCTGGCTCCATACTCCTGACATCCACCCCTCACACATTTATAGACATTAATGAGGTCACCCCTCAGCCTCTGCTTCTCCAAGCTCAAGAGACCCAGCTCCCTCAGCCTTTCCTCATAAGGGAGGTGTTCTGCTTCCTTCATCTTCATTGCTCTACACTGGACACCCTCCAGCATCTCTGTGTCCTTCTTGAAGTGAGGGGCCCAAAACTGGACACAATACTCCAGATGCTATCTTATTAGTGCAGAGTAGAGGAGGAGAAGAACCTCTCTCAATGTACTAACCACCCCACTTCTGATCCACTCCAGAATGGTGTTGGCCACAATAATACACTCCTGGCTCATAGTCATCCTGCTGTCCACCAGGACCTGGCCCAGGTCCCTTTCGTCTACACTGCTCTCCAACAGGTCAGTCCCCAACCTATCCAGGTACCTGGGGTTGTTCTTACCCAGATGCAAGACTCTACACTTACCCTTAATGTACCTCATGAAGTTTCACTCTGCCCAGCTCTCTAGCCTGTCCAGGTCTTGCTGAATGGCAGCACAGTCTGCTGGGGTGTCGGCAACACCACCCAGCTTTGTGTCATCAGCAAACTTGCTGACACTGCACCCTAATTCCTCATCCAAGTCATTAATGAATAGATTGAAGAGGACTGGTCTCAATACCAATCCCTGAGGGACTCCACCTGATACAGGCCTCCATCTAGACTCTGTCCCATTGACCACTACTCTGTGGCTTCTAAAATGCAGGCAGTTCCACATATAAATGAATAGTGGGGCTCTGTATGGAGGAATAATTAAAAGCTGTAGTAATTATATTGATTAATACAGGGATCATGTCTGACATTTGTAATATAAACTGAAGGACAACTCACAACATGGATATATATGGTTATGACATTTCTTAATATGCCTTCAGAGGTTAAAATCACTAGATAAGTGTGAGTCATTGCACAGATATCTGTGTGTTTTCCCTTTGTAAGAATTTTTTTTGCAGTGAGAAATAAGGGGAAGAGAGGATGTTTGGAAGCTTTTATGAAATTACCTTTATTTTCTGAATGCTTCAACATCTAAGCAAAGAGTATCTGAAAAGACAAACAAAACCACATCTTTTTTAGTTCAGAGCAATGCACACTGCCGTGGAATATATTTCTCTGTTCATCTTGCAATGTTCAACCCTGGGGACCACCTGTCTGTAACCCAAAGCCTAGTTCAGTTCAGCATGGCTGTGTGACCCTGGTTAAGTTTCACTGAGAAAATTGTTGTTAAGGTATAAGACAGTCCATGAGCTGATGTCACGCAAGATAAGAAAAGCAAAAACACAGGCAAAATTACAGTGCTTGATATGGTGATAATTTGAGCTTAAGGATTCAAGAGGAAAAATATTGACAAGAAAACAAACTCCTAAAGTTAAAAAGGGAGAAAGATGAGAATCAGATGTTGTTTGACTGACAAACAGACCACTCCTAGGAGCGACCAGAGGTCTGCCTTTCCTCACCATTCTCATGATTGTCTGGCTAGAAAAGACATCCCAAGTGACTCAACTCCAAGTCTGAGCTTGTTAATGCTTAGTCCCATAACACATAAACCTTGCCCTCTTCCTGTGAGCACTATCAAACAAACTCTTAAACTCACGTGTCTGCAGATACTCTTTTCTCCTGGGGAAAGTCTCCCATGCACAAGTGACCAAGGGAGAGTTGGATGACGAGGTACAAATTGTGTTATGTTTGCAGTTCCTAGAAGCTCAATGTGCTAGCTTCTGTGCAAGATCAGAACAAGTACTGGCCCCCTCCCAGACAGCATCCAGCCAAAATGCTTATCAAGAGAGGCTTTAACCTCATAAGACAACTGCAGTAAACATTTTCTATCCTTTCCTGTCTACTTAGATTCTACATTCAGGATCATGAGCAAAACAGGAGACCACACTAGTGATGCAGCTGAAAAACTGGTAGTATCAAAATTTCTTTTTAATTTACACAGATTTTTCAATGTAAAAAACAAAAATTCTGAAGTCAAAAAAATCAAGGTTATTCTTGGAATCAAACTTTCAGTATTAAAGTCACTTCACATATCAAGACCTTTCTATTTTACAAAACTATATGTCCAAAGTTGTATCCTACTATTTTGGGCTTTTTCAACTTTTCTGTTGATCCAAGATTTTCCTACACAATAAAACAAGTTGATTCACACAAATTACCTTCTGATTTTCTGCATTTTTTTAGCAGAACTGCAGAAGCAATAAACTATCAATTATTCCAATAGTCCAAATTCTGCTCTATATACAAAGGATAATATTCCTGTTTGAAACATTTCTTGTGTGTATAGGCACGTCTCAGGTGATCCTCTCCCAAGA
This sequence comes from Upupa epops, assembly GCA_013397515.1. Classification (NCBI taxonomy): domain Eukaryota; kingdom Metazoa; phylum Chordata; class Aves; order Bucerotiformes; family Upupidae; genus Upupa; species Upupa epops. The sequence continues at coordinate 46,947 of VZRI01000009.1, read as the reverse complement.
ACATACAAGACACATGCACCATTTATTTATAAAGGTACTTCATTGCTCTAACACTATCAAGCAGCAGTTCTGTCACCCCACACTTTTTCTTCTGGAAATTTAATTTCTTCTGGACTGGTATACAAATTCTCTTACAGAAGCTGAGAAATTCTGGACACTTAATAAAATGTGAAGGATGTTATTGTAATGCTCTCCAGGACAAGGTGATAAATCTGTGAATACCTGATCTAGTGCATATCTGTACAGATTTTTTTTTAAAACACTGGACAGAAGCATCTGCTAAGTAAGCATCAATTTCAAGAAGAATATTTTCTTATTTATGTGGTAAGGTAAACAGGAGAGCTAGAGTTCCTCATAATAAATATTGCACTTAGTAATTAAATTTTCATATTTACAAGGTCCATATAGTTTAAGTTCTAAATTAAATAATCTTAATTTGCATACATTTCCATTCAAAGGGCATCATTAGAGGACAGTATCTCCAAGACAATAATGAGCTGTTTTCATTAACTGTGCCCTAATGATTACAGCAGGCTTGTACTTCAAGAGTCATGAGAGAGTTACCCAGGCAAGACCAAAGAAATAATTGTACGTCTTTATCTCTCCCCTTCCATGTAAGTCACTGAGTTAGAAGACTATTTCCTGCCTTTGGGTTGATGTACTCAGGAACCTCTTGAAAAAGGTTTAATTGGACTTGGTTATGCTGTGGATAAAGGAAATTAAGTGTGATCTCAGTTATAACACTGGAAAGCTGGGATAGTGCAAATGAAGTATTGTGGGAAGGAATACACTTTACTTTTTTTCCCTCTACAATCCTGAACATGAACTCATTTGTTTGATTCCTCCTGTTGCCAAACAAAATTATATTACCATAGGACTGATACAGTTTTCCTAATCTTGCAATTGTCTATATATTTTTAAAAATAATCTTCTGGTGTACCCGTCATCACAGCAAGACTTTAAATTTGGAAAATTTGGTTTTCAAATGTGACTAGTCTTCCACATATGCGATTTATTTTCATATTTTTCTATCCCAAATTGATATGTGATATTTTTTTATTCTCTCAGGTCTATCTGATTTGTATTTGACAAGTATATATTACCCCTCATACTGCTAAGCAATTATCATTGGATAGTAGGAAACAGATCTATAAAGGCTTTCAGTCAATCATACTGTTCATCTTTTGCCCTCCATAGATAAACTAGATCTTTGTTACTCCAAGTGAGTGTTTGTCCAGCTTGCTCTTTAAAGGCGTTAATGATGATAGAGTTTCTGCAGCCTCCCCAGGCAATCTATTCCAGTACCCAATTATTCTTACTGCTAGAACGTTGGGGGCTTTTTTAATGTCCCTTGCCACTATTAAAAAGTACTTTTTGTACTATCCACAGTGCACATGAAGGATAAATTATTCATTTCTCCCTATGCAACAGCTTTTTGTGTTTGAAGACCACTATCAAGTTCTTTACCTATCTTCCTTCGGTCCTTCCTTTTTTTAAAATTGAACAATCCTAATAACATCATAGTGTATTTATAAGCTATGTTGTCAGAACTATTTTTGAAGTCATGATTCTTGCTAAACTCAGGTTATTTCTCAAATCTGTGCACATCTTACAAACAGTATCTTAACATAAACAGTATCACACAAATAACGCTGGCAGTATTGAGGCAGCTGTAAGAATAAACATTCAAAGTTGTATCTTTCTCCATTTATGGTTCATCTGTCTACAGCAGATTTGCTCAGTGCCAGTGTTTTGAAGCTGCAAAAGACAGGAAACTTCTAAGCCCACTTTTACAACAGCTCAGGATCTCTTTTAACTATGCTCATTCAAGCTATCCAAACGTTCATCAGATGTTCATCCTCTTACTGGCTTTGCTAGTTTAAGCAAGTATATTTTTATTACAAATCACTCATCTTGTGCTGGAGTCAGTTATTGAGACTCCAGATAGAAGCAGCAACGTAAGCCCTCTGGCATAATCTCATTCTTTCCTGTCACTATAAACCCAGTATCTCTCTATACTGTCCAAAATTTTTATCAGTCACTAATGTAGCCATGAACACATCTTAAGTTTATTTTAATAGCATTCATTACCCTACTAGCCATTGAGTCTCATCTAAGAAAGGTCATTATATACTGTGAGTGATTTGGTTTGCAGGTTCAACTGTATGGATCATAAATTCCATCAAACTTTCTGTGTGGGTATTTTCACCTATTACTTCACAAAAACCTAGTGTTGGAGATGACCTCATGAGTTCCTGTAGACCAATCTCTGCCTTGAAGAAGAATTCTTATCAAATGGATATGATCAGGCATGACTGCTGAGATATATTTTTTTTCAGTGCTGGTGAAATGAGAGCCAGATTTAATAATCTAATGAAACATATGGTAAACATAATTCTGCAAACTCCAGTAAAGTTGCTCATGTACTGAAATTCAAACTCCTGAATAAAAACCTTCAAACTGTAATTTATAAAAAGCAGAGTTTATCATGAGGCTAAAACCATTCTGAAAGAACCACCTGCAAAAGGAAAAAAAAAAAAAAACCAACCCAAACCACCAAATTGGTTATCTGAATTGTTTGCTCTGAAGGTCAGGAGTTACCATAAATACAGATCTTCTATGAAATGGTGGTACCAATTAAGACAATCACAGAATTTTTTAGATTGGAGGAAGAGACAACCTTTAAGATCACCAACCTTTAAGTCCAATTGTTCAACCAGCATTGCCAAGTTGCCACCAAATCATGTCTTTCAGCACGACATCTACACGTCTTTTAAATACCTTCAGGATTGGAAACTCCACTGCCTCCCTGGGTAGCCCTGTTGTTTGATTATAATAACACACAAAGGAGAACTGGAGTCCCAATCCCTTAGAAACCTTAAATAAAACCAGGTTATTTACACTCCAAGTGTACTTTAGTGTATTTCCAAAAAATCCAGTTTTTCACCCAACTATCAGTTCTTATACAGCAGAAATAAGAGTGAATCAAGAATGGTGAAAAAAGTAACTGAAGCACACCATTGAATTGTCTGAGGTTTTAGGTTCATTGCAACCCAAACTACGAAATTGTTGCTTTAGGAATACTGAAAAAAATAGAAATAATCCAGGTGACATATTCTATGATGAACAGCATTGTTCTGTGTACAACAGTGTTTCTAGAGGTTTTCTGGCTTATTTAAATGCTTGTACTGAGAGAAATCCCACCCAAGGATTCCTGGGTGACCATGTATCGTGGAGGCACCTGCTCCATGCATGAGACATCCATTCTGCTTTGAGTATCACATTTATTACCTGCACAACCCGTCATCAGGCTGCTAGAACTCAAACATGACCAACTGTTTGTACTGGCATTAATTGGTGATTATAGCATAGACTAGCTGAGAACTGGGAAAAACCACTAAATGTGAATAATTTTCAGTCCTAGTGCAGGCACTAGTTCCAGCATGCTTGTTCTCACTATACTATACCCATCTTTCTAGGGTATATCCCATTTTTATCTTCAAATCTTCCATTTTGCACCAATGCACGATCTCAGGGCACAAAAGACTTCCCAGAAATCTGCTGTCCTCCCAGGGTCACTAAAAAGCTTCATTTGAGGAAAAGCAGTTCATTCAATGAGACCAGGACTTGCAGCCAAGTACAGTTTTCAGATGCTAAGGAGTACTTTGGTAATTTGTGTACAACTGAACAATTGCAGAATTTTTTTACTAGCTAGCTAGCTACTAAAAAATTATCTCCGTCTGGTGTGCAGCTTTTTCAGTGAAGGAGAACAATCTTGGTCAAAGCACAGTGTGACAAATCCAAATGAAATGGACAGGAAATAGACAATCATAATTGTATTTACCGTAATTCTAAACCAATAACTGGCTCTGCAATTAATAATGAGCATCAGTTAGGCAACTCTGAATTTTCTATGCTCTCTCTAAAATATAGTGAGCAACTTTTCATGTGCTTAAATTCCAGGTAAGGGAATAATTGAAATAACTATCTTGCTCCAAATATGGAACATAAAAAAGATGTGCATTTTTAAAATGCAAGGTCAGTTCAGAATATTGAATGTCAACATTTTACTATGAAATTCACTTTAAAAAACTATTAATCTTCAATTTCGTATAATAATAAATGCATATTTATGGTACATTTCAGTTTTATTGAAATATTACTCTATTTCTAAAACAGTATCTGAACCAATCATAAATAGACATCTTATTTGAAAACAAAATAAAATTATTTTGTAATTTCAATAAAAAATGCAGATAAACTAGAAAATAAACAAAATTCATATTTTTAAAAAGCCTTACAATACAAAAAGTATTAGAAATCAAAATTATGTTTAAGGGGTTTTTCAATTTTCTTTCATGCCAACTTGAATAATCTGTAGGTTTGACTGAGGACTACAAAAGTATCCGCTTGTTCAAATTAAATATGCAGGCATACCTACGTGATTCATACACTTCTTCAGAACAGCTTTATTCGTTATCTTCCCTATCTCTTTAGGGGATGAAAGGAACAAGAAGGCAGAGTCCATACAATAGCTTAGAAAACATGTTTTTTCTTTATTTCACCTTAGTCTTCTGCATCTGACATTAATTATTTAATATAAAGACTCAGAAAAAAATAATCATGAAACTAAAATATTTTCTTTCAGTGTTTGCCTTCCTTAATAGTGCTACATGTGACTGTTGAGGGGCTTGTAATTATAATTTACACTGCAAAGGTACTCAAATTACTTTTTTGTTTTATTTAGGTTGTGTTTTTCTTTTCCCTAGGGAGCTAACTACGTACAATTCAAACAAAAGGATTGGTCAGGAAACATGATCCAAGATAACAGGATTTAAGACTGTCTCTAACATAGTCAAATGAAAACCCGCTTCCATCCCACTGTGGCCTAACACTAAATAAGCATATATTTGGAATTAGAGTCTTATATTGACTCAGAGAAATACCAAAGTTGTGGCAATAACTACATTGATCAGAAGTAGGACTGTCTTGACAAATTGAAAAATATGATCTTTTCCATCAGAAGTGTTACAAAAAGCATAACAGGCAGTTTTCTTTCATCACATATGGTCCGGTGTCCATGTCAGAATAAGCTGGAATATGGGTTACAATACTTGGGTGCTTTTTTGTAAATTTTAGAAATAATAAAGGTAAATTAAAAACAAAGACTTGTAGCAGATCAACTGTGAATTATAAATTGTAGAGCTCTTCAGAAACAGTGATCTCTTTTGATTTATAGCTGAGAGGACTTTATCAACAAATTCTATATATGGCAGAATAAGCAAAAATAAAATCAGATCATTTGTTTTTAAAAACAAAAAATTTTTTTTTGAAATACTGGAGTTTGTCAGTTAAAATTTACAGAAGTTCTTCTGGGAGCTGGATGTAAGTTATGATTCAGCAAATAGCAGTTTTCCATCAACCGCTTGCTTCTTAACAGCCTAGAAGTCTGGAGTGCCAATTACCCTTATCATTACCTTATGAAGGGCTGGATAAAAAGCTCCATCATTCACTGATCATGACTAGTGCATGGGCTGTAAGGACACCACCTAGAACACACGCTCATTTGAGGATAAACATGATGTGGCTCATATGGCAAAAAAGTAATAAAACAAAGTATCTGCTGCATAAATGCTAAATAAACAAATGTTGTTTCACACACTTTATCTAGTGCCAAGATAATAACAATGTAGAATCAACTGGTAAACAGGTGTTCAGTCTTAATACTCACTTCAGTGGCATAAGATGTCTTTTCCTTTAAATTTTATCATTCCTTTTCAGCAGGTTTTCTACCAAGCAATAAACCATTGACTTGCAGTTCAACAGCACGTTTAAAATGAGATTTACATTATGATGTAAATGATAAAAATGGCTGTAGAATAAACATGAGAAGTAAAAGAGTGCAAAATCCAAGAATCAGGAGTCTGCATTGAGATAGGTGCTGTTTAATATCGTCATCGTAAACAGAGGGATCAAGTGCACCTTCAGAAAGTTTGCAGAGGACTCCAAACAGTTGATACAACAGAAGGATGTGATGCCATCTAGTGGAAAAGTGGGCTTGTGTGAACCTGCTAAGGTTCCAGAAGGCCAAATGCAAGCTCTTACACCCGGGTTGGGGTATCCTCAGCATCAATACAAGCTGCAGGGTGATGGGAATAGAGAGTAGCCCTGCAGAGGAGGGGTCGGGAGTACTGGTTGATGAAAGGCTATTCATTTGGAGACTGAAACTTCTGGAATGGCTATGAGAAGTGAGGAACACATTGCTTTAGATACTTAAAACATCAAAGAAGCACTTAATTATTCATTACACACAAGGACCGTTCCTAAATAATGTTTAAAACTGTGAAAAATGAAAACGCTTCATAAGGCAATTAAAAGATGCACACCTCCAGCACAGCTTACTATGCACTTAAACATATTTAACAACTTGGTCCCATCTAAAACGATTCTCTAAGTTTCTGACAGACTTACAGAAGAAAAGCTGCAAAAGACTTATTTGAAGTGTGATTTATAAGTACCACTTTATTTGGGAAAAATTATTACTTTTTATGCTACATTTTAGCAAATCAAGGCAATTCAATATTTATATAATAAATTTATATAATTTACTGAATACTCAACTACCTTTTTGAAGAAAGAAAGGACATTTTCACCTTCATCCTGTATCTCTGAACTTCTTAGCATTGGATCAGGTTGCAATTGTTAGTAAAATCTGGATTTGCCTCTATTGTGCACTGAAACAGGGCTTATAGAAAAGAAAATGTCTAGACACAGTATTTCTACATGTCTAGACATTATTTCATAAGGTATAATCACCATCATCTTGCAGTTACTACATGATAAGCAAAAATTAGTTAAATTGAAACATTCTTGGGTATTTAAATAGAGAGGAAAAAGGATTTCTGACGACTCAAATGGGTTTAGATCGGAGAGGTTTTTTTGCCTACGTATAGTACATAATCTTTCTCCAGCATCTAGTGTGGGTTTGGAGCAAATGTGAGTTTCTAGAATAGCTCTTCTAAATGAGTAGGACTGGAAAGTAAATGAAAAATGTAGTCATAACACAACATCAATATTAAGTTCTGATAGCAGCACAACAGCTTGGGGACAATCAGATCATTAACAGAGTTACAGGGAAAAACGGCGCTGAGAAATGCAATGCACTCTGGGGCATGTAGGGTATCAGTCTGCTATAAAATTCAGTGCAACCTGATAAACTAAAAAAAAAATATTATTGTTTTTTACCTGATGAGTGACGAAGCCTTTTGGTATAAGTGTTTATGAAAAAAAAGACAGACTCAAATCTGTCTATAATTGAACAAGTATTTTTATGCAACAGCATTTAAAGACTGAAAAGCCTCCAATACACATTCCATATGGATTATGTTCCAGAAAATGAGTGTTTCACAATGTGAACTATAAAGTAGGAAATAGTGCTGTATCTACAGCATGCTATTCATGCTATCATGCTATTCATGCAGGGTAACAATGCCCAGTCAGACCCTCAACAAGTTTAATCCTGTCTCTGGCTCCGTCTTTCACTTGCTGTCCAACATAAGTCTTCACCTCTGCTGCTTTATTTATCAATCAGCTTTCAAAACAGTAAACATGCCTTTTAGTGCTTTTATATAGTATGCATTACATGCACATATACAATTCTCTGTCTTCACCTAGATCCCTAAATACTACTGTGCCAAAGATAGATTTAATGTAATTAATGAGTTATTTAAAGAAGCATAGATACTGTCCTGCACAGGCAGAAGTACTAGCAAGGCAATAAAGTCAGCAGATTTACAAGGATTACATGAAACCTGGAGGGAGACAGATGAAATCCTAGGGTATAAAATGGACTTCCTTGTTTATAATATCACCCAACCTAGCATTGGCCAAACATAATACAAACAAAGGACAGTCTTGTAAAGAGTCTATTCTAGGGGGAAAAGCATCCATTTACTCATTTTCTATGACCCCATTCTTGTCAAATAAAAAACATTTGTCTTTAACAGGAGACAGAATTTGCCTGGTGGCTTGTATGTTATTGAATTGACCTCTGATTTGTCAGGGATACATTTGGAAACTTTTGCTTCTTAAATGGGATTTCTACTAAAAGATAAGAAATTTCTCCTAAGGTATTTACAGTGACTAATTATCTGGTGTTGACACTAATTGTGCTGGCATATTTTTCAGACCCTCAAGCATAACATTAGCTGACCTATAAGACCCTTCCATATATAACAGTCTAGCTTAATACACTTCATAGATAAACACACACACCTCACCCCACCCTTGTGCCTGTTGCTCAGCAGAAAGAATCAAGGCAATCATATGCAGATATCTCTTGGGCTAAGCCCTGTATTCCCATTCATAATGATTGAGGCTACATATCTGTATTTTGCATAGGATTTTTTTTTTGCTCTCCACAGAGAATACATAATTTTTCAAAGAACATACCTTAAAATCAAAATATCCAACAACTCATAGGAGGGCTCAAAACTTTTCATGTTAGATATTACAGTCTGCATAGGAATACAGTCCTTTCGTAATTAGTCCCATTTATGTACTCTTTTTGTTGTAGCTATCTCAATTATCAACATTAAATTTCTTAGAGTTATATCAATCAAAAATGTATGTGATGAATTCTGATGTCTTTGGCTGCATCTTACCATTTTTAACCTTTTTTTTTGTTTTTCAGTTTTTTGGTTTTGCAGTGTGGGACTGCAAAACTCTAACATACTACTCCAGAGACCTCAGGGTCCTAACACTATAAAGAGTAATGTCAAATCCTGACATATCTAGAAGGTGAATGTGAGATCAGCACCCCCAAGTGTGACCACAATAGCATCATGTCACAGCAGGTCATTTTTACAGTGGATAGTGTCACACGATAGTGAGGTAAGGTGACAACTTGGAAGCACTGGGGCTTCTCAGTAAGCGCTTACAATCAAATACACTGCCCTTTCTGAGGGCTCCCTTTTATTTACTGTTTATTAAATTCTATTAACCTGATAACAGCTTTGCAGTTTATTGGCATGACAAATTTATAGAATTATTGGTATTGGTTATCTGAATTGTTTGCTCTGAAGGTCAGGAGATACCATAAATACAGATTTTCTATGAAATGGTGGTACCAATTAAGACAATCACAGAATTTTTTAGATTGGAGGAAGAGATGACCTTTAAGATCACCAAGTCCAATTGTTAAACCAGCATTGCCAAGTTGCCACCAAATCATGTCTTTCAGCACTACATCTACATGTCTTTTAAATACCTTCAGGATTGGAAACTACACTGCCTCCCTGGGTAGCCCTGTTGTTTGATTATAATAACACACAAAGGAGAACTGGAGTCCCAATCCCTTAGAAACCTTAAATAAAACCAGGTTATTTACACTCCAAGTGTACTTGAGCATATTCTCAAAAAATCCAGTTATCCACCCAACTACCAGTTCTTATATAGCAGAAATGAGAGTGAATCAAGAATGGTGAAAAAAGTAACTGAAGCACACCATTGAATTGTCTGAGGTTTTAGGTTCATTGCAAGACATGAAATATATTCATACTCACTCTAATGCTACGTTGGAGAATAATGAAAGTATCAAATGACTGACATGTGCAAATCAGTAATAGATATATACCTTATTATCAGCATAGAACATAAAAATGCAAATCCTGGATTGTTACCAAAACTTCTGCTTTTTGTTTCATTCTAAATCATGTATAACAATTTCTACTTTTTATATAAAATATTTTTGTCTAACAGTATTTCATTTGGGTCTTTTTATGCTCTGAGGTTCAGAAGTTCAATACTGTGAAAGATTTAAACAGTTGCAGAACAAATACCTAGATAGTTACTGCAGCGACTGTAACAGAATTGTATCCACTCTAACAAAAATCAGACAGTCACAGCTGTTTTTATTAGCAGTTGTCATGGATAGAACTATGCACTTCACTCACAAGAGAGAGGTAACAATATATTTATTGATATAAGGCAGTAATTTAACAAGGTCTGACCAGAAAATGTGACCTTTTAATAACGTTCAATAGCAAGGTGCACAGGTTTGCTATATGGAGGAGAGGTTGGATAAAGCTGTCAGGAGACCCTCCCATTTAAAAGACTATATGTGCAGTTACTGTAAAATTTTATCTTATTTAAGCTATTTTCAATGCTATTAGTTGCTTACAGAAGATCTGTTGTGTCAAGGAATCTCCCAACTTCAAGATGCATCCTTGACAGACAGCCCTGTTCAAGGGACAGCCTGCTGTTCCGCAGGAAAGCTCTTATGCTGCCCACTATTTATGGGGGTAAGATGATTGACTCATAGTTACGTATACACACCAAACTTGCACTTTGCTTATATACAAAGAGCTGCAAATGAAGACTTTCCTAAACAATCCCACCTTATTGCTGCCAATATTAAGAGTTACAGTTATCATGATAGAGAAAAACACAATGTATTCTAATCTATCTACCACAAGTGTAAAAGCTCTTATTAAAGCTATTAAGTAGCAAATAGCGCGATACAAAGTGGTCTATGAGGAGGCAGGTATTTTAAGAAAACGGTCTGTAATCAATCAGACTTCAAAAAGATTTCGCATAGTGGCAGAGACCTTTGTTTTCAAAATGTAGACGCAGTAAAAAAAAAGCAAAAAAGTCATCCAGAACAATAGGAAGTCATTGAGAATACCTAGTATATGGTAATTTTTTCCTATTTCAATGTCTGAATTTTTCTGGTTGTTGTATGGGCACCCAAGGCTTGAAGACCATTGTGGGAAGAGTGGAAAAATCACTATACCAAACTGTAAGTAACATTAATAATGCAACAAAGCTTTGGTAGATAAATTTAGTGTCTCTTTATCTGGCAGCAGAATGGCATGAGGAAGATAAGTCCATCCTTCAAGCCCAGAAATTCTCTGAAATAAGCAGAGAGATGAAGTCCAAACCTTCACCATCAGACCAACAAATGCCACTGGTCTATGTGTTATCAGTATGGCCTGCTTTCCAAAGCTTTCATGAGATTGGCATAAGCTGTGATGTTGCAGCAACTCAAGTCATTACAACACAGTCTTTCAGCCTGGCCTCTGACATCTTCAGGCCTCACAGGGCTCATCATTATTCTGGCAAGCATACTTGGTATTGAAGTGTCCATAAACTTTGCCAAATCAATCTCTATGACAAGGACTTGAAGACCTTCATAGCTGGACTCTTCAATGGTTACAGAAGACTGTCACACTTGTTTCAGAGGGAATTCACAGAGTAATGACAGTTAAATATGATGAATGGAATGCTCATAATCAACAGATTGAAAGCCTATCACTGTCAACAAAAAGGGGTCTTTCATCTTAATGAAAGGTGATTTCCCAGTTTATGTTTGTTCTCTAAGCAGTTATTGTGTCCCTGTGGGAGGTACACTGGTACATCTGGTGGTATCTGGGTTTGACACAAACTAAAGCTATTTTCCACGTTATAGTAGAAAGTATTTGGTGTCAACTGTGTCCTGCTCTCCATGTTAGAAAGTAACCTGTCACTTAAAATAATAATAGTCACAGATCTCACAAGGAGTTATGAGCACGGCAAGTCATTAATATCATCTACCATGCATCAAATTGATTGTCATGCTTCTTTTATACTCATTTATGACTAATGAGGACTGTTTGAAATCAGAGACAATAAATATTTTTCACATAGCCTTGCTTGTTAATAAAGATGAATTCCCTAAATTTCTTACAACAATGAGAAGTTGAATCAAAAAGAAAATTGAGAATAAAAAGACATATACAAATTTATGATCATGAAAGTTTCCTAGTGTTATAAACCTTATATAACTTATTTCCATTCAAAATAAGATGACATCATTATGGGAAATAATCATAATCATCAATATTGTTTTGCTCTATGGCAGAAAGTAGCATATATGTAATGAAGATAGATGGGGAGGTAATTATTAATATTTTTGCAACTTGCAAAACTTTAGACAACTGAAAAAAACAGTGAACTGTACAAGTCCACATAACACACATTATCTTAAGACATTTTCACTTCTAAGTTTGGAATTCAGGTATGGCACTTGGGATGAGGAAAATCAAAAATTGCTGACTTCTTTTCCTTTGGTGGTGCCAAAAAACCTTGAAGTTATCACCTTCTTTTTCAGGAAGAATTTAATGACTAGCAAGACTCAAGCTATAGAATGAAGTGTGGAAGTGTGGATATTCTGCTTCTAAAAAA
>VZRI01000009.1:0-34697 GCA_013397515.1 Upupa epops | reverse complement strand
AAAAAAAAAAAGAAAATCAATAAGTAACAACACAGCAATCATTCCATTCCATGACATGCTAAGTTTCTGAAATAAGAGTAGAACTCAGACTCCCAGAATACACTGAAGTTCAATAAGATCATTGTGCTTACTAAGGTAAAAACAGAAGTGTGTTCTGAGAATGTGCTGAGTAGGTGAAAACTTTCAAGTTTTTTTCTTAATGAACAGTTCTAGTAATTTCAAGCTCTGTTTATGAAATGTATCAAAAATGGGAAGGTGAGTGAAATACAAGGATCAATGAAAATGGGACTGGAAACTGCTGTGTGGTATTTTCCTTCTGCTTGTAAATGATGATGATATTGGGCTGTTCAAGTTGAAAGTGAAAGGAGAAGAAAGCACAGATATATAGACGATAGATCACTAGGGTTTGGAAGGGACCTCCATGGGTTATCAAATCCAATGCCCTTGCTCAAACAGGATCTCAAAATCAAGGACAGGCTGCATAGAAACACATCCAGATGGGTCTTAAAATCTCCAGAGAAGTAGGTTCCACAACCTCCCTGGGCAGCCCATTCCAAAGCTAAGTAACCTGTACAGTAAAGAATTTTTTTCTCATACTGAGATGGAACTTCTTATGCTCCAACTTACATCCATTACCCCTTGTACAGGGCACAAGTGAAGAGAGATTGTCTCTTTATTCTTGACACCTAGCTTCACCTATTTATAGGCAATAATTAAGTCCCCTTGCAACCTTCCCTTCTCCAAGCTGAAAAGTTCCAGATGTCTCAATCTCTCCTCATAAGGCAAGTGCTCCAGAACCCTAACCATCCTCCTGGCCCTCCACAGAACTCCTGCAATCAAGTCTTGAAGCTGAGAGCCTAGAGCTAGACACAATATTCCAGATGCAACCTCATCAAGAAAGAGAGGGAGAAAAGCCTCCCTTGATCTGCTGAATACACTCTTCTTGAATCATTCCAAGATTCTATTGGCCTCCTTGGACACAAGAGTACATTGCTGTTCCATGGATAACTCCACACTGGTGCTCCCCAATAGATCATCCCCCAACCTGTATTGATGCCTTTCATTATTCCTTGCCGGGTGAAGGACTCCACACTTATTAAATCTCATTAAATCCCTCTTTGCCCATCCATCTAGTCTGTCCAAGGCTTCCTGAAAGGCTGCCTCTCCATCTGGTCTATCAGCCAGACCACCCAGCTTAGTGTCATCAGCTAACTTGCTGAGGAGACACTCTATCCCATCATCAAGGTCATTAATAAAGATATTAAACAAAACCAGATCCAGCACACACCACTGGTTTCAGGTCTCCAGCTAGACTCTGCACCATTAATCACAACTCTTTTGAACTCAATTTTATAGCCAGTTTTTAAGCCACAATCTGTTCTTCAATCCCACACTTCCTAAGCTTACTCACAAGGATGTTATGCATGACCGTGTCAAAGGCTTTACTAAGACCAAGGTAGAACACATTAACTGGTTTCCCAGCACGCGCCCATTCAGTCACAACATCACAGAAGGCTATCAAATTAGTTAAACAGTATTTCTCTTTGGTAAATCCATGCTGACTACTTCTAATTACCTTCTTGTTGTCAATACTTTTAGAGATTACCTTCAGAATGATTGGCTCCATCATTTTTTCCAGGGATGGAGGTTAGACAGACTGGTCCATAGTTGCCTGCATCTTCCTTTTACCATTTTTGAAGGCTGGGTGACAGTAGCTTTCCTCCAGTCCCCAGCTAACTCTCCTGCTAACCACGATATCTCATAAAATAAGAGTGTGGAAGAGCAACAACATCAGATAATTCAACACTCTTAGATGCATGTCATCAGGACCCATAGATTCATGAGTAGTCCATTTTTCTAGGTGGTCACTAACAGAGTCCCCTTATGGGCTATCTCCTGGGTCTAGAGTTTGCAAGGGCTGGTCTTAGGAGTAAAAAAAGAAGCAAAGTTACTTGGCACTTCTGCTTTCTCTGCACTGTCACTTATCAGGGTTGCTACCTCATTCAACAATCTGCTCACAGTATCCTTATTCCTTCTTATACTACTAATATATTTGTAAAAGTTCTTCTTATTTTAACTTTAATAACCAATTTTTACTCTAGAAATGCTACCTTATAGCCTTCCTGAGGGTCCTACAACTTCCTTGTAGGTCTCCCACACGACAAATCCCTTCTTCCACAAACTGCAGACTCCTCCCTTACCCAAAATTTCATTAGGAGCAACTTGATCATCCACATAGGTCTCCCAGCCTTCTGCCCGTTTTTTTTTAAAAATGAAAGGATGCATATTTGAGGATCTATATTAGCAAGCTCTATCCTACTAAGATTACCAATAATTTTGTTGCATGTAATCACATGCAATGGTGTGGGATATAAATATTTATCATTGAGAATTCTATAATTCTGTACAGGGATCTGTTCTGAGAATAATTAAGATTGCAGTTTAATTCTCAACATTGTCAAACTTCATGTCTCCCTTGCTTCTCCTTTACCATTTCACTCTTTTTATATATATATTCTTTCCTTTTTTGCAACAACCTTGAGAAGTATTGAGTTAAAAGGGTTGATTTTGTAAATGGCAGCAGAAGAAAAAAGTCAATTGAGATTTACTGATATCTGGCAGAGTTTCAATATCGCCCCTTCAGTATTCATTCAAGCTACTATTCACTGGTATACGCTTACTTATCCCAGGAGACAATCTTATGATCTAATGTTTAAGTTCGAAATATAATGTTGACAACAGTTTTCTACCAGTGACTGTGATTCAGTAAAGTCAGATTTATGATGAGGGAATATTTCCTTAACACTTGTAAGAGAAAGTGATTATTGAATTACGTAAATATGGAATGCAAATCACAGTTCTAGATTTCACAGAATTACATAACACCCTTGGCTGGCAAAGGCCTTCAAGATCATCAAGGCCAACTTTCAAGCCATCAATGCCAAATCATCCTTAAGCCATGTTCTTCAGCTCATCACCTATCTGACTTTAAAATACCTCCAGGGATGGCAAATGCCCTGAGCAGCCTATTCCAATTTTTGTTAAGCTTTTCAGTGAAGGAATTCTTCTTAACATCCAGCCTAAACCTTTCATGGCACAGCTTGCAACCATTCTTTCTGCTCCTATCACTCTCAGGAGGAGGCTGCCCCATCCTCACTCCAACCTTGTTTAAGCTAGTTGTAGAGAGTGATAAGGTCTCACCTCAACCTCCTTTTCTTCAGGTTAAACTATCCTAGTATAGAACTTGTACTCCAGACTCTTTATAAGCCTCATTGCCCCTCTAAACACTCTAGTTCTTATACCGAGGGGTGCAGAACTGAACGTGATAGTCAAGGTGTGGCATCACTAGTGCCGCATGCAGGGAGACAGACACCTCCCTGCTCCTGCTGGCCACCTTATTTCTAATACAAGCCATGATGCTGATGGCCTTCTTTGCCACCTAGGCACATTGCTGGCCAATAACCCCAGCTGCCTCACATGCAGCTTTCTAACCATGCACCCCCAAGCCTGTAGCCTACTATGGGGTTGCTATGACCCATATGCAGGAGCTGCACCTTGACCTTGTTGAACCTCATACAATTAACCTTGGCCCATCAATGCATCCTGTCTAGATCTCTCTGTAGGGCCTTCTTACCCTTCAAGAAATCAACATGTCCATCCAGCTTGCTAAGGCTTCTTCCAGTGTCCTCATCCAGATCATTAATAAATAGCCCCTGCAGAGTGCCACTTGGGACAATCAATTGATGATCCAGACTCTGTCTAGTTTAAATCACAAGACTGGTGACTGTTGGCCACACAAACCTAAGACAGTTAGGATAACACACAAGTGAATTGGATCAAAGTTAGATTTATCTCCTTTTGTTCTTTGACAAAGCAGAGTATCTTTAGATTGGATGGTTCATTCCTACATGATTAAATTTGCATGAGATGTATCTTCTTCACAATATTTATTCATGATCATTACTATCTTTCTCAATCAGGATAACATAACCTATGCCTCAGTTGAAAAGGCTAAAAAGCAAGAACACTAACCTTCCCAGAGTTGGAATACCATCACTCTTAAATACATTACTCACACACTAAAGGTAATATGTATATAGAGAGTAGCCATATTACATCCTGCTTTGAAAGAAAGACTGCCCCTAAATAAGAAGCTAGCCCTTCATAAGAATCATTGTCATGATTATAAAAAATTTTATAGAAGCTGGTGAAAAGCCATTCATGAATCTCATAAACTGTATGTACAAGTTTCTGAACACTCACAGCAGTCCAGATTCTTATTTGGTATTCACCTAGAAATGAAAGCTTACTCCTGCCTCCCCATAAGCAGCAGACGCAAAACTTTCCCAAACTCAAAACTGCCTTCAACTGTGCATTGGAAGTGCACAAAGACTGTGTTGCCCATAACATCTAGAGATTAGAAATAATTTAAAAAAACATTAAATTTACAACACTGAGAAAGTCTAGAATTCTCTCTAGATAATCAACAGACAGGAAAAGGTAACAAAATTCATTAAATTAATGAGTTAACATTTTTAGAAACTTAAAGAATTTTGAACAAATTGTTGCTTAGTGGAAGACCTTATGCATTATAAAGCACATTGCTACAGAGTTTCAGAGTCAACTATTTGCTAGCATCTACACTTTGACCATATCTTGAGTTAAACTATAGCAGTTCTGTCACCCTGTGACCCCTCCCCAGCCAAGAGGAGGGGGGATCAGAAATAGAGAAATTGAAATGAATGTATATTTAATGAAACAGCCAAAATAATATCAAATGCCAATATAAACTATATGAGGTTATACTCAGCCCAACAAATGTACAGTGATCACGATTAGCACGAAAGCAGCCCTCAGGAACAAAATTAAAAGCAAGATCAGTCAGGAAGAATTACCCACAAAAGACAAACTTCCCCCTTTAACCAAGTTTATGCTATGGCATACACCTGTGAGCAAACTTCCCCCTTTAATGAGTATGAAATTTAAAGTATGGGATACACCTGTGAGCCAGGTTGGAGCAGTTGCCCTGCTAACCCACCCACACCCAATCCAAGCAGAAGCTCTTTGTTGACTCAAAAGTGATCCTGGCCTGTATGCTATGGCTGGACTATGATTCTATCCCAGCAAAACCAGGACAGCTAGTTTTATTTGGGGAGTTAAAGTAAATTTCAGAACTGACTTGCCTGGCCTATGTACATGTCTGTCCAGCTTGAAGAAAATAGAGGGTTGTTTTCATTCCATTTACTAGACAATTGACAAATAAGTGTTGCACAAATGCTTTCAAATTCCTGCTTGACCAAACCAATGTGACCAGAAGCCATGGTATAGAAATTGAAGAAAAATATGAACCCAATCCTGAGAGCAGTGATCTGTTTTTGGTAGCGTACTATGCTCATTATTCTTTTTTTAATCCTTGAGCCAGCTGGGTATCTGCTACTTCAAGTGACACTTCATCAAACTCCACTGTGTAATGTCAACTACCCCAAGCAAATATACAAGTCCTACACTCTCAGTGAATGCTAGTCTTCAAAGGAGGGAACTCTGTGTCTATATTAAATTACACAGAGTTTTTTGTCCAAATGTAACACCACAAACAGGTCAATTACTCAACAGTATACCAACTCATTTTGAAGGTGAAGCTTATGGAAAATCTGGGACCACATTTTTTAATGATTTATTTGTCACAACGCATATGAAGCCCTTGACATTTTATTAGAGGCATTGTTTAGCTTTTCTCCAGAAAACTCAGATCAAGTACATTTTAAGCTAAGAGATTAATATTCATTTTCATATGCATTTCCTTTCTTATATAACTTGTAGCTGCCAGCATACCTAAGACCTAGAGAGTGAGAGGATTCTAAACAATGATATTATTATTAGCATTATTATTATGATGATGATGACGATGTAAACTATTGAAGTCTTATTAAAATTTAAAGAAACCCCACACAATACTTTGTAAAACCAAGCCCTCCATGGTACTTTGCATTTTCTCCAATTTTGCAAAGGTAAGAGACCAACTGACTCTTGAGACAAAAATCATTCATTAGAATATGAGGTCTCAGTAATAGCTCTACAAATTAGTCCATATTGCATTGTCTTTGCACAATCCAGGAGGAGATAAAACAGTCTGCACAGATCAGTGCAGGTCCAGACTACCATAGTCAGGAGAAATAGAGGAGATTCCATAGTGGAAATTATGGCTGTCAAGTGTTCTTGATGGCTGTTAGAAATAGGGCAGAGGGCATTAATCCCTTCTGAATGAGATGGACACATTTATCATGTACAAAGGTAGATGGGAGAGGAATAACTAACACCTCTGACTACAGAAGTTGACCAGCTAATTTTAGGAAGGCTGAAAATAGCTGAAATTAAATCAATGTGTCTATGCAATCTCTAAGAACGTATAGGTTACTGTTGATAGTAATAAGGAAGAAAAGAGCCTGGCACTTCATTAAAAATGTGTTCTCTTGATAGATTTCAGAAATTAATAGTCACTAAAGTTGGCAGAATCTTCCAGGATTACCAAGTCCAATCATCAACCCAACACCATGAAAATATATTTTTAATTGCCAGATCTACGCATTTATTGAATCACATCCCTAGACACTTCTTCCAGTTTGTTTGCTGTGCTAAATCTTCAGCGTTGGGATAGTGTTTCTTTGACTTCCCATGACGTCCGTGGCATTTAAGCTCTGAGTTTGCATTGATCTGCCCAACAGTACCCTTCAAACACACCCATAAAAAAAAAATGACTGAATCATTATCTTTCCATCAAAAGAAGCCTTTCAATGACTTTTCTTCAGGCATGAACTACCCTTTGTGAAAAGAGCTGCCAAAAGGCCAAGGCCAAATGGCACAATTTGTAAATAAATCTGTCAATCAGAATTGCTGCAAACAAATGTGCTCTTTTTGCTCAGATGTGGCAACAGTTGTTTTCTTAAAGGATACTAAAGACTCGGGCTAGGCCCATGTGCCATCCATGAATTCCAGAAACCAAATTTCGTCCTGTCCCACTCCACAATTTTTCTTTTCAAAAATCCAGACACAGTTTCCAGACAAGCATCCTTTCTTGCTATGAAAAGTGCTGCTTGTCATTAAGAAAATAGTAGGAAGTCTTCCCAAAGGGAAGTACCGTCAGGTACAAGAAATTTTGCCAGTTACCTCTCTTCCTTTATTCTCTTCCTCTTTACTGAATAGCAGGGCAAGTCATTGAGTCCAGAATGAGTTTTGAATATTTGAAGCCCTACAAACAAAGAATCCTTAATTTTTCCTTGTCCTTCAAGGTGTAGAATAAGTGCCAGTATAATATTATTATTATTATTTTGTCTATCTACATCCACCTATTGTAATTCTGTTTACTTTTTTTATAATTTTATTTTAGGGACCATCACAACAAGAATGAATGAATAAGTGGAGCTGAGAACTGGAGAACATGCCAAACATATAATCCATGAAGAAATAACTGGCATACACTGGTTCGCTGTAGGGAAAAAGAGTTAATTGCTTCATTTTTTTCTATCAGGTATCTCCAGTCTTTTGCTCTGACTAAACTGACCTCTCAGTTGATTGCTTCTAGATGTTTGTCAGATTACTTTTCCAAAATCAAGACAGATACTGAGATCTCAGTGACCATCCTCAAAATATCATGACTTTTGACATTGGAAATAAAACAAAATACCAAGAATTCCATGGACCAGGTCCAGGCTTCAGATTTATTATTTTTAATGACTGGGCACATTTGAAGGATGTGAACTATCCTATGGAATGTTAAAAACAGGAAATGAAGTATAATTTATATGTTTTAATTTGTACTTTACCAGTTTCCTAGAATGGAAGTTTCAATCCATTTTCAGGCAGCCTGCATGACCAATCTCATTGTGTTCAACAGCATAGAAGTTAGAGCTGCCATCTGAGAATATTCAGATTGAAAACTCAGCCCTTTTGTTAAGGACTAAATCTTGTACTTCTCAGATTCCAGAAATTGTGTATTTTAGGGCTTGAGATTTTATTTCCTCAACAACTACACCTTTGAAAAGGTCAAAGGTTTACAGTAATTAAAAGAAAAATAACTTTGAAATGCTGGTAACTTTTTGAAACCCAACATTCTTGATCTTTGCTCTGTTTTCTAGTAAGAAACACTAGATTATGAGTTGTGGTTTTTAGTAGTTTTTTAATATTAAACCAGTGTTTAGTTTGTGATTCATGCTACTTTTGAACTGATTTGACAACTTCATATGATTCAGGAATCCAAGTTTACAAAACTAAACACTCATCTCATTGATTGGATAATTTTAAAGTATATTATTTTCTTTTCCCATACTCTTGAAAGTTAACTTTTTATCCTAAGAGAAAGGTGAATAATCTGTTTGAAAATCCATTAGAGTGCATGCAGCCTAAGTGTGAAAGAAAAAGTAGAATTATCAAAAGCCACTATATATAATAAATGGAAATTATTGCTACAGGCAAATGCATATATAGCTATGAGCACAGTACACATAATCCACTTATAAATATAAATATGACTTTCTGCTTTATGGTTAAAAAAAGCAATGTTGGTATCAATTCTGAAGCACCTTTCTTATGCTCATAAAAAATACAGCAAGTCTTCAGTAGGATTTAATAAATAATAAACAGACAGCAGTGTAGTGGATGTAGGTGATAAATAACTAAAAGGAAGAGTCCAAATACAATATTTGTGTGCAATTAAAACACTGAGCTACTGCTGGTTGATTTGATTAACGGCACGTTCTTTATTATAAACTATCTTTACTTATAATTTAAGACTATGACAAAATGTCTTTTGCTCATCCTGAAGCATGAGAAAGGAGAGATGAAGTATTTATTATCTTTCTTGAATAAGGCTGAGTTTTAATAGAAGGCAAGCACTGCCATGCCCAAGCGCATAGGAGGTTACGGAATCTACGGGTTAGAATTCACAACCAGTAGATGGCACTCATTTTATTTAATTCCATTCTACCAAACACGAACAAACTTCCTGTCTCTCCTCAGTTACTTTGGTTTTCAATAAAGGAAACAACATTTGCTGAAGGAAAATACAGTATTGGAAAACATACTAAAAGTTTTGACCTCATTTTGTGTATTAGAACGGGAAGGAGAGAGGCTGACAATACTCCAAAATTTCTAAACCTACGTATTTAAATTATAAAATAAAATGAGGAAACAAAGAGGACAAGGTTATAAATAGGCTAAGAAATGGTACAGTACTTTATCTCAACTTAAATGAAATGTTGCTGGTAGATCTGTAATGAAATATCACCTTTTTTTTTTTTTTTTTTTTTTTCCAGAAGTCATTCTCTAAAAATATTTTATGAATGAAATCCAGTTCCTCTCCTCATCTCTTCTTTAAGTAGCATATCTATTACAAACCAGGTCATCCACAAGAATCTAATTTAAGAACATACCCTCTCAACTTCTCTAGGGTTACATGTGCAATCATTCAATTTCTAGAGTACATTCACCAGATCAGTGCATCCTTTTTGCTTGTAGTCAATAGTGCCTTCCCACATGGTTGGTACCACTGGAACTATGAGTATTATTTGCAGAATATGCTCTACTACAAGCTAGTATGCCTAAAAACAGAAGGAAGGGAGCATAACCCAGATTTAGGTTTCAAAACCCCAGCTGGTTTCATGTTTTCTGGAAAGGGATCAAGAAACAGAGCTGCCAGCTACTCACATAATTCTCTACATTATGGTGGGCTTCTCTAAACTTAGTTTAATTATTAAATTATCTTATTTATGAAACTTCTTGTTTAAAGGAATTAAAAATTACAAAAAAAAAGATGAACGTGTTACAAATTTGAACTAACATCTGTGTTCAGGTCTCAATAATAAGATCACCCCAGATTTGGAAGAGAGATAGAGATGGAACAAATTAGTCCAAACAAATTATTTTGGCAAGCAGAATCAATGAATGAAATAACCTATTCCACAGCTCAGATACTGGCTAACCTTTAATCTCTTCTGCCTGAACAGACTGATCAGTGGCTGTTTGGTGGAGTAGCAATGGCAAATAATAGCAATTACCATTTCACAAAAAGAGATAGTGAAACAAGAGGTTTTTTCCTGAAATGCAGCCCAAAAAAGGTCTGGATTTTTATGGAGCAATCAAATTTACTCTGGCTACCTCTGGTACAAAAATGACCTTAATAAAACTGAGTTTATGTTGCAGCTGTATAGGTGTTTAGGAGGATTCTATCATGTTATGGCTTTTTTTCCCACTTCTGGCAGTGTATGGATTGGATTAAAAACCAGAGAAGTCACAATACTTAACTTACCTGTATTTGACAGCATTTTCAATGAACATATGTGCACAACTTAAACAAAACTTGCCTAGATGTAACGCACATTCGAAGGCACACAAACCTGAGGCTTAGAAATGAGCTTTCACATCTGTTATACACACAATGTAGTAGAGAAGAAGCCAACATTTCTCCTTCAGAGTTACCTCCCTGTCTAGAGTGACAGTGCAATGTTGAGCAAATAAATTATGTTGAAGTAGATCATAAAAGACAAGGCTGAGCTGAACAATGCAGAGTCTAGGAAAGCAAAGGTCTTGAGTGAAATTATACTGGTCATGGGATTTTGGCTGATGCACATCATGCAGTCAGGAATGCACCTAACTGGACAATCCCAGCTTTTTCAGTACAGAGAGCATTGAGGATTTCAGAGTAATAATGGTGTAGCAGGTAGAACTCAGACACATTAGAGGTTACACTGCTCCAGTTTTCCTTAAAAAAATACATTGTCCCATATCAAAAGTCAGCTTTCTATGGGTACAGTACCACTAGAAGTGAATAATTCTTAACAGACGCAATGGAAATAAAATGGAAATCTTTACCTTCTCAGCTAGCCTCATTACAGAAACCCAGTACCTTCTCTTCCACAAATGCCTGTCAGATGTCTGACTAAAGCAGTATATAATGGGTATTTAGAAAAGAACAGTCTTCCGTTGTACAGATCCACCTTCTCCTTTCTGTTATTAATTTCTACATGTGTTGGTTTTTGATTTTATGGGGGTTTCTTAACCACAGGGTTTGGGGAGTTACTATTGCAACTTGTGAATAATCAGCTTTGAATTTCAAGATAAATTTGTGACTCTGAAAATCCACTGTGATTAATTTGTAACTTCCTGTTTTATGTTCCCTTTTCATTGTAGAGTACTAACTTCAACTGGCCTTTGTTCAGAGAAGATTATATGTTACTGGAGTGGATATGGTAGTAAGCTTGCCCTTGGAACATGTTGAATGGAGAGGGTAAGAAGCTGGGAACCTCAAATATCAGCAAAGGAAAGGATTTGCCTGCAATCCATTGTTTTCTGACATGGTTTTTCTGCATTGATGGCCCATAGGAATTAACACACTGGAAAGGGAAGACATGGAACAGGCAACAAGCTGTTAAAGAACCCAATGGCACTGATGGACACATGCACAGACTGAATAGACATCATGTCCCTGGAAGGAAAAGAACTGCCAGAGGTTTCTCCTCCCTAAGGGGCTGGAGATAGCAGCGCAGCTCAGTTATGTAAGAATGATTAACTTCTGTATGTCTTTGCTTTGGAGTTTTTATGTTTCATGAACTAAATGTGTCTCCTTGGTTATTTCTCCAAATCAAACTAGTCTTTGTTTTTGCCTGTGACTTTTATAAGTGATTTTGAACCCTCCTTATTTTTTTTTGTTTCAGCCCATTAGCACATCAACTAAATTATTTGGATAATCTCATCTCTGACCTAATCAACAAATGTCATTAATGGTGATGGCAGTCAGAAGATAGGGTAAACTCCTAAAAATATGTATGAGATACAAGCACAATGGAGGTTCATTTTCATTTACTAGCAAGCAACTTAGTACTTTCGACAACAGATTTGACTGATTATATTGATATTGAAGTATTTCAGTAAATTTAGATTCTGTTTTCTGGTCTTTTAAGTTCTTCCAGGAAAAAAAAAAAAAACAAACAACAAAAAAACCCCAAAAACAAAACCAAAAAACAAACAAAAAACAAACAAAAAAAAACCACCAGGAAGATTAAATAACCCACTGAAGATAGAATTAACTCTTTGAACACAGGTAAGTCTAGTTTTTAAGTAGTATGTGGAAAACACTTTCTTTGCTGTTACTGCTCATCCTTTTTTGTATTTGACAGAGGACCATACATGTATTTTGGTAAAAGTGATCAAAAACAGTGTTGCCCCTCTTAAGGAATTGAGCCAGGTGTTTCTATCTTGCACAGTACAAAATAGTATTGAGATACCCAAACTAGCTCTGGAAATCTATTTCTGAGATGATTTGTCCAATGGTACCTTGTCTTACCTCTATTAAGTTGCCTTAAGCAAGCTAGCTTGGCTATCTTGAAACAACTTTACTAAGAGCAGAAACTATCACAATTGCTCAACCCTCATGTTCCACACCTTTTGACAAGTCAGTGCCAAAAGCTAGGCAGGGCTTTACCTTGAAAGTATTAGAAAAGGATTGCCATAGCAATGTTTGAGGGTATGTTTTGTTGTCATCATGAAGGCAGCAATTATTGATTACTGAAGGTTTTGTAAACAAGCCCACATATTGTCACTGTGGGTGGCATATTAAGTATTAAGTAAACAAGAGAAAATAAATGTGTGCAAAGTATTGTTATTACAAGCAGTAGGAGTCATTTATCATGGTGCCATATGAGTTCAAACTGAGCAGAAGTGATAATTGAGACCCTTAGTTAATACCATTCCTCCTGTAGAGGATCCCTGGGAAGCATGATTTGTAATTGATTGCCTGGTATGATTAAAAATGCAGAAGTAAATCTCAGCAATATTTCACATACCTTAATTCATGTGTCAATGAATTTGCATGAGGAATGGTCTACATGAACAAAGACATTGATATTTGAATATCATCATCTTTTTCCATAGTAAAATGTTCTATTTGTTCTAGACAGTACAGATACACAACAGAAGCAGCTCCCACTCTTGCAATCTGTCCTGATTTTTATCATGAGATTTGCAACCTGCTACAAATTTTTAAGAGCTCATTTGTAGGAATCATATTGTTACTGGACAATTTTTACTAAAAAGTCAAAAATGCATTCTAGTCCTCATCACTTTGGCTACCTGCAAAACGTCAACTTGAAACAATGACTAGCAAAGAAAACCAGGAAATTAAGTTTTAGGTTTTAACACTCCTGATTGCTGAACACTTATGTCAATGTGATTTTTCTTTCTACTATCACAATGGTGCAAAAAGAATGGAAAAATCATAATGGACATTGAGAAATAATGTCTCTGTTTTTTCTAATAAATCAAGACTCAAGAAAGTGATTTATCTAATGTCTCACAGACAGTTTGTATTACAGAACAAAAATAAACCAAACTTCTCTGTCAGAAGACTGTCCTTTTCACATCAGCATTATCCAGTGCTAACTAATAAAAACTAATAGTGTGTCATAAAGGTTAGGCATCTAGCTCTCAGAGAAAGGCTTAGAACAGATCTGCTCAATCAGTATTGCCAACAACTGAAGAAAAATACAGAGGGGTAAT
The DNA here is from genome assembly GCA_013397515.1 of Upupa epops. Taxonomy (NCBI): domain Eukaryota; kingdom Metazoa; phylum Chordata; class Aves; order Bucerotiformes; family Upupidae; genus Upupa; species Upupa epops. Next base: position 21,152 of record VZRI01000009.1, on the reverse strand, counting down.
AGTTGTTGTTAGATAATTTAATCTCAAACTGCTTTGCCATTACTGAAATAACATTACACAATTAAATTCCAAAGAACTAAAAAATATTACTCAATAACTGCAAACCACATGAAAACTTTTAAAACAGTATGTGCATTTGTAGATGTTAGAGGAAGATTAGCTTAACAGCTCAATTGCCCTCTATCATTCTAGAAGATCCTTGAAAAAGAAATCTTAATGAGTCAGGTAACATTCAATGACAAGCTGTCTCCCTGATAATGTTTTAAGAAGGATCTATTTATTCTTCAGGCTCTGTCAGAGGATGCAATGTGTTCTGTGGAGAAGTAATGGACATAAACGCTTGCATCTCAGCTTCAATTTAGCTGCCCAGTGCAATTACAACCACATTTCCAGGATGCATAGCTGCAATTAATCATATTTAATAAACATTAAAAAAGCAATCTTTTCTTCAAAGGTGTAGGGATGAAAGTTACATAAAAACTGATTACAGAAATCTTGCTGATGTCATCAGATTGGAAACATTCTGTGACTTTTCAGAGTAAGTGTCCATAATTAATATTTTTTTTAATTTTTTTAAATATTTCCTTTTTCTTGAACAAATGTCTAAAACACAGTACTGGAACCCTATAGGGAACAAATCTTCCAGGTCCCTGGTGAGTGTTTTTCACAAGCTGCTATATTCTTTAGTTTCAGCTTCATATCTTTGGAAATAACTGTGTTTTGACCAATGTCATATTACTTCTTTGTCTGTTTCTGACTAACTGTTTCTTACTAATCCCAGATGAATCCTACTTTGAAAAACAGTTAAACTCAGTCAAGTTGACAGATGTCTCCTCAGTGAGCACCTGTTCCCTCCTCTGCTATTCAGGCCTCTTTACATTAGATAACTTCCCTTTCTGCTTCATAGTACCCAGTTATTGATCAAAATTCTAGCACAGTTTACCTCTTCAAATCTTTTCTTCTCAAAGTCAGCAGGATTATTGATTCCCTTGTGCCCGGCACAGCCCACCCTCAAGGAGGAAGAGATTAACAATTAACTAAAGCCCCCTGTCTCCTCCTCCTTCTACTGCAGCCATATCCCCTCACATCACCTCCTACACACACACCTCTTCTCACGCAGGCAACAGTCCTAAATGACAGCTGTGCACAGACAGGTACAGAAAAATTAAAAATAATAAATATATATATAAAAATAGATAATATACATAATAATATATATATATAATAATTACGAAATATATAATAAAGAGATAAAAAGGACAAGAGTGAGGGAAGACCAAAAAAAAGTGAGTGTGGGGAGAAAAGATCCAGAAGACTAGATCCAGAGAGGGGAAAAGAAAATACAACACAAGCAAGGAAAAATGAAGTTATAGGGGAAAGGAAAAGGATATTTATTTGGGGGTTACTTGATACTTTAAGCTCTTAGAAATAAAGGAATACCACTAACAGTAAAGTAGGTGATCAAAAATTATGAAAAAAAAATCTTTATTATATGTGCCTCATCATAAAGTGGCTTCTCTATAAGTGTTTATGTGCAACTGTGTAAGTGGTTTACTAGACGGCAGGTATTACACAGCAGATGCACCATTTGTGGTAATTATCTTGAAGTTATAGTCACTTTAAAAAATACCCCTATCCTGATTTCCAGCAGAGTTCTACTAGAAATTCTAGGATATCACAAACTTTTTCTAAGAATAAATTTGTTTTGGGCATCTCAGCTGACTACTACTTGATATCTCTGAATGTGAATCTCAGGTTTCAGACAAGAGGAGGCGCATTAAACAAAGGAAAAAGTTTATGCAAGCCCAGCATAATATATAAAAGGACTGTCCTGAGAATACAAGCTGCATTCCCCACCCCAAAAATATTACTGGTGTGAAAGGGAACAGTTCTAACAATATGCCTTTTATTTTTCCCTGTACAAAATCTGACCCAAAATCTTTTCACACAAACTCACTGCATGATTAAGTCCGTTTTAAGAAACCCAAACTGGTAATCATTGCATTCATTACAAAGGATCAGCCAAGCTTTATGAACTCTTATGTCAAATTTACCCTGTAGCAAATTTAGCACCATTTCTAAGGTACTCTAAAGAGAATGGATTACTAGAAATTCGCCAAAATGTAGCGAGAACTACTCATTTCCTCTATTATTTTAATACTTGTAGTTTATTGCTGGTGTAAATGGGTTTATAACCTTCCAGTATGTTGCACAGACATCTGCTCAGTTTAGCACTAAACATCTGGTTATTCCAGCAAAACATATAATTATATTTAATGGATGAGAAGTGTTTGATGGATTACATCTAAGTATCTGAATAAGACAGTCATACATAAAGACTATTTGCATGGATTAACTTGACAGGCTAACAAGACACAATAGAACATTATTTTGTCTGATGGTTATATTGATTTTGCCTGATGTTTAGAATTGCAGAGGCTGTAGCCATTTATTTTGGTTACAATGACGAATCATTTTCTTTAGACAGCCATGAAATGTACACTTCTGATTTCCTTGACCATCAGGTCCAGCCCACAAATGCTGCAAGATTCCACTGAGTTGTACAGGTTTATAAAACTTAGCATTATATGTAGAAAGAAAAAAAATACCTCTACTGCTTGCCTTCATAATCTGTTGTCATCAGGCAGAAGATGCTTCTGTCAGAAAGCATTTCTTGTTCAGAAAAAATTGGACATTTTTCCAGTAATTGATATGAGCAAGTAGCTTACCAAAGGCAATACATCACCAGATTGTCTTAAAATGAAAACTATTGTGGTACAACCATGAGCAGTGGAATTCCTCCAAGACTACTTATTTTCATTAAGAATCATGATACAAAAGCGGGAAAGCTATAATTAAGTTGAAAAGCATCATTACTAGAGTGTGAACAGAATACCAGACAGGAAGAGCTGGATGACCTTGAAAACACTCAAGAAATAAAATGAAACTTAGCTGTGTAAAGCAAAAGGTTACATTCTTGGAGGCTACTAAAAGACTTTATGCTATGATCTCAGAAAATGGAAGTGGCAGTCATTTTTCATAGCAGACCACATGTTAAACTACATCAAAAGCTCAGGCATAATTCTGGAAAACTTTTGGTATCATAGACTGAGAAAAATTAACAGCTTGATATAGGGAGATTGTCTAGAAGATTTTGTACTGTTCTGGCTGCCTGCCTTCCAGAAACACATGACCAAACACAAGCAGGCATAGAGAGTTTTACACATGGGGATAGAAAAGTTTGTCATTTTTGCTCTAAAATAAGAAGACACTGGGCATTATAAAAGAGAGCCCTATAAATACATCACTGAGAGAAAATAAAACTATAAGGAGAAAGAAGACCTAAAGGAACTATTTAAATTAAGAGACAATTTCAGACCATTAATAAATTGACATGTTTCTCTTGAACAAACTAAAATTGTAAATTAACAGGTGTATTCTACCCACTGGATTAGATTATGGAACTGGCTTTCAAGAGTATGAGCACGTAAACACTTTTACGACTGATGTTAACAAATTTCTTGAAGGATTTATATGACATTGCTGCATATAATAACTTAGGTTGGGTTGAGAGGCAGATGTCTTTGCCAGCCATATTGTGCATTCCAGTGAGATCAATAACACATGGAATTGCATTACCACTGAATCTCTACAGCACTATTACTACCACTCATTGCTTTGTTGTTGACACTGCAGAGGTCAGTTGAGTGATTCTATGTGGGTATTTGGCAAACATCTGTTGAAAAAGTAGGTGTCAGTTTTTTACAATATGATGCTCATATGTTAAATATTTTTTAACCAGAGGTAAAGAAAATATTGTTTATTGACAGGATTATTAGTGTGATTTGCCCTATGCGATTGATTGACTGACCAACTTATCCCAGTATGCTGATGATTTTGTGACTGAAAATAACTTCAGCAAATGGTGTCAGTCAAACCAGGAAAAGGACAGGGACATGACATGGTAAGATTTTTCCCCATTTCTTCCTCTGAAATACAGTTGCTACCTGCTGTCCTTTACTCAGAGCATATTCTCATGCTGTATTTTCTCATGTTTCACAGATGAAGAAACAAAACAAGTTTTGAAACCAAAGACATTCGAGAAATAAATCTTGCATAATATGTTTTCCTTCAGAAATGTTAATTAAACAAGACAGATAGAAATATTAGGTGGGAATGTTATCATGTTAATAGAATTTCATAAAAAATAAAAAAGAACCACAGAACCAAACAAATCAAACAAAAAAAAAAGTCAGTGAAACTTCTCTCAAAACCTATTGTATTTAAAATATTGCATGGAGCTAAAAGTGTATTTGGAAATATTCAGTTGACTCTGAACTAATATTTTTATCCTTGAGAAACTTCAACATCTGAATCTTATTTGTAGCCAAATTTATTTTCTAAATCGCATATTTTACTGCCACAGTGAAACTCCAGATCCCTCATAGCACCAATTAACACGTAAAACACAGAGAACACAAAGTTCAGACTTCATGGAACATTCCTGATCTGCTACAAAGACATGTGGTCCTCAAGCTCTCATTCATTTTGGAAAAAAGTATTTTTTCTCATCAAGAGTTACATGTGATTAATGAACAAGTATTCATTTCACTTTTGATGACTCACAAAGGTTAACTTCCACCCATAGCTAATGGATTAGACATAATTTTTAGTGACTGGATTTTACAGACCAAAGTGAGGAATGTGAAGGGGGAAGTCAGGAACAAAAAATACAGTCAGAACATTTGAAGTACTAGGTGAAAATTTTCTTAGAGCTGACAAATCAACTCTATGCCTGCTCTCAAAAACAACAATCATTGATCAGTGTTATGAATACTGCTCCCTAATACTCCCTTCAGTCTCCAATTACTTTAGTTTAGGGTGTTTCTCAAGTCTGAGTTGTATGTTTACTTCTACAAAGGTTCTCTCTTCCAAACTCTTAATCCAGTAGTGAATGCAAACAAGCCTTTTGCATCTGCAGCGCTTCTTATCAAGAGTATTGGAAGAAATAAATAGCCATTAAGCCTAAGATTAGATACAAGAGTAAAAGGATCAAAATGTCATCAGTTACTATTAAATCTGTTCAAGTATTTGAAGAACTATCTTAAAATACAACCATTTCTGTAACTGTTCCATCAGAGGCATCTCTTACATTGCAGTAATTACACAGAATCACAGAATGTTACGGGTTGGAAGGGATCTTGAAAGACCATCTAAGTTCAATGCCCCTTGCCAGAGCAGGAAATGTTCCAGGTCTTCTCAAGTCAAGCAGCCTAATGAACAAAATTAAAAATCATTGTCACATAGACACTAATACCAGTACAGGGCATTGTGATGTATGTTTTAGTTACACAGGGAATAGACTCAGACTTCAGGAGAAGTTTCAGTTAGATACTAGGAAAACTTTTGTTATAGAAAGAATCATCAGGCATTGGAAAAAGCTGCACATGTAGGTGGTTGAATTGCCATTTCTGGACATGTAGAAATGGAGCTTAAAGATGTGGTTCAGCAGAGGGCTTGATAGAGTTAGGTTAATGGTTGGACCTGATGATCATAAAATCATAAAATCATAGAAACATTAGGGATTGGAAGGGACCTAGAAAGATCATCTAGTCCAATCCCCCTACCACAGCAGGACCACCTAGACCAAGTCACACAGGAAAAAATCCAGGTGGGTCTGGAACATCTCCAGAGATGGAGACTCCACAACATCACAGGGAAGCCTGTTCCAAAGCTCCGGTACCCTCACTGGGAAGAAGTTCCTTCTGATATTTGTGTGGAACCTCCTGTGTTCAAGCTTGCACCCATTGCCCCTTGTCCTATCACCAGCTGACCTTGAGAAAAACCTGGCTCCACCCTCCTGACACCCACCCCTCACATATTTGTAGACATGAATGAGGTCACCTCTCAGCCTCCTCTTTCCCAAGCTCAAGAGACCCAGTTTCCTCAGCCTTTCCTCATAAGGGACGTGTTCTACTTCCTCCATTATATTGCTCTACACTGGACACCCTCCAGCAGCTCTGTCCCCTTCTTGAACTGAGGGGCCCAGAACTGGACACAATACTCCACATGCGGTCTCAGCAGTGCAGAGTAGAGGGGGAGAAGAATCTCTAGAAAGTCTTTTCTAAGTTGAACAATTCTGTTTCTGTGAAATACATTGTGCTTTATTTGGCATAATAAAGGTCTTCCTGAGAGAAAATGACCCTTACAACACTCTATCAAAGACTGGGGCAGATTTGCAGTAATTTACCATCCTAAAATCCAGGATGTTGTTCAACAAAACAGGACTTAATTCCAGACATGTCAATGATCTATGTTATAGCTGAGGTTAAACTATGCAGTGGTCCCTCCTGAAGGTCTGTGACTTTTTCAGATGTCACTCTGGTGTATTTGCTGAGAACACAGGGCCTCTTTTTTAAAAACAGAACAAGTTGTTATTCAGTGAGGCTGACCTGTTTTACCAGATGTTAAAGATCCATTGTTATAAAAGAAGCAATAATTGAAGCCAGCTTCTTTTCAGCCAAATAGTTCTCTGCATCTGGATAAAGGGAAGAAGAAAGAACATCTCTCCCTCTGTATATAGGTCCATGTTTGTAAAGCATTGCATTTCAGAATCACATCGATATTGTGTCCAAAATGGATAGATTTATATTCACTTTCATATCTTCGGTAAAATCTAGAAACAAGTTTGCCTATGATATTGTGTATCACGTGTACAAGTTTGTGAAATTGTCAAGAATTTTGCAAAGAGAATCATGTAGCATACATAGCAGAGTCTATCCTTTCTTCTGTTTGGTCACCAAGGCACACAAAATGATCATTTCCGCAGCAGGTCTGGGTGTTTAGGTGTCATGGTTTAAAACCCAATATTACAATATTAACCAATTAATTTAGCTGAAGTGGTAGTGGGCAGAAATGAAAACAATACAGAGAGGGTCTGAAAATGAACCACTTATGAATTACATGTGATTTTGGGAAAAATCACTTGATTTGGGGAAAAAAGCAAGCAAGACATTTAATTCACCTCACACATCATGCTTTGGGTGACAGGCCTAAAAGCCAGCTTAGTGTAATCCTTGATCCAGCTCTGTACACAAAACACAAGACAGTGCATCCTGTCAGATGCAAAGCTATTGAAACTCAGAGTTGTTGCTGTTTCTACTCATATTCTTCATACAGTGCTGGCTGAATAGAGATTTGCATCTACATAGTTTAGATGTGAGATACGTTTGGTGGAAGGAGTCAAACAGTGTCTGCCACATTGCACAATTAATGGAGTAGGGAAAATCATAACTAAGGATTCACAAGCAAAGCCATATGCCCTGTGAAACAGTGTTTCTTACAGAAAGTTTGACACCTCTCCCTTGCAATCTCTCAGGTGGAAAACAACAATCCTTATGGCTAGGGCCTGAATCATTTTGTCTGTCAGACAGAGGTACTTAATTCCAAGGCTTACGTGGCTGCCCCCTCCTTATCCATGGTAGTCAGACTGTGGAAGGCCTCTGTGTCCCACACCAGCAAATGCACAGTTCTTTTCATGCCTCCACTGTCTTCTACTTTTGTTTAATTGAGCCAGTACCTTCAAAAATCAGTAGAGCACGAGAACACGTGTAAGTTGTGGGATCCTAAAATTGCAGAAGGAAGGAAAGAAACTGTATGTCTCTGCATGTGTGTGCATGGAAGGGACAACAGAAGAGAACTCAAAGAAAATTAAAAGAATTTAGAATGCAACAACTTATATATAATGCGATCTGTCTGCCTGAGTCACCCACTTCTCACAGTGCTACAGCTTCGGTGACTAGCTGTTCTCCCATTATTATTACAAGAGATAGATCATCTTACGGAAGGGAATTATTTGCAGAATCATCATGAGCTGAAGTTTTCTTACCACCAATATCTGTGTTACACCATTTGGCAAGGTTTCTGCAGCAAGTGGATATGGATGAGTTTGCAAATAATGAATGAAGATTCATTTTCTGACTTCATTTATTTGCTAATGAAACAGAAATATTTTATGCTACCAGGTGGACTCCACCACTTGACCATAAGCTGAAAGCACATGGGGGCTACCTTTGCTGGTTTTATTGCTTTTGCTATTGAATTCCTTTTAATAATTAAAAAGCCAAACTGTTTCAGAACAAACTAAAACCTTAACCATAGGCATGTATAGAGATGGATGGCCTGCTTTTGATGATCCTAGTGTCTCTGTTCCCAACATCTAAAGGGTATTATCGAACAAATATCCCTTCTTCATTATTTTATTATTCTTACTCAAACAATATTATCAGAGCAATGACCTACATTTTTATGGAATCAGAATGACCAGTTCACACCTAGTAAGAAGTACCTAAGCACATTCAAGATGGAGACATGCCTCAGGCTCAGCTTCTCTGGAAGAGTATTGTGTGCATTGGGAGATGCCTCATAAAAAATGGAGTGTAAAGTATGCAACTTTCTTAGGAGAAAGTTGTGGGTAGAAGCATGTCTGAGGAGGATGCAAAAAGAGATTAAAGAGATAAGCAATGGCTGAAGTGTATGCCTATTCATCATGAACTAGAACTTAGCTGCAATTTTTTTAGTGAAGGACTAAAAAAAATATCAATTCTGTTTTTCCAAAAAGAACACATAACCATGGAGAGAGACACTCAGAGGAGGGTTAAAGCAGTTAGTAAGAACGCAAATATCTAAGAACAAGAAGTGATCAACATAGCAGATATTATTCTTCTACTTCCCTGAATACACAAAGCTGAGAAATTCATAATTTGAAACCATTTTATAAACTGTAGGCCATCATAATTCAAAAACTAATAAATGTGTCGGTAAATACACTATATCATTGAGGAAACATTTTCCTTATACAGTTTAGTAAGACATTTTGAACTCCAACGCTAATTGCTCAAAGGTTAATACTTGTTTCAGTAACCTTTTAACTAAATATATATATTGAGACTATCCATGCAAGACAAACAGAAAAGAAGCAGTACATCAGGTAGGGGAGAAGTAACAGATCTATTACAGCTTCCCATAGGTATCACATCTAATAAATTCTCAGTAAAATTTTAGAAAAACTTGCACTTTGAAATCAATTGAAATGTGACAAAGTTATGCCATAAAGCAAGGATCAATATTTTCCTGTTAGTAGAAAATAATATTTTGTGTGGGTTTTTTGAGTCTCACAGCCTGACTTACTAAGAACATGAATGATGGAGTGAAGAATACATGCATTGTATCTGCACACAATGTCATGCTGGAAGGACCTGGTATTTCTCCTGAAATAACAGTTTGGCTGTAGTCTGGAGAGAAGCTACTTTATCTTTTAAGTAGCAGGATGCAACATCTCAAAGAGGCACCACAATGATAACTGAACTGTGTTTCTATGTGTGTGTGTATGTGAGAGTGTTTGTCCTCAGCTTGCAAGGACACATACAATGAGGATCATGGTGTCTAACATAAAGGAACTTTGTTCTATTCTTTGGTTTTGGTATTGGTTTTTTTATAACATAAAGAGGATTTTATCAGTTTTTTAGCTCAGTACCACAATTTAGGCCCTGAGTAAAGGTATCTACCCTAAGTAAGGTATGCCCTGATGTGACAGTTGCACAATCCTGACTGCAGGGTGCACTTCTTGACCATGATACTACACATGATGACAAAATATGATTCATTCACTGGATTCACAGAATTCACAGGTTTGCTTGTGTTGGAAAAGACCCTCAAGTTCATTGAGTCCAACATTGGCCTAAGCCTACTAAAATATCTCTAACAATCTGCCAATGACCCATATCCCCAAGCTAACTCCTCTGGGAGAATATTCCAACTTGAGCACAGAGGAAATCCAGGGTACCATGACTAGCCAAGCTGCAGTGCAGACAAAGCCATGGTGAGCACATTATGACACAGCCACATTATCTGAATCCTAGCACCACATGGCACCAGGCAAGAAAGTGGTGTGCATCATGCCACCTGCAACACCATCTAGTAACATCCATCATAATAGTCATGGACAAAATATTTATGACCTTGGGAGGAAGTTCCTATTAGCACAGTCTTCTCACATGTGACTTCATAGATGCCACAGGGAATAGGCGTGAAACCATTATGTCCCACAGTGTGGAGTCCTCAGTGTGGAGTCCAAGTGCTTGGTATTTGCCAGGAATGCTCTCTGAAAACAGCTCTCAAACCTTCACATTGTGACATTCTGAACTTTCTTTTGCATTTCACTTCACTAGTCTTTGAAGCACGATTTACATCACTGCATCAGTGTGAAGCTGAGAATTCACAGATTTAATGTCAGTTTGCTTAGGAAAAGGATGAAGCAAAAATTGCCCAAAAACTAAGTAAGCACTTTCAGATTAATAAATATTAATAACAAAGCTTTACACTTATAGAGCTACCTCCATCTGGAGGTCTTGCCTGCCTTCATAAATATTAACAATCCAGTTCCATCAAAATCTATCAGAATACTTCCACTGGGAGTCTATGAAAATGGGTCTTAGTATTGGGATTTGTAGTGATTATTTTTTTTACCCCTTCTTCTAACTCATAAATTTCTCTTACTCCTTGGATCTTGTCAGGCATTGGAGCATATGTATTTCTCCAATGGAAGAACTCTCATTGATTTTTGTGTGTAATTAGCCCCAAAGTGATTATTTTTTCAAGAAGTGGTGACTCCTCTACAAACATGAGGAATTGCTGGTCAGAAATGTGTTATCAATAGTAACAAGCATACCTGACTCAGGTGGTAGTACAGGTATTCCTGAAAACAGAATTCAAATCTCCCCTTCTCTTATCTACTGACCACACACATACTAGTAGATAACTATTTCCCTTCAGACAGAGGCCCCTTCAGGTATTTATAGATGTGTATCAGGTCTCATCTTCTTCTCTTCTCAAGGCTAAACTGTCCCAGCTCTCTCAACCTTTCCTCATGAGAGAGATGTTTTAGATCCCCAGACATCTTTGTTTCCTTCTGCTAGACTCTCACCAGTAGTTCCCCATTTCCCTTGAACTGAAGAGCACAGAACCGAACACAGTACTTCACAAGTGGCCTCACCAGGGCAGAGTAGAGGGGGAGGATGACATCTCTATGCCTACTGGCCATACTACCTAATGCACCCCAGAATACCACTTGCCTTCTTGGCAAGAAGGGCACACTGTCAGTTCATGATGAGCTCACTGTCTACCAGGACTCCAAGATATTTCTCTTCAGGGCTACTCTCCAACAGGTCTACTCTTAACCTATGCTGATGCATGGGATAGTTCCTCCTCGAGTGCAGGATCCTATAGTGGGTCCTGTTGAACCTCATTATGTTCATCCTTGCACAACTCTCCAGCCTGTCCAGGTCATGCTGGATAGCAGCACAGCCCTCTGGCTTGCTGATAGGAAGTACATTTATTTTAAAAGTAAAATAAATCATAACTTGAGCATTCAGACAGAGATCTGAAAATCAGCCTTGATTTTAAAAAACACATTGTAGAGTACTGTTCGTCATGGTTTTAAAACAGAAAAATTCAAACACATTGTTTTAATCGATTTGTATTAATAATTTTTTTTAATCAGTTTTGCAGCATGAAAACCAGAATACTAACACTGGTTGCAAGGTATTCAAGCTTATAATATGGGTCAGAAGGCAATATTGTTGCTAACAGGGAGACAATGAGAGGATCATTTATGTTGCCTTTCCTCAGTGCTTTGTGTTATGGTTTTGTCCTGAATAAATGATTTGAATAAATAACATAAAAATGTAATTGAAAACAAAGGGACCTTTGCAGTTTAAAGGAAAAATGTTAGGTTCAGTTCTTTCCTTTTTGTATCTGAAATGCCTGAATACCTTGTAGAACAATAAAGATGCTTAGCATCTTTGTTTGCTTAGAGAATTTGCAGATAGACTAGGTATAAAGTCAATCACCCTCAGCTAATACTCCAGCCGAGTCCAGAGGGTCAAATTATGTGATAACTCTACAGTGCCTTCCATATGTGAGGCTTATCTTCAAAGTCTAATCATTTTAATATTAGTCACCTACCAATGATTCCTATATTTTATGAAGTGGTAGCTAAAACCAAGGCACTCATGGCTACCAGAAGATTGACTTGCAGCACACAACCTGCAAAAAGGGGCTAAAGGATCTGTAGCTGCTTAGTCTAGCAAAAGGGAAGTTAAGATTCTTGTTGCAGTGGCCACTGTTTGCTCTCATGATGATACTTGTACTGTCTTTTTTAATTCAGAGGGACTGCAGCACAAACACGTTGGAACCAGGGGCCAGTCCCCCAGGTAAGTGTGAGATCAAGAGTCATGGACAACATACCTCAGTCAACTTGACCTATTCATTCCTTCTCCTGTCTGAAACTGCCAACATTAATTCACAGCAGACCAAGGAAGTCATTACACACAGACCTACTATCAGCTGCTAGGCACTAATAATGCTTGATTCCTACCTGACCAAACTCATTTCCTACATATGAAAGGTTTTGCACTTCACTGAATTTTCTGTGGGCTAGCCAGCCCTACTTTAGAATACTGTCTAGAAATACAAATAGCTTTAAAATGATGCATATCTTTTTAAGGCTCGGTATATGACCTCTAAGAGTATGAGAGGAGAGGCATTCTTACACAAAAGTAAACAGCAGGAACCTTCTGAAAAGCAAATTCAGTGCTGAAATTTCACTGCTAAGTCCACACCCCAAAACCCAGCCCACATTCCAATCTTTGCTCTCACAAAAACATTTTTTTTACCTTTCATAGGTGCCCTGTTGCTTCCTCCACAAGGGGCACTTTTTTCTTTCTTCCTTTTTGTTTCTTCCATCTTTTTTCTTTTCATTTTTTTCTGTGATTTTTTTCTTTTTTCTATTTTTTCCTCCTTTTTTCAAAAGAAAGAAAACACAAAGTAGCTGAGTAGCATTTGTATTCTAAAATATCTTTAGTCATCCACCAAGACATTTATGCTCACATTCCTCCCTGGACTTCCTTTTCCTGCACCTCTTCAGGCTCATTTTAGCTACAGCTACCACCTTCTGTCACACAATACGGACTTTTGACCCTTTTGCTGAAGCAGCACTGGCTGGGATCAGCCACTGTGACAGGAAATATACCTTCTTCCCAGTCAAGTTTAGTAAGAACAGTGCTGTGGACTTGGTTACCTGTGACAGATAATGGAAGCAAGGGAAAAAGCAAGATAGAGGATGCCGATATTAGGACTTTACTAAAATGTATTTTCTTTCCTGTAGCAGAATTCCTTGATACTGTGGCTTGTGGGTGTTCTGTGTGTGGCATCCTATTCCTCTATTTTGTTTGTGCAGGGCTCACTCAGTCCCATGCACATCAAACTAAAAATCTCCCTTCACAAAACTTTGTGGTGAGTCACCTACCTACCCAGTGCTTACATGGACATCACAGACTGCCTGGAAGTCTCCCATGTAATACACAGGTACGTTTATCTTTCTGTTTCTGCCCTTTTGACCATTGACGAATATACTTCAACACAAAGTCAGAGAGACATACTTCTCATTGCACACTTCTGATTCATGAGAGGATAGCTTCTTTGCAACAGAAACTGAGGGCTTTGGTAATCTTTTGTCCCTCACTGGTGACCAGAGCTATTGTTCTTAATGCTTCTTACAGATGTTCATCTCTTGCACAAAATGGTCTTATCTTACTCCCTTAAAGGAAGCTGCGATGCATCTGGGAGCACTGGAGATAAATACATGTTTATCTGAACCTGTCTCTTTCAAGACGGTTTTTCTCAGAGACAGGGGAAGGACACTAGACCTTTTTTTTTCTCCTGTAAAGAAAACACCAGTCTCTGAGAGCTGCTGGGAGACTTTAAACAAGAAATAAGGAGGCTTAAGGGAATGCAAAGTGTTCTCACTTTTTTCTTGAGAATAAGAAAACAGGAAGAAGTGTATCAAGGTGAAAAGGAAAAGAGCAAACAGTTACATTTTTGAATGGAGAGAGGTAACAAAACAAAGCCAGAGCTAGGAATGAAGAAGGGGAAAATAAGATAGTTTTCCCGAGAGAAAGCAAATGTCTAAATTCTGCAAGCCATTGTCTTTCTGAAGGAAAAATATCTAAACCTTAAACAAAACCCAAAGACACTGTGGTATCCTCCTCAGAAGGTTTTATGGGAATGCATCAGTAGCAAGACGCTATCCTGTGTGGTTGTGCAGAAAGCCCAGTGCATCCCTGGGAAAATGGTACGACCACATCTGCTCACCATGGCATTTTGACCGTGATCATAACTGGGGTCCCAGACTTGCAAAAGAAAGAAACTGGGATTATATATGTAATGTGTAATGTATAATATAGGATAGAATTAATATAGATGTAGTCTATACAATGAACTATAAGTGAGGAAGATGCAATGCAGGTATTAGGGATCTCAAGACATCATCTTGACCCCTTCCTTTCCTTTCCCATAGAGACAATTTGAGCTGATGTACTATTATATTTAAACTTCAGTTTATTTGACTCAGTAGAAGTTAGGGCTCCCTGTTCAAGCATAAAGAGAAGGGGTAAATAATACTAATAATAGCAATAATTAATAATAATTTGCAATATGCTATATGTTGCAGAATGAAACAGACACATCAGAGCAGGAGATTAATAAAAGTCAGGAAAGTATTCTGATGTTCTTTTAATTACCAAGACTATTGTGCTTTTCTGTCTTGATCACAGATTATTTTGGCTTCACACTGCAGTTTTCTTATGTTATTATTTTTTTCTCTCTAGCATAGTATAATGTGGGGTAGAATATAAACATTATTTCAACCCCAAATTAAGCCAAGGAATAGACTGTTCAGATCAGAACATCTGTGTGGAATTAGTAGTAGACTTCTGCATTAGCACTGGCTGGCGCAGTATGGATTTTCAAATCATATGGTGTCATCAAGTGGCTGCATAGTCCTTTAGTCTGGAACTGAGCTTTGCTCCTTTTCTTTCTTATCTTAGCTATTTGGCCATGACAAACAGCAGCCTTATACTTATTTATATATTTGTGATCATTTCTCCAATCAGGCAGCTTTTATTTGTGCCAAGAGCCCAAAACACCATGTTTTTCTCCCAATATTTTGTTACAGGTCATGTTTACTAGAACACTGATCATTCACTCAGTCTTCCCTGAACTCTCTTCAATTGATTCATACCTTTCCTACAGCACACTGTAGGAAACTATACAAGGCTGTTCATCTAAAGATTTGACAATATTCATAAAATTTTCTGTATCTTATATGTGAGACTCAGTTTTTCCCATGACATGACTTGTCCCATTGTCAGAACTGAGCTGTCTAAAGATCTGCTAACTATTACCCGCTTCCTGTTTGTGCACTTTCTCACACTGGTGTCTGTATTTTTATATCATGCCATCCCTGGTTTATCCCTACCATGTTGCCAACATACCAGAATTAGTATGAATTCTTATCTTCTTGTTCAGTGTCTTTGCAGGTCTCTCCCAGGTTATACTCTAGAGGTTTAGTAAATATTTCTATTGCATCAGGTTATTAATGAAAAAGTTGAAAGATTAGGGCTAAAGATCTGCAGAATAATATGAAAAAACCCCATCATTCTCTTTGAAGATGGAATCACTGAATCACTACTTTGTCTCTCAGTTATTAGCCACTGAACATCAGTTTCATCATATCAACCTCCACTCCCTTCAAGTTTCTTTTGATGTCTCACAGAGTTCCTGTGTATACCTTCCATACTATCACTTTTTTCCCCCCATAACTGAGGACTGAAAAGAGCAGCAGGAAAATGCTTTGTGAGATTTGACTGTTCAGTGTTCCTCAATGCCAGCCCACAAGACCAAATTTCTCCTGCTTCTTCATTTGGCTGCTAGGCTGATAAAAACACAACAAAGCATCACCTCCTTTTTCCTGGGGCATGGGAAAATACATCTTCCTATTAAAGAACATAAATAGTTTCCTAGTATTGTCCCACCAATGATGAACCCGGTCATTTCCTTCTTCCTGGATGTACAAAAATGTTTGCCCAGCCATGTCAGATTCCCCTGTCTTGGTATTGTATACAGATTGTAGACATGTGGTAGTTGGAGGAGGGAACGAATCAAAACAAAAATCTATCCCAGATGTATCAATAAAACTAGCAGAATAATGCACTAAAATCTTTTCTTATTGTGATGTGATATGCCGGTCATTTTGGTTTATTGTTCTGTCTATGTGTACAGGGTAGTATGTAGTATGAAGTGTACAGGACCAAGGTAGTATGTAGTATGAAGTCCAAAGATGTTACCTGGAAAGTATAAACACAGGATAAGAATCTCAAAAAAGTGAGGAACCTGTCATTATTTAACCATGTTTTTCTCTAAGGTTGATTTTGGAACGGTACAATTAATGGCAGATTTATGGAAAACAATGGGATTTGGTTGGGATATACAGGATCAGATACTCAGGGTGGAGAATTCAAGTCTTAAGTGTGCTGGTTGAAATAATTCTGCAAATGATACTTGCTAGCTGGGAAAAAACAAACTTATGAAGAGACAAATTTCTAAGGTTTCAGAAAGCATATGGCAATACAACAGAAGAAAACAGACAAATAAGCCCTCAATTAGAAAAAAAAAAACAAAACCCTCCATTTCTTTTAAAGGAACTGTGGAGGCTTTGAACAGGCAATATAATAACTACATTCTACTCAGTATTTTTGTGTTACATACATATAGAATCATTAACAACATCCAACACGGACCCAAACTCAATATCTACAGACAGTGATAGATGAATAGATAGGGGAAGAACAAGCCTATGGTCTGGAAACAAGAAAAGCCTCCAAAAAGCTTAACAATTAACTTGTTGAATTTAGGAAGTAAACTGACAGGTGATTTCACTGCCATTTCAGGTAGTTCAAAGTGCAGCTCTTTAGAGTGACTCTGAGGGTTTATCTCTGGAAATCTGTTGAAATATTGGTCCTTCCTTTAATGGATCATCATCAAAGAAAAAAAAAGCAAGATGCAAATATCTGCTGTTTTGAAAGATTCTACAAGACACCCTGGAAGCAGGCAGCAAGCACTTGGCTTACTTCACTAAATAGGCAACACATTAGAAACTCCAGTAGGAATATTTTTTACAAAAACTTCAGTACTCCTTTTGCTTTGCGACATTTCCCTTGTGTATCTTTTTGACCAGATATTTAACATCATATCAAGTGGCTGCATATTCTACTGTGTTAAAGGGAACTAAGCAGAGCCTTCAACCTTTCTAAATTTCAATGGCTATTAGCATGGTGCTAAGCTACAACGTGGCAAATATATTACTGTGGACATACTGATTTGCCGCCAGTCAGTAAAGTACAGGTGGGTGGATTACATGTCAGTCTTCAGCACTTAGGTTGAACTGTACAGTACATGGTAAAAGCTGCTGTCTGCTACTTTGGCCTCTAGATTATGATATCAAGAAAGAACAATTTTCCTAGAAATGGGTCCCACTACAAATGTGGTATGTTGGACCTACATAGACAGAAATAGTTGGGTGACTGATGTGCATATATAGCTATTATTTTCATGCATAAGGTATGCTATTACATTCAAAACATTTTCATGTTATATACTAAGTGGCTATTTTATCAGCATGCTTCATAGATGAGATGATAAATTCCTATCATACTTATAAAAATATTCTTATTCTTAAAGTTTTCAGTTATTTGCAGCCTTGTGTATGTCTTTTGACTTTTGCACAGACAAATTTCATAACTGCTTGGTATCAAATTACCAAGATCAAAGATTTTAAAAATATAAAATATATTTATCATAGAAAAGGGAAGAATCAAAGGCATTCCAAAAGGTGAATTATGTTTCCAGCTTTTTGCAAAGACATGTTTTATTGGTACATTTGGATAAGCAATGGCATTTCTTCTTCCCTGGAAGTGTTCAAGTCCAGGTTAGAAGGGACTTTGAGCAACCTGGTGTAGTGGGAGGTGTCCCTGCCCATGACATCTAGTTAGGAACTAGACAATCTTTAAGATCCCTTCCAATCTAAACCATTCTATGATTCAATGGTGTAACTATATATGAGAAGCCAACATCAATTCCTTTACATAAATAAATAATAAATATCTGACCTGACATCGGCAAAGCAAGCTTATTCTAGTGAAGGCATCCTCCATTCTTCCTTGTTTGGAAACTTCCTATCTGTTAAAATGCTATTACTGACAGTTTATCTGTATGTCTGCAACTTTTCTTCACTATTTCCCAAATATGTATTCACCTTCTAGAGAACTGTATTTGTACAACACAGAGCTTTGAAGCCTACTGGAAAATCATCACCTGAACTATATTATTAGAAGTTTTCCAAGAGTAACATTTGGTTCCAAATACTACAGCTGTGTTCTCAGGCACATGGCACTACTTTGATAGAAGCCCCTTCCAGAAACAGAAGCAGAATTGCACATCGTATAATTCAAACTGAGTGAATTTAGTAACAGGTGCCCTCAGCTTTAAAACAGATGCCTCATAAATAGCACACAGGCATTAGTAAACTCAGGGACTCCTGAGGACATCATGAAGCATAACAGGAAGCAATACTAATGGTATGAAGGAATCTGGTGCCAAAAAAAGAGAGCAGATATTAAAAGCAAACATCAAAAAGAAATAAATGTTTTGAATAGCTGCTACAGTGTTAGGCACGTGGGACCTGTAAAACTTCCTCAGCCATTCTCATTGTTACCATTTTCCTACATTGTCATTAATGTCCCAGTTACTGTAGTAATTCAGTTTTACTGTATTGCACTTCTTTTCCATCCCTTTTAATGAGATAAGCATTTTTGACAATGTTGAAACTTTAGGTGACAAATAATTGCCAGACGGACCACACTAGCAGTATGAGCTACACATGCTACAAAAAAAAAAAGGAGGGGGAAAAGTAGTATATTTTGCATTGCTTAGCATCAGACCAGAGAAGAAGTATCCTAGTTCTCACCACTGAGATGTGTATGAGATAGTAGCAAGTTCACTCACTGTATGAATATCCATAAAGTTTGGCTCCAAAACAAAGCTTTCTGATTCCTTTAAAAAAGAATCTTGAATCATGTTCAAAATGATGACCAGCTTGATCTTTCATAAGGGATATAGAACGTGCTTACTTTGTGTGAGGAGGGTGTGCCATGAAAAGACAGTTTATTTAGTAATGCTAAGTCCAGAAGCAATATGTCCAGAAAAGTATAGAGCTTTGCAAGGTCTGTTTTCCTTTCTAGAAAAGCTCTGCCACACAGTATTGGCACACCTACCCTGCTTCCTGACAACCTAAACGAAAATCTCACTCAGAGGTAGGTTGATTTATTCTGTTGCACCCTTTCTCAAGACAGAAGAGCCATCATCTCCCTTTGCTACTCCTTTGCCTGTTCCTAAAACAAAGGAAAATATATTTCCCATTCCTTNCTTTTGGTAAAGCATATTTTATCACACAAAGGATGAAGACGTTACATAGTAAGGACAAATATTTCATGATTTCCACAGGACACAAATCTGTTTAGAAGCCCTAACTGTAGATGCAAGAGAGCTCATGGCATCACAGCAACATCCACAGCAGGATAGCAGAGAATACTAGTAGTGAATGCTTCTACAGTGAGAAATTGTGATGACCTGGGCTCATGCTGAGAAAAGTAGTTGTGCTGAAGTCATGAAATAAAGTAGAAAACAATATATCCTCCAACTCAATTGTTCTCTCTGGGTAGGTTTTAGGTATTCTGAATCCCAGGTCAGAATATCTTTTATTTCCAACTAAGCCCTATCATTTTAAATCGGTGGACAAATTCTCCCTCTCTCTTTTGTACAGGGAAGGGTCATATTAGATTTAACACCTAATATCACTCTCAGTTACATAGTGATATATCTGAAGTTACTCTGCTCTTTCAAGCTCAAAAGTACTGAGAACAAATCCAAGTTTCACAGTGAGATAACAGAAACCAAGCTGTTTCAGGACATTAAGACCAGAAGTAATATACAGTAAAAGGACTCTTCTTGGAGATGAATTATTGGGATGGTACAAATTCTCAAAATAAAAAAGGGCTAAGACACTCTGCTTGGAATTGCAATCAATTTTCCTCTCCTGGTAGAAGCTGTCCCAGACCTGTTATGCCAGCTGCTATCTCTGATGTGTGTCTCCTGACACCCCATATGCTTCATATATATGCTAGCATATCACTCTGCAGTCAGACAACAGCTTTGAAATATCACACTGATAGCTTGCTTGGCAACGCTCCCCACCCTCTGTGCTCATGACTTAATTTGTAGATCTCAGGTTTGCTTATATGTATATGAAGGCAGAACCAAGGAAGTGGTTTACAAAGAATTTCTTGAGCAGTCCTGCAACAGTGAACTCTGAAGTGAGCTAACACTGATGGTTTCAGCCTGTGGCCTGTAGGGACAGAAGAGGCATCATGTTTCTGGTATCAGATACTCTGCCCTTTACACACCATAGATTTTCATTGGCTGATTCACAGATTGATAACTCCAAGGCCACCTAAACCACAGAGTGATATTGAACTAATAACATCAGTTTGACTCATAAATCTTCCAACAAGGTGCACTCAAGATTTCAAGAAATAGAAAAAGATCATACTTTTTCTCAGTTTGTTCCAAATCCTGATTGTTAAAAGAGGCAATTTTTTACCTCATTTGCAGGATATAATTTTACAGTGTTGGTAATGCACAATTGTTAACTCTCATTAAATTTTGCTCCTTTAGATTTAAACCTCTTTTAATACCTGATTTCTCCTTCCCATGAAGATACTAGCAAACAATAATTGTATTACTTCTTGTTCTCCTTTATAATACACTAAACAGATATATTTATGCAGCAAGGTCTTGTATGAATCATAAACACACCACACTTAAAGGTGTGTATCTTCCATGCTTTCAAAATGGAAAAGAAAAAGCCCTTTCATACCAATGCTTATTGTTTTTAAAAATGTTGACAAGGCCACAGAAGTTAGCTCAAGCCACTACCATTTTCAGAAGAGGTAAGGATAGCCATTCATTGTTCAACTTTTTATAAAGATTTGCAAGTGATTAAATTGCTTAGAAATGGAAGGACACATTTAGTTTCCAGCAGTCAAGTTAATCTACCAAGTAACTCAGTCTATGTAAAGGGGCAAAAGTATCTGTATAGTAAATAGAAGAAAATTAATTAGGTCTGCAAATAGTGTTTT
>VZRI01000008.1:110464-173340 GCA_013397515.1 Upupa epops | reverse complement strand
CAGTGATTCTGTGATTCTGAGTCCATTTGGTACCTCCATTGCCATCCCCTGACTTCTCTGGATGGTAAAACTAACATCGACAGCCTCTCGTATTAACCGGGAAGGATGGGTGACACTTCCCTAATGAAACAGCTTCACAGTAGAAAGACTGCAAATGAAACTATAGGATTTGGTGTCTGCTAACCTGGGAGATGTTGACTTGTGGTACAAAACCTGGAGACAATTTTGTCTGAGAGGTCTGAAGCCAAATAGTGACCATGCTCACACACCAAATGAAAGCTTTTTAAGCCAAGAAATGGAAGCTTGTGGGTTTACCTCTGCGAAGTAATGAAAGATGCTGAGGTTTCCATTTTTTTAATTAAGCCACTGGAAAAAAATAATCCTGTTACAATTTGCTCAGAGAAAGTGTCATTTGTGAAGCCAGTCCTGAAGAGATGCAGTTCAATTATACAACAGCTCCTTTGTTCCCTGCATTCTCACCCAGTTTCACAGTGAATTGAGCAACCACCACCAAAGAATGTGTTAAATGAATAATTGACAGGGCTGTGTTTTCTGCAGTGAGGAGCAGAATCCAATCTCCTGCACCCAGCACACCCTCTGAGCAAGGACCCTCACCACAGACAACCACAGCAGATGGGAAGAGGAGCTGCTGGGGGCAGAAATCCCCGCTTTGAAGCCACATCTCCATGGGCCGGTGCCCCTTCCCTGAAGCGATCTCCTGTCAGGGTATCCTGGCGTTCTCATGTCCTCAACAACCAACGGTGCCACATCAGCTGAAGGATGGAGCAATTTGGCCAACAACCTGGGACCCTGGGCCAAGACTGTCCTCGTCCCGTCCTCACCAGCCCTTGCTCAGCCTCTATCTCCCGCCCCTTCTTCTAAGCTCCGGTGCAGGATGCGGTTGTGCCATACGATGAGATCCTGCTCTCCAGCTGGCTCAGAACAGCTCTACCTTTCCATGAGCAGCCTCCTGGGAAGGGGGAACAGGGCAGCTCAGATAAAGCTCTTGCTCGGATTATTTTGGACACTGCTGGCAGCTGGAGTGTGTCGGAGGTGCGATGAAACCTGGCAATGAAGTGAGGGAGGGAAAGAGGGAAGAGCAGAGGAGAATAGGAAGATAACAGTCCATTTACTGGGAGCTGTCTTTGCTGTTTCTGCATGTCTTGGCTTCTCTCCCGGATGCTGAAAAATTTAGCCTTTGTGATGCTAATATTACTCCTGTCAGCACAAATGGCCTGGCTGTTCCCACCCTTCCCAGCACTCCCACCACGCCTTCTCACTCAGTGCAAGCACCAAGTCAGCAGAAGGGACAGGACCATCCGTATCCGTACGGCCTGCAGCTGCAGGGACCGCAGGGACTTGTCGGTTGCAGCTTCCCGCTTTCTTCTTCTCCCTTTGAATGATGCAGGGAAAAAGAAAGGAAGAGCTGAAAGGAAGGAGCACACAAGGCTGGGAGGCAGCTCAGGTGCTGCAGGTTGCCCAATTGCTACTGCTAGCATCGGCTGATGTCCTGCCCTGACGTGTTGGAAGGGCTGGACTCACCCCACACATCACCAGCCAGTGTGTGGGGTCTGTTGGAGCTGTCAGCTCCACAGGGCAGTATAAGGCTGTATAGGGATGAAATTCCCCCACTTGCACAGAAATACTCCCCAGGAACAAGGCAAACCCTTTGCAGCAACCCACAGCAGAGAGCTTGACTGGAAATAGAGGTCTCTGTGTAGCTCTGCCCATCACCTTCCTGTCCCTGACTGGGAGACGTTGTTGGCTGCTCTCCCGATGCTCTGAGGTGCTTCAACCTTCATTAGCAGCCTCATTTCAGCTCCTCCCCTGCCTCAGTGGCACAGGTCCATTCCACACTAGCTGCTGACCTTTCTTCTTTAGGGAAGCCCGCTCTGGCAAGAGGGTTGGACTGAATGATCTTCAGGGGTCACTTCCAATCTCACCAGTCTGTGATTCTGTGTCTGCAGGAGATGGGTGCAGGTGACTGCATGGGATGGGTCAGCCTGGTAGCAAGCAAACACCATGAACTGTCCCAGCAGCCTGGTAATGCAGATGGTGCCTGGGCTGACCAAGAGGGCCACAACCATGGCCTTGGTCCTCTGTCCTCTCCTGGTGCTCCTTCCCCATCAGGGCTGCCTGCACAGAGGAATTCTGCACACCCTATGCCTACATGGCAAAGATAAATGAGAGCCATCTGTCACTGGGGCTATCAATCTGCTAAGCAGCATCAAATCTACCATAAACGATGTTTAAAAAGAAAATTGATATTTTGTTTTATAGTGCTGCTGTTTAGTGAAGGGAGAGTGAGGGCTGGAGGGCCTGCACTATCTCACACAGCTGCTCCCATGAGCTAGCTGTGTGGGGCTTGTCCTGCTCCCAGACCCATGTCCTCCCACTTTGTACACCAATGTCCACGAGGATCCTGCAGATGAGGGTTGTGCTTTGGGCTGTAGGTTGTCCCCAGCATGGACTCAGCAGCAGCTCAAGGCTTTGCAGCAGCACAGGATAGAGCTGAACCCACCACTCTGCTAATGATCAGCAACACTGGGACTGTCCCACTAACCAAAATCTGTGTCCTGCCCCAGGGACAGGCACCTCCCATCTCACAGGATCTCATCTGGTGAGCAGTTACACAGTGGAGGTGATTTTCCCACTGCCTGGCCCCAGCAAGGTGGAGATTCGGACTGATCCCTTCCCACCACTTACGGGTTCTTAGGTGTCAAACAAGGTTGTTCACACCTGTCCCTCAGCAGCAGGACCAACGCAACTGCTCACTTTCTCTTGCACCACAAATTGTGCAGAATCTGAAAATGCCAGTGAGTTGCCGAGGTCCTCAGGGTGACTTGCCGAGGTGCTCAACACCATAGGGGAGAGGACTGCAGCCACATACATGGTCCTTACTAAAACAGCTTTTCCCTTCTGCTCCTCTGGACTCCACCCTCCTTGCCTTGACCAAGGACAGCCCACATCCTTGGGCTGACCCTGATTCATGACACCATTTTTATCGAGGGGGAGTCCTTAAGAGCCATATTCCCATAAATAGTAATAAGCCATAAACTGTGGGATTTATGGAGTGCCTTGCTCGGAGGCACTGCCGTGTGCTTTATGACCACTGATGAATGAAGCTGTGCAGTGCCCTGCACAACACGGCAGCCTCTTACAGAGGAAACTCGGGGACAGAGGGAGGCAGCAGGGCCATGAAGGATGCACAACTGGCCAGAAATAGTGCTGGCAGGAGGAATCACATCAAACTTTGAGCTCCTGTACTGTGGTGCAGCTTCAACTGCAGTCAGCAACAAGGGGAAAGATGAGCTTTATGGGAGCAATTGTCATTCCTGAGAAGCCTTCCAGAGGGGCTTCACTCTTGTGAGGCACTACAACTGATGTAGTTGTTGGGGAGTTTGCTCATCCTGCAGCTCAGCAGGTGCTCTGGTTTGAAAATTACCAAATTTTCAAGTATTAGTTGTGGTGCTTTTATGCTGAAAAAGCACTTTATTTTGAAGCTGGAGGTAGCTTTTCTAGCAGACCTCCTGCATCAGTGTGTGGACCCTAGAGGTGATTGGTGGACAGAGTCCATAAAGGGAAGGTACTTCCTGCTTCTTCATCCCTTTTCTCCTTCCTTCTTGTCATCATCCTTTGCCATCTTTGTCTTTTCTCCTGCTTCTGCTGCGACACATCTTGAGACAGGGCCCTCCTCTAGGATTGAACTGCCAACTCTGACTGTGGTTCACAGGTGGGGGATAGGGTTAGTGGTGGGTTGGGACAGTTGGGTTCAGGGTTGGATTGGATGATTGTAAAGATCTTTTCCAATGTAAACTGTTCTATAATTCTATAAATTTCCACTTGCTTTTCTCTGCCTTGCCAGCCAGTGGCACACGGTGCCCAGAGCAGTGCCCTCCATGCTGCTACCCCACCACAGCCACTTACCCCAGGACATCCTTCCATACCTCATCTCAAGCATTGAGCTCTTAATTTTTCTCTCTTTTGCCTATTAATTAATTCTACAGATTTCTGTGGGATGCATTTATCATGAGTGGCACAGCAGCAACAAATCTCTCTGCTTTTATTACTGTGTGACTACAGCAGATCTCCTGCTGAATGATGGCTACTTATCTGAGTGGGAGAGTGACCAGTGGCCAAGAGGCATTAACCCCTTGCTCAGAGGATGTAGGTAATGCCAAGGAGTCACTGCTCTTTACTGGAAATCTGGACACCGTCCAAGAGGACTGGAATGGTGGCTCTCAGCAATTTTCCTCTTTTCAGGACCTCTTGTGTGCTAAGAATAGACTTGTTGCAAAGAGGATCACTGGGCAAACAGTGTGCTGCTTCCTAAACCCATGGGTCACTGGGTCTCATGCCACTGGTACTGGGCACTCCGTGTGTGTCTTTGGCACAGCCACACCAGAAGGATTTACACCCTAATAATTATTTTTTAATTAAGAAAGTGAGAGGTGTCCCTGCCCATGGCAGGGGGTTGGAACTAGCTGATCTCTAAGGTCCCTTCCTGCATAAAACCACTCTTCCTGTCTTGGATCATGAGATGCTGCTAACTGGGTGAAGGTGATGATCACAGAAGCCAAATCAAAGGAGTAGAAGAACAAGGGTGGGTGAGACAGTTAACTCTGGATTAGAACAGCAGAACTAAGGAAGATGCACACAATTCTGTGTTTCCAGTTCCCTCCCAGTTCCAATGCCCTCATCCTCCATCCACCATGACCAAATCTGGCAGCCTGGCCAGAACTTGTCAGCCAAGCTGGGCTTCGTGAGAGGCTAGGAGGTGCAAAGTGCTGCTGGTCCTGAAACCATGGTAGGTGAGCTCAGAAGCAGCAGCACTGGTGCCTGAGAAACTTTAGTACTGAAAGCTACATTTTTAGGTAACTCCAGGGTTAAGCAATAATTGAGATGGGTTTACAGCCTTTACATTTTTTACTTGGCCGTGTGAAATGGAAACCAAGTGCCTTTGTCCTCCAGCAGATCTATTTCATCTTCTCCTATACCTCAGGTCTCCATCTATTAAAAGAATAATATGACATGGATGTGCAAAGAGGGCAGATGCTGAAGAAGCTGAGGGGCTCAGATGCAGGCTTTGCAAGCCCAGTAATTGCCTCATGGGGACGAAGACATCACATTCTTGCCTTGATTGCGAGAGATCAAGATGAGAAGCAAGGAAAGCCCCAAGTTTCGAATAAGTAGTTCAATCAGAACGGAGAAAAATGAAACCAAATTATCATCATTGGAACGACAAATCCCATTAGACTTGTTGATGATAGTTTCTTTTTATTTCCTCCAGCACTTTCTCAAGCAGAAGAACAGATGTCAAGACCGGCCCCTTAAATGTCATTTCTGAAGCAAGCGTGGATATTGGGGAGCAAAAACTGTTTATGTTCCTGCTATTTAATGGCATAAAACAATACTCTTTACAGCAACTATTAGCTGGCTAATGGCATCCCATCATTTCTCATATCAGTTAAGTGACAGATGGAGCTGACGGCATAATTAAGCCTCTAAGAGTCTCATAAATTACAGAAGTACCAGTGAAGCACTAGCCACACCAAAGGAACCATTGCAAACATGATGTATGAGGAGCGCAAGCGAACGGTCTTCATTAAGTGACTGAAAGAAAAGCATTACAGGGTTTGGTTGTGCTGGGTAGGGACCTTAAAGTTCAGCCACACTGCATCACTAATGATTCATGGCTTGGTGCCGTTCAACACCCACAGCCAAGCGAGGGAGTGGGGAACTGGCCTTGTCTTGCTGAGCAATGCACCAGCCACAGAGCCTGGGATGGCTGAACGTTCCATTTCTTGGTACTGGAGAGTACTGCACTGGTGCTAAGGATAAGGTGGGAGAGTCCAGAAACACTTCACAGGAACTAGAGCAGCTTTTGCACCAACAGCTTTTGTGTTTCTGAGCAACTGAGGGCTCCTTTGTGCTGCTGGCTGAACAGATTTAGTGGGAGTGGAGCCGTTCTTGACAGCAGTAAAATGTCTAGCTCATTACAAGCCTAAGTGAAGTTGTTCTCCTCAATCTTTTCTTTTCACTTCATTTTGATATGTAACAGGAAAATGAAATATTGAGGAAAATTATCTCAGATAATTCTGACAGAAGTTTCCTTCTGAGATGTGAGGAAATTTGAAGTAACAACTTTTCCTACTCCTACCAGAAAAATCATGCTCTGTGCTCAACGCTGCAGATCTCTCATATCCAAATAGGATGTGTATCTTCCATCTTTTTTCCCAGCTTTGCCTCCACTCAAGGTGACAGCATTCAAGTGATGGGAACTGGAAGCAATGCTGCACTGCTGGATTTCCTTGAAGCCCCCAAAGCACCACAGTAAAGAGCAAAGCTAAGGCCTTGGGGAAGAGGGATGCTTCTCCAAAAATGGTTTATAGGATTTTAAAAGCCCACAGAAAATCATTTGGATGCCACAGGCACAGGATATGTGAACCTCTCCCTCTGATTATACAGTAAATGGACTTCCTTCCGACTCCTCAGATAGCTCAACTCCCCTCATTACCAGCCTCTGTGAGAGGAAAGCCTTGTAAACAAGGAATGATAAACAGGCTCTTATTTTACAGCCCAACACCGTGACCTGCAATGACACAGCAGATCATTTTAGCAGAATATTATCCCTTTGAACTCTGATTAACTGAATTTGCAAGACTAGGGATCGAGGAAGACAACTATCCATGGAGACCTGATTTCTTCAGAAGGATCACCCACAGAAGTGTAGAGCTCAGACAAAGAGGCACAAAGTAAATGATGTAAATTTGCCAGAGAATTAGGTGGAGAGGGTGGCAGAATTTACATTGGGTGCTTGTAGTTACTGTTTACAGCTAAGCACTATAAATAATAAACTGGATTCTTGCTGCCTCTGCTGCAACATTGTCTTCTTCCCCTTCCCATCCCTCTTCAGATCTTGTGGATTTGGCAAGCACAGAGCACCTTGAAGAAGTAGCCAAAGGAAATGATTTGCTGGATGGCAGTGGAGACACAGGGGTCAGGTGGGAAAACAAAACAATACACTTTCTTTTTCATAAGGAGAAGTTGCCACAAGGACTGTCCCACCGAGCAGTGGCCCTTAGGGACCTGCTTTTTAGGAACTGTCTTTGAAGGGCATTCCCTTACAAATCTTCCTCCATCAGCCCTGCATTATGGTCAGGTTTTTCTAACCAGACCAAAGCCTGTCCCGGCTACAAGGAGGTCCCTTATCAGGGTCTCCAGAGTCTGGAGGAACTCCCCAGCAACAGGGCACAACAGGACCCTTCTGTTGATTTTTCCAGCCTAAACATCTGTTCAGGTGCCTCTGTCCATGAGGACACTGCTCTGCAGGCAGCTTTGGGCCTAGCATCTGCATCCCAAGCCAAAATCCACAGAGCAGAGGGAGCAGAAACCTTAGCAGAACCACCCACTGGGTAGGCAGTGGCCTGACCCTTCCACACCTCCATTTCCCAAGTGTAAGGGAGAGACAGGCACCACACTCCTCTCTATGCTGATATCTAGCCTGGTAAAGAGTGATGCAGGATTTGAGGGTCATGAAGCAGCTCTGCCACTGCACTTGACTAACATCCTCTGTTCCTTCTTTTCCACCTGTGATCCTTCCCTTGTCTCTGTGATCTTTCCTTGTCCCCATCCTCCCCATGTCTGGTGCCTCGTGTCCCTGCCCACTGAAGGGCAGCACCAAGCCCTCAGCAGAGCTCCTGCGGCTGCTGATGGCCAGTTATGGCCCTTCCTCCCTGGGGCAAGAAAGAAAAAGGAAATCTGATACCAATTTATTTCCAGTTACTGTCTGTTCCCTCCACAGTGGCTCATTTGAGAAGTTTAATCACCAGGTGCTAGTTCTGCTGCCTCATAGAGCACCTCCTGTTCTGTAAGACATCACACACTGTGTTCTTTCCCTAAAGTGGTTTTCATGGGGAGAAATTGAAAAGCCTTTTTTCCTTGTCCATTTTTATTCACGGATATTTAAATCACCTTTTCTTTGTGAGACCCTGTCTCTCCTCCCTCATGACTCTGCTGTTTGTGACCTGCACATGACCATGCACAACGCAGTCCTAAGTTCAATGAAATTAGCTGACAGGTCTGTCAGCAGCAGCAGGTTTGGGTCAATCCTCTCAAGAAGCCAGAACCCAAGATCAGCCCAAGCCATGGAACATAGATGAGAGCAGAAGGGGGCTGTGGAGTCCATCAGACCACCAACTACATGATTTTGCCTGCTGCCAACCCCAAAGGGGTTAACAGAAGAGAGGAAATAAGGCCACATGAGACCCTCCTGTGCTTTGGTGTCTGACAGCTATAGCCACAGAGAGAAACCGCTGAGAGCAGAGCAGAGCCAACTACTGCTTGTGTGACCACACAGAAGATTTGTGCAGGAGCAGTAAAGTCTGTCCTGTCCCAAACATGTCTACATGTCACAGGTATTGTGGCACAGTTGATTTAGACTGGATATTAGGAAGTTCTTCACCATGAGGGTGCTGAGGCCCTGGAACAGGTTGCCCAGGGAGGCTGTGGCTGCTCCATCTCTGAGAAGTGTTCAAGGCCAGATTGCATGGGGCTGGGGGCAACCTGGTCTGGTGAGAGGTGTCACTGCCAGTGGCAGGGAGTAGTAACTAGATGATTATCAAGGTTCCTTCCAGCCTAAGCCATTCTGTGATTCCATTATTCCTGGAGGTTCCAGGTTCACTGCATGAGTGGTGAGTTATGTAGGACATGTTTCTCTTGAGAAAGTCCTGTAGAAGGCGGCCCTGCCCTGGGCTCTCGCTGACACTGGCTGGAGCAAGGTCAAAGGACTGTCCATCATTAACCCTTCCGCAACTCACTGGCTGCACTGGCACAGCCTACATGAGAGTATGGGCACTGATCTGCTGAGACAGTGCATACCCAGCGGGGTCCTCTGTACATTTGTGATTCAACTACAGTCCTGGAGACCATTTAATTAATTACAGGGTACAATTTCACCTACTTTAATTTCAAGAGCCTCAACTATGAGAACACCATTTGCTTTTTCACTGAGGCAGGAACAAAGATGCTCATGTGAGAAGCATTTTTTGAAAGACTCCCTTTTAATTTAGCTCTTTCACTTCAGCTCTGTTGAGAGGATGCAATGGGCTTCATTTCATTGCAAGAAATAGGAGGAGCTGTCAAGGATGAAGCTGTGCTAAGACCCCAGCGTGAGAACAAATGGGAGCAGCTTTAACATGGTGTCTCTCCTCACGGCTGAAGGTTTGGAGGAGATGGCTGAAGCAGAGCAGGAGGCTGGGCTGTCAGAGGAGCGCACACCAATGGGATGAGTGTGCACAACCCTATGCCTGGATAATAACCCTTAGAGTCAAGGGTCTGTGATTCAGCCCTTTTACCCCACTGGAGCTGGGTGACATTACCATGCAGCCTGGGCTAAAAAAACCCAGATTTATCTGCACTGGCAGTACCCACTTGAAAAGGCCAAAGTAGAAAGATATATTCCCTTCCATCCAGAGTCTGAAATACTCTAGTGTAATGTTTGTCATAGGGACTCCTCTAATTTCTCTGCTCACAGGGTTCATCATCTTTTCACACAGACACCCATCATATACAACCTAAGTCAAAAGGGTAAAACCCTCCCAATTCTCCTTCGGGTCTGAACAAATCACTGCTGATTTCTCCATCTACAATCCAGAAAACTGCCCACTCTGGCACAGTCTGAAAGAAATTCATTTCCCAGCTCATTTGGGAACGACAGGTGTTGGAGTCAGATTGCAACGCAGGTATTAAATGAGCTCATCTGGCTTCACATAGGAAAAACTCCACTCTGGACTTAACAAGTCCAGCCTTGACTCTTTTACAGTCAGTCAAGAGCAGGGACAGCCCTGAGAACAGAAGCTCTATGCAGGGAGCCATGGCTGATAGTGGGGGATTGAACCTAGGATTTCATGTTGCACCAGAGATCCCCAGTGGCAAGAGATGCTCTCTCCAAGACTTCTGGAGAAGGGGGCTCTCAGTACAAGGGAATGTTGTAGTCAGGTGGGGGTCAGGCTCTTCTCCCAGGGAACTAGTGCCAGGATGAGAGAGGAGGGCCTGAAGCTGCACCAGGGGAGGGTTAGGTTGGATGTTAGGAAACCCCTCCTCATGGAAAGGGTGATCAGAGCCTGGAATCAACTGTCCAGGACAGTGGTAGAGTCCCCATCCTTGGAGGTGTTGAAGGACAGCCTAGCTGTGGACCTTAGCGCCCTGGTGTGATGTTAGGTCATGGGCTGGGCTGGATGAGCTCAGAGGGCTTTTCCAGCCTCAACAGTTCTGTGATTCTGTGGTTCTGTTGATTCTGCTATTCTGTGAATGCCCCCAGGAAGGCCTGTGTGTGCCAGACCAGCCCAAATCCTGGCCTCGTTAATAAGAAACACAAGTGACACCTTTTAATTGCTTCCTGTCCTGAACAGCTCTGCTCCTCTTTATTAGCACCTCCAGCTTTCTGAAAAGAGAGGAAGAAACAAGAAGCCCAGCTCACAGATACACCTGACTGACCTTGGGAAGTCAACACGCCTCAGCTTCTCTGTCTAATGAGTCAACTACATAATTAGGGCTGCCGCAGAGAGAGGCTGTCTCAGGTATGTGAAGTGTCACCAGCCAGTGAAAGGAATCTGTTTCAGCAGCAGAGAGGGTGTCCTGGTGCTGGAGGATGAGGGAGGGAAATAGGGAGAAGGAGGAGGAGGTAGGTGGTAGAAGGATGGAATTTGACTGCCTCTGTCTCAGCAACTGCTCTGTATCACAGACTTATTTCATTTGTACCCAGGAACTGCTGATTAATGTTGGATCCACCTGTCCACCAAAACCCCACTGGAGCCAGATGTTCCACAACTGGGCTGCCTCTGCAGCTGAAGCACAGATGCTTGCAGTGGATGCTTGGCCTAGATGGAGAGGGTGACAAGACCTCTAGAGAAGGTTCTGCATCTCCATTGCCTGTAGAGGAAGCCAAGAGGACTACCTTGGATGCTTAAAGAGAAGGCAGATCCAGATAAACCCTTCCATACCGTAGCCTTGAGAGGGAATATTTCCTTTAAGAACCAATCTCTGCTGCACAGCTCCACTCCTTTCCCCACCTTACTGTGTAGTTCTGGGACCATGTCACAGAAATCCTGCTGCAGGGAAAGACTAAATGCCTGAAAAACTGACTGAAGCAGTAAGAAGGTTTTGCTGTGCCACAGGACATCTCTAAACAATCTAGTCCTGTGTGGGATCACTCTCCTCCCATCACAGGCAGACACAAGGGATTTGGGAAGCCCTCCCGAGCAGGAGCTGCCACCCCAGCATAAATGTGCAGGTTGTTTGCAGTGTGTTGCTGTGAGCATAGTGATGTTGCAAACCCTGCAACCTCTTTGTCTCCGTAAAATCCCACCAGCAGAATCTGCCACTTGTGTCATTGTTCTTTCTGATGAAAGGCCTCTGGAATTCACATGTGACGCAATTTATTTGCCTTTTTACAAATATGCTCCCCTTTCACCTGCTCTCACTCCCTCTCCTTCCCTGAAATAATATTGACACCAATATCCATAAAGGAGAATATTAAAATAACCTTTTCCATTACATCCTAATTGAACCACTTCCCCACGTTGCATGACACACCTGGCTGTCGGTGTCTGTTTGTAATGTGCTCCTTCATTCCTTTCTGGAGAGGCCCTTCATTCCATCAAATTCCTCCTCCTTGTGCACTAAGCTGCAGATTACTTTCTTGTAAGATGCAATTTCGCCCAGATCTCATTACTTACTCTCTTAATGTATTTTCTGTATTTGTTTCATCTACAATTTCTCTCGTCCTCTGTTCTGCTGATGAAATAGTCGGCTGAGGTGCTGTGGAAAGCAACTTGCTGGAGAACCTTAACTAAAGCTCTTCTTATTCTCAATTCGCTCTGCGTCCTCTGTGCCTTCAGCTTGCCAGTCTGAATCAGTCCCAGTGTGTGTGGTGCCCAAACGACCCTAGAATACAGTCCTGTTGATTTATTAACACCTGAAAGTAGCATGGAAACTGGCCAGGAACCAGGTCAAGAGGAGAGTGGGGAAAGAAATGCACTGAACATACTGTTTTTTCAAGCAAATCTTGAGATGCTGGGGTTTCAGATGATGCTGGAATGCTCCACAAGAGGTGGAATTCATTGTAGATACATCCTCTAAGGATATGCTACAGTCTTCCCCTGGCTATCTCAGTAGCCAGGAGTGGCACAGAATCATAAAATCACAGAGTGGTTTGGGTTGGAAGGGATATTCAGAGGTCATCTAGTCCAACCCCACTGTACTGAGCAGGGACATCCTCAACTAAAGCCCCAAGGTCCAACCTGAGCTTCAGTATGTTTCCAGGAATGGAACTTGTCCCACCTCTCTGGCTAACCTGGGCTAGTGTTTCACCACCCATACTGTAAGTATTGCTTCCTTATACCTAGTCCAAGTCTCCCAATTTCAATGCCTCATTGGTGATGGGAGTCACTCAGGAACCTCTGACCCATTGAGGACATGAAGAAACCAAGTAAGAGGTCTGTCAGCCCACCTAGGCTGAAATTGTTTCATTTTGTCGCAGTTACAGTGCTTGAACACCCAACAGCTTCCACTTTCCAGGTGTTGTGGGCAAAAAGCAGAAGCAGCTTTTCTAGGAAGAGATGAGGATGTTCAGGAAATGAGCTATGAAGGAAAAATCACCACAAGTTTCAGATTGATGAACTTCATCCCTTGGAAAACACAGAGGAGAACCATCTACACTGACCTGAGCTACAGCCAGGGACCCCTTCTGCCAACCCACCCAATACCGGCACAGGCCTGTCCCTGGGCAGCCCCACCGAGGTGAGCAGAGGTGATCAAGGGAGGAGAAGGGTAGAAGAGGTGCCTAACACCAGGAAAACTGATAAAATGAGAGGGTCTTTTCAAAGTGAGAGCCAGCGGTGCAGCAAGGAATCTCATCTCTGCTACCTGGGTGAAGCTTTCAGTCCTGAGGGGCTTGGATTATTCAGAGCCTGTCGGGTTCATGTGGGAGTCACTGCCAAACTCCTGTTCCCAGTGCTGGTTTGCCCCTTCTCTGAACCACAGCTGCAGGTGGTGGGGCCACAGCACTGCTGGTGGCAGCAGACAGGAGATGGCTGGTGCTTCTCTCCTGAGACAGCCAGCAGAGAGAGGGACGGGACTGCACAGTCTGGCCTGAACTCCATCCAGAGAGAAAAAACAGACCCCCCTGTAATTACAGGCAATATTTTTACTCTGCAGAAGATTAACAGGTCAGGAGAAGCATTTAAGTCTCCTTCTTTCCTGAATTCCAATTTAATAGGAAATAATCCTGCCCCTGAATGTGAAGGAAATATATTACCCTGGAGAATTCTGGTGAAGTTCAAAGGAGGTCACGCAACAAAAAGGTCAAGAATTAAACAGCTGCCGTTCTCCAGTGGGGTGTGCAGCAAAAAGTGATCTGCCTTCCTCCTTCAAACCTCCAGTCCTCCCCCCACAACAGGCGCCACACTGAGCCCCCATCTTGTTTGTTCTGCAGCTGGAAGAAGAGTCTGAAGTTGCTGGTGCTCCCTCTCCTTCCCTGGGTGGCAGCGTTCAGGCAAAGGCACCATTTTTAATGTGCCTGGAGGGAGGAATTTATTAAAGAGGCACTGCATTAAAAATATGCAAATGTTCCTGATAACTACACAGACCCACGAGGAAGCCAGATGAAATGTCGTCCCTCCCTTCTCCCTTCCCCATTTTTATGCACTGAGATGGTTTATGGTTGCTCCTGTTTTGTACTGTAACTGGAAGCATGGCAGATATTTAATCTGTTTGGAAATAATTGCAGCAATAATGATTATTTTATTGGGTTTAACTGCGTTCTAAAAAAAAAGGAGACACTACGGCAGTGGCACTTCAGAAAAGCGAGAAGGAGAAACGGTGCTCTGCGTGAGTGTGCAAGGCTTTGCACTCCCATTTGCATGCACACAGGCTGGCGTGGGGGGACACGTATGACACACGTGAAAGCTCTTCTGGCTGAGCACGAGCTCAGACATCCATAGACAGCCATGGCCACTCCTGTGTGACCATGAGCGTTGGATGTTCAGGTGTGAACTGGAGTATGGCCACCAGTGTAACTGGTTAGCTTGTGTGTCTAACAGTGACCCTTCAAAACAGCTGGCTATGACTTGTAGGCTGTGCCAGTGCCAAAGAGCTGTGCTGTTCCAAGTTGTCATTGCTGCCCTGCGACATTAGGGAACCACCACTGCATCCAACGCTGAAGCCCTTGGGACAGGAAGGACATGGGCCTGATGGAGTGGATCCAGAGAAGGCCACAGAAATGGTCAGAGGGCTGGAGCACCTCTGCTGTGAGAACAAGCTGAAGGAGCTGGGGTTGTTAAGCCTGGAGAAGAGAAGGCTCCAGGGAGACCTGACAGTGACCTTCCAGTACCTGAAATGGCTAAAAGAAGCCTGGCCTTTACGAAGGCCTGGAGTGATATGATGAGAGGCAATGGTTTCACATTAGAAAAAGGCAGATTGAAAATGGATGTTAGGAAGGGAGATAGCCGAGGCCCCCCTCCCTGGAGATATTCAAGGGGAGGCTGGACAAGGCTCTGGGCAACCTGATTTAGTTGAGGCTGCCCTTGTTCACTGCAGGGAGGTTGGACTGGATGAGCTGTGGAGGTCTCTTCCAACCTGGGGTAGTCTATGATTCAATTCTATGGTCCCAGGCTGATGAAGTCTGCCCTAAAAATAAGCCTTCTAATGCCAGAGATCCTGCAGAACAGGAACAATTCTCCCCTCCAGTTAGATCATTATAGCTGAAAAGAGCATCTTGACTGAATCACCAGGTTAATATTTCTACACTTTCCAGCTCCCTCCTGAAGTCATTGGAGCCACTCGGCAGGTGAAGAGCAGTGCTTCACTCACTAGCAGTGGGGATTCACTTCCGCTTGACAACAGCAGGGCTGGGAGAGCAGCAAGCAATGCTCTTATCTGGTGTTTGTTCCTAGCACTGTAGGCCTAGCCCTGTCTCTTAAGAAGGAAGTTTTCTGCATAAGGACTTAGCAGCAGTTTATTGCACATCTTACACATCAGGAGCCAAGCTGCCTGTGACCTCCAAACCAGACCATATCTCCAAAATTAATTGCTAATCCTGAGCTTTTACAAAGTTCTCCCTCTCAGAGTGCAGGACAGGCAGGGCAGGAGGAGAGGAAATACCATTAATTTTCTATTTCTCTAGATTTCCTCTTTGAAGCTGCTGCGCTACACAGCCTCAAGGTAGGTAAAAGCCAAAGTGAGATGGACTCAGTGGACTTAATCCCAGAGAAAACGCATCTTTCAAGTTCTTTTTATATCTTCCCAACCTTCCCAAATCCCCGCCTAATACCAAGCTTTGGAAAGCTTTCTTTTTCATGTTTCCTCCAATTCCTCCATCTTCCCCGTTCACCCCCCTCCCATTTTGCTGCTGCCGCAGAGCTGGGCTCTCAGAGAAGTAAGCACCAGCACAGCTCTGCAGCCCTGCAAGGACTCAGCAATGATGACTCAAAAGAAGGGCAGGGATGTCTGCACACTGCATCACAGCAGGACACCCACATCTGGCAGTATCAGGTTTGATGGTACCAGTTCATGTTGTGCAGAAAGGAATGGGGTTTGCCCAAGTCATGCAAAGAGACTGCAGGAGAACTCAATCAAAGTCAGGCCACCTGCAATCACAGCTCCTGAGACCTGGTGGTTAGCAGTGAGTTGTTCCTCTTTCTCCCTTTGCATGCAGCCTATCTGCTAAGGCAGGTAAGGAGTGGCATCTGCACCTGGGCAGTGCAATCCCAAGCACAAACACAGGGTGGGTGGAGTATGGCTGGAAAACAGCCCTGTGGAGAAGTACTGTGAAGTCTTGGTGGATGAAAATCTCAACAGGAGCCAGGACTGTGTAAGAGCAGGCCAGAGCCAACCATGTTCTGGGATGAATCAAAAGAAGCATCACCAGCAGGTCTAGGGAAGGTATTTTTCCCCTCTCCTTGCTCTTGTGAAACCTCACTTGGAGTCCTGTGTCCGCTTCTGTACTACTAACACAAGGACACAGAGCTGTTGGCGCAGGTCCAGAGGAGGCCACAAGGATGAACAGGAGGACTAGAGCTCCTCTGCTATGAAGGAGGAAGTTCTACGCCATGAAGGTGCTAAAGCACTGGAACAGGCTGCCCATGGAGGTTGTGGCTGCTCCATCCCTAGAAGGGTCCAATGCCAGATTGGATAGGACCCTGTGCAACCTGGTCTGGTGGAAGGTCCCTGCCCATGGCAGGGAGGTGGAACTAGATGAGCTCCGAGGTCCCTCCCAACACCAGCCATTCTATGATTCGGTATACTAACTAGTGGTGCATTTAGAGACATCCTCTTCTTCATCTTCTTCAGAATCACA
This sequence comes from Upupa epops, assembly GCA_013397515.1. Classification (NCBI taxonomy): domain Eukaryota; kingdom Metazoa; phylum Chordata; class Aves; order Bucerotiformes; family Upupidae; genus Upupa; species Upupa epops. The sequence continues at coordinate 156,983 of VZRI01000008.1, read as the reverse complement.
GGTCATTTGGGCAGCACTGGGATTAAGCCAAGAAGACACTGAGATTGAGACGTTCGAGAATCTCCTCCTTCTGAACTGCAGCATCCTTTCTCTCCCCACCAGTGGCAGTCCTTGTCATGGCATGCTGACTCTGGCTATCAGGGGGAGCACTGGCTGCACAAGGTCAGGTAAGATTTTGTATGGGCTGGAGGAGCAGGATCCCATGGGAACCTCTCCCCGTTCCCAAATCCTGAGCTCAGTATTACACAGCACCAACGAATAAACTGTCAGAAGTTTTCCATCCTCACTGCAAACATTGCACCACCTGCATGGGCTTCCCCAACATGCATTAACCAGAGCTTGTGGCTTGGTGTCATCTCCTTTCATCTCAATTAGCTTCCCTTCTTTTTGCTCCCTCCTGACTATTCAATTAGAAATATGACCAAAACTTAATTACTCTAATTCAATTTAGCTAAAATTCCTGTAGAGGAATAGAGAAGAGAGCAATAGGTGAAGGCTGGAGAAGGGAGCAAAGGCAGAAGAGCTGCAGTAGAGACTCCTGAAGAATCAGCAGATATTGTGAGCTCAGCTCTGCTTCAAGGAAATGACTCCTGCCTGGGGCACAGAGCTCAGCCAGGGGGAATCCCAAGTGTGATCCCAAGCAGTGCTCCCCTAGAAGGACAGAAAGGTCTATCTAAGAACAAGAGAGGAAAAGCAGGACAGTGGCGGTGGGCAGTTGGATGGAAAGATAAGGACAGGAAACTCTGCAGAGGGCATGGGACAATGGAGGAACAGACAGAGAAAACTGTGACTGAAAAGTGAAGCACCAGCCTGCCTTCTCTGGTGAGCTGTTCAAATGTTTTCTGCTAATTAACTTCCTTCTCACAATACCCTGGCAGGGTTGCAGACTAATTAGAATCCCCTTCTCAGATGCTGGGAAGCTTTCCTGACTGGGGCACTCATGGCCACAGCCCTCAGACCTGGGACATATGGCAGCTGAATGTGCCAGACAGAGCAGCATGGCTTGTCAGAAATGTTGGCAGCTGGGAATGAGCAGCCCAGCTCAGCCACCAGCCCTCTCCTTCCCTTGCCACCCACAAGCAAGAGGGCAGGAGAGCAAACCAGGGGCACTTCTTGGCAGCAGAGGTGGGATGGCTTAAGTGTGAGGTGGAAATCAGGACAGCAGACTCCCAGTTCAGTTCAGGTTAGTCTTCACTCTCCTTTAGTCTTGAAAACAAACACAAAACTCTGTCATCAGCAAACTGCCTCCCTCTCCAGTCAGCCGGAGTCACGACCATTAGTAAACAGGCTGAGCAACGTTCTCAGCTAAGAGTGACCTGCCAGAACCCCTGCCAGTCACCATTTCTCCTGCCGAGCATGGCCCATTCCTTCCTGTTCTCTCCAACAGCATTAATCTATCTCAGGGATTTTAACTCTCTCCCCAATCGTCACCATCATGCATTGATAGCTCGATAGCTGTCTGTCAGGGTCTTTATCAAAAAATGCTTTGGAAATTCAAAAGAAGGCGTGTGTGTATAAATACTCTCGCATTCTCTTTTATCCACTGGTCTCTTAACTCATCCAAAGGATTTAAGCGGGTCGGAGAAACAGTTTTCTTCAGCAGAAGCCATGCTGTCTGTCCCTTATCCTACAGAAAAGCCTAAATATAGACTGCGAAAGTCCACGCAGCTGGGAGCTTGAATGCAGTTGTCCTGCTTTGAAACTGTCTGAGACTTGCACAGTTCCCAGATGAAGGGCTAACTGGTTCTGTCCAAGGAAGAGACAAGTCTTTCAAAGATGCTGGGAGAAACTAGGAAAGAAGTCAGTGGCGCACTGATTCTCTTTTTCCTCCCACTTTTCTTAGCAATTATTTAGCCTCTCTAGCTCTTTGTCTCTGGCAGCTTGTGCTGAGGAGGAGTGAGGCGGTTCTGCAGCTACACCCAACTGTGAAAGGAAAGGGCCCGATGTCAAATGGGAAGCAGCTAAAATATCATAGAATTAAGGTCCTCATCCAGGCACTGCTGACCTGGGGACACAGTGGGAAGCTGGAATGTACCCTAGACATCCCAAGAACAGGTGTCTGCCTATGGTGCATCCTGCAGAGAACAAAACACCAACCTCCTGCTGATCAGTGCTGTTCCCCATGAGCATCAGCCACCCACTCTAGACTGACTCTGGATAAAAGCATATGGAGATACGGTGGGAATAGTTGAACTTGATGAGCTTGAAGGTCTTTTCCAACCAAAACTATTCGGTGGTTCTGTGGTTCTATGTTTGATGAGGGTAATGGAGCACTGGAAGAGGCTGCCCACGGAAGTTGTGGAGTCTCCTTCTCTGGAGATGTTTAAGACCCTCTTGGATGTGTTCCTGTGTAACTTAGTCTAGGTGATCCTGCTGTGGCAGGGGGATTGGACTAGATGATCTTTTGAGGTCCCTTCCGATCCCTATTGATTCTATGATTCTGAGACTCTATGTCTGTGCTTTTGACTTGTGGCTTCCTGCACCCCTCTTGAGGAGTCTGAACATTTTGCTAACTCAGTTGTCTGTAGAGTGCTGGCTCCCAGGGATCACTCAGAGCTCTCTACTGTACAGCCGGCTCTCCTAAGCAGTCCAGTGTGTCAGCACATGGGCTTCTTTCCCACTATTGACTTGCTGTTCCAGCTTCCTGGCACTTTGCTTTCGCCTCTGATAACAGCAGGTTATCAGGATCTGCCTTGCCACCAGGGAACAGCTAAGAATGATAGTTATTACTGGCTTCTCTGACCAGTCAGTGACACATCTGCAGAGCAGTGCACCTGGATTAAACCTCCTTCTCCACCCAGAGCTCAATCGTCTCCAGGATCTGCTATCCATTTTCTTAATGCAACTGCCTGACAGTTAAATCCATGCCTGTGTCTATTAGGGAAATGCATGTGTTATGAGCACCATGAATTCAGGCAGCCCCCTTAAATCTCTTTGATGTATTCACTTCAGCCCTAACCCCCCCTTCCCCCAAAAGTTACCTATCGGCCAGGCACTGGAGCTGTCAGGCTGTGAAGGATAACATTCCAGGACTAACGGAGAGCAAGGCACCAGGGAAGCCACTCACATTAGGCACAGGGCAGCTCTGGGAAAACAGTACTTGTGCATCAAGTGCAGATGAAGCTTCTGAGACATCAGGCTCCACACGCTGATCTGAAAGCACTTTGGAGACATTTGCTAATGGAGATGATTGCCCTGAGGGGAAATGGGAAGGCAAGGAAAATAACAGCGTACATCTGCAGCTCATTTTAAGGCACTGGGGAGAGTTACACTTTGGCTCTGACTGAGCCAGACCCAAAGAAGGGCTGCAGCATGGGCAGATGAGCCTGCCCAAAGTACAAGGGACCCTCAGTCCTCAAACCAAGACGTCAGCTCAGCACTACTGATCTGCCCCAGGAAATGTCAGGTTTTTCAACTCAGTCTCTGGGTCCCAGAGTCCAGGCTGCAGGACCTTGGAAGAGCTCCAATATGTGCATGGAGCAGGCCAGTCTCAGCTTTGAATTGCTCTCCAGAGACACCTCTGGAGACAAAGTTCAGCTGTTTGCCAGGTACCGCTGAAGAGCAAGATGAGATGTGTGACTGTCTCTGCTCAGCACACCTCTGCATGTCCAGCAAATTGGGTGGAGGAGACAGGGCGGTAGACACAGAGGGAAATGTCCTTGACTGGAGAGCTTCCAGATAATGCCATTATGAGCATGGACTTCTAGAAAGCATCTACAGACCCTCTGAGCTTTGTTGATAGCAGTTTCTCCTGGTTTAAGGGCCTAAATGAGCATTCCAGGTCTTCTCCAAATGGGATCGTGGATAAGAGCTGGGTGAAATTCTCTTGAGCCCTTGGAGTGGGCCAAGACGCCGCAATTCCCACACAAGTCACGCAGCTTTGTCTTGAGCGTGTGGGCTCCCCTCCCACTCCANTTTAACCTTCCTCTAAGCTCTTGCTTGCTTCCTCAGCACCCAGTGTAATTGCCTGCAGTCCCTGAGGATCCCAGTGAGGATTTATGTAACACACCAAGCAGCAATTTGAAAGGCGGCTTTCAGATATAAGAACTTAATGCCACACCAGCCTTGGGAAAATCAAGATGAAAGTCTTGCGAGGGCTGTGTAGTGTATGCCCCACGCTGCTCAATTCAGGCTCTGGGGCAGTGCAGACACCACGCAGCTTCCTCATGCTCACATAAGGCAGAAGAGTGTCTTCAGGTGAGAGGCTCACTCTTTCTACATCTCATTCTGCTGCAGCTTTACCTAGGGAGGAGGCATTCAACTTCTTCCCTGTGAGGGCAACAGAGCCCTGGCCCAGGCTGCCCAGAGAGGTTGTAGAGTCTCCTGCTCTGGAGCCATTCAAAACTCACCTGGGCACAGCCCTATATGACCCGTCCTAGTGCGCCTGCTCTGGCAGGGGGTTGAACTAGGGGTCCCTTCCAACCTCTGACACTCTGTGATTCTGTGATTGCTGAACAGTCTGAACAGGCAATTGTGGTTATTTTCTGGCAGTGTGGTTGTCTGGGGTTTCTGTCTCTCCTCTACACTTCTGGTTGTACTGGGGCCAAACAGTCTCTCAGGGTACCTCTGGTGATCACCACACGCAAGGAGCATCAGGACTTGGGTCTTCTTAATTATTTAGAGGAAAGATTTGTCCAAGAACAGGAGAGAGACTATCTTGAGGAGAGGAACAACATTCTTGTGAGGCTCTTAAGCACAATGACCCTGCAGTGCCCTGGTTTGCAGAAGACATTCACAGTACAGGCTGTGGAAGGTGATGAAAGCACAGCTCTGTGCACCAGACACCCAGAAGAGACCACCCCCAGTCAGCCCAGCCACACTCCTGCTCCTTCTGCACCTCCTCCACTCCCCGCCTATGTGAGTCTGCAGCAGAGACAGATTCTGGCACCTGAAGAAACAATGCTGCTTCTCATTTAAACTCCCTTAAACCAGAGTTTACCATTTTCTCCCACTTCAAAATCATTTTTCCCTTAATTTATTTTCCAGTCAGGTTGCTGGTGGAAAAAACAGCGGAGCAATCAAACTGTTTCAGTGCGTGAGTCTGTCCATCTGTCAGTCTGTCTGCCCTCCCTCTCTCAAAGCTTTTGAGCTGATTTCAAGTGCATTCAACAGATAATTAGGAGCCTTAAAACTCAGAGGCACCAGTGAGAGAGGTGAAGAGATAAAGAGACATGAGGAGGACAGCCATCCCCTGTGAGCTGGCTCTGATGGAGTCATTAGGGAACAGGCATGGGACAGAGACAGAGGAAACTTTCTTCACTGAAAACCTGATGGCTTTCTAAGCCTTTTTCATGACAGAAGAGAAAAGTCTGCAAATTAAACAAAGCCTTGCAAACAGCCCACCTCTGGTCAGCTGATGAAGGCCTCCCTGTCCTCACCCTCCCCACTGGCCTCTCCAATCTCACCATCCTCAGTGTCCTCATCAACCACACTATCCTCAATGCCCTCACCACCCATATACTGCTGTTACTTGCAGGGTCTGGCTGCAGTGGGCACTGACCTGACCAGCCTTTCACAAGAGGACTTGGGATACCCCTTACTGAGCCATGGAGCCATGAAGCTGTGCTGACAGGGAGAGATGAACCCAGGCTCTCCTGGCTTTAAATTAGGACTAGAACAAGATCTGCCACCCTACTGCTCTTTTCTCCTGATCCCATGAGTTTACAGGGCTATTTTCCACATCCCTATACTTACGCGGGTGCTACAGCAACACCAAATCCCACTAAGCCTGACTTTGCTGCTTCTGAGCCGTAGCATAGCCCTTATACTCCCACCCACCACCAGAAGCACCCACAGCCACAGCCTGCCTGGCAATTGCCAGCGCTAATCTGGCATCATTCCCAGCATCATAAGAGCAAGTTGCCCTTCTTGTATCTGTAAAGAGATGGGGGCGGGGAAGGACCAACAACGACAACAACAACAACTACCCGAAAAACCCTGAGTAAATTAACATTACAGCTGCGGTTTTACACGCACAGAAGTCAGGAAGTTCAAAGTTATGGTTCCCCCTCCAGCTGTAACTCGGGCACACTGCACATATATATTAAGACATTAAAGTTAGCCCCATAAACAGTAACACAAAATACTACACGCACACAGGGGGGGCAATCTATGACAGCCAGGGGAGCCATAATTCCAGCTACTCTGACTCCTGTGCGTGCGATTCTCCCTCAGAAAAGGAATAAGTCAGCTCTCATTCACTTGTAATTCAAAGCTCAGGGTGCTGATAGGGAAGAGAGAAGAGAGATTGCTCTGTCTGCTGTTCTTTCCTCCCCTTTTCCCTTTTAGGGTTTTTTTTATTGCGCAGGCTGTTGTCTAGCTGCTCGCGATCAATGCTCTCCCTCCGCCTGACTCTGATGTATCGGCAGAGATCTCAGATTTCCATTCTCGTCCTCTCCCGCTTGGTAACCAATCCAGCTCCCCAGCAAGGCACACGCGAGCGATAGATAAGGGATAGCCTTTGATTGAATTTACTTAATTTATACAGACGATGGGACACAGGAGGAATATTAAAATACAAATCAGCAGCTTCATATTTCACACACATCGAAATCTCCCCTGCAGATAATGAGCTGCTGGAAACTTATCTGTCCAGGGTCTCTCCCCAGCCACACCTATTCCCTTTCCCCAAGATCCTCAAGTAAACACTAGGAAAGTTGATAACTGTAGAGGTGTAGTTTCATTCCTTAAAGGAATGATAACTGGGCAACAGTTTTAAACAGCTCTGCCACTGCTGAGGAGGCACACAACCCTTGTTACACCTTTATGCCCTCTAACAGGCTGGAGAAATGCCTCCACTTCCTTGAGCAACGGACCAACTTATATCATTCCATCAGATCTCTGCTCCCCTTGGATCAACTCATTTCATCTCATGGGATCTCAGCTTCCCTTGTTTAGAATCATTGAATCATTGAATCATCAAGGTTGGAAAAGATCTTCATGATCATCAAGTCCAACCATCCATCCTACAATCCCCAGCCACTAACCCAGCTCCTGAAACACCCTGTCTGCCTAATTGTTGAATCCCTCCAAGGACAGTGCCTCCACCTCCTCCCTGGGCAACCTGATCCAAGACTTCCCCGCTCTTTCTGGGAAGAAGTCTTTCCCAAGATCCAATCTGAACCTCCCCTGGCACAACCTGACCCCATTTCCTCTTGTCCTATTGTTTAGGAACTGAGACACTGAATGTATTGCTGGGCAAGGTCTGGCCATCACAGGGACAAGCAGCAAAACCTCCAGGGCAGCAGCATTCTGCAGCACCTGCTCTACTCACAGGACAGATAAATCTGAACTTTCTTGATCATACTTGGAAGCTGCAGAGGTGGACAAGGGGCATAGCAACAAGACCAGCCATGTGCCCTGCTGGAGGGAAAGGTCTCCTCCTACATGTTTTCCTCCTGGTTTTCCCATGAAGCATAGACAGAGATACCCAGGTACAAGCAAGGGTCCTCTAAAAAAGCCCCTGTAATTGTTTTTCCAGTGAAGACTCAATGAAGAAATCTGCCACCAGACTTGCCTAGGAAGCACCTACAGGTAACCCAAACCAGCACAGATAGTCAGCATGGAGGTCAGACTGACAGATTCTGCTGGAAGTAAGTAAACAGGGTCCTGATACAGGGTCTTCAGCTCTGGTATCTTCCAGTGTAACACAAATGCAGAAATCTCCAATGAGATTTGCAGGAAGGAAGGTGTATGTTAGGCCAATAAGCACTTGTATCCTGTACATGACCCAAGCAGCTGCTCCTCCTCAAGAGGCGTAAAAACCAGACCAGAGCTATACAACTGTGCTGGAATGGTACCAACAGCAATCCCAGCACTACAGTTTTGCAATTCAGTTGAGTTCTGTCCAGGTGATTATCTTCATTCAGCCAACAGCATCAGCAACACAATGACCTGATCTGCTTCATGAGAGATGGGATACAGGGTGAGCCTTGCTGGGGTGAATGATATTTCCCACAAGCAACAGATGACTGACAGCAGGGAAGCCTTCCTCCCCAACTCTTCCCCACACTGGGCTCCAGGGCCACAACAGTGAGAAGAATCATAGAATCACAGAATCACCTCCAAAGATGATCCAGTCCAACCCCCTGCAGTGAGCAGGGGCATCCTCAACTAGATGAGATTGCCCAGAGCCTTGTCCTACTTCACCTTGAAGATCTGCAAGGATGGGGCCTCAACTACCTCCCTGGGCAACCTGTTCCAGTGTTCAGCCCTCCTCCTGCTAAATAACTTCCTAATAACTCACTTCAGTCTTCCCTTCTCTAATGTGAAACCATTGCCCTTCATTCTATCACTCCAGGCCTTCATAAACACCCTCTCTGCAGCCTTCCTGTAGCTCTCTTCAGGGACTGGAAGGTCACTGTCAGGTCCTCCTGAAGGCTTTTCTTCTTCAGGCTGAACAATCCCAGCTCCCTCAGCCTGTCTTCACAGAAGAGATGCTCCAGCCCACTGATCATTTCCATGGCCTCCTCTGCACCTACTCCATGAGGTCCCTGTCCTTCCTGTACTGAGGGCTGGGCACAGGACTCCACATGAGGTCTCACCAGGGCAGAACAGAGGGGCAGAATCCCCTCTCTTGATCTGCTGGCCACACTTCTGCTGATGCAGCCCAGGATGTATCTGACTTTCTGGGCTACATGCACACACTGTCTGCTCATATCCAGCTTCTACTCCACCAGCACCCCCAAGTCCTTTTCCTCAGAGCTGCTTTCTGTCACCTCCAGCAAGTATTGGCAGTGAAGATTGTTTCAATCCAAGTACAGGACCCTGGAGCAGGATGGGGACACATGACATGTCAAGGGATATCAGGGGGCCAGGGGGCTGCTCTGCACATTCTCTCCATACACACACTGGTATCAAACACATGCAGCAAAACCAGGGGGAAGGGAGGCAGATGTCGGCAGTGCAAGCCATTCTCTCTGCTGGCGTGAGGAGATCTCTGCCAGCACACAAATGGGTCAGATACTGTCCTGGATGAGTAAACTATGGGACAGTTTTGAGTTTTGTAAGTATATTCTGCTTTCCCTGATTCCCCACAGGAGCTGAAAAGTCAAGACACAGTGGGGAGAGATTTCAGTCACCTTCCAGGCAGGCACTTACCTCCCTCCCACTGCCATCAAGCACATTTTGGATGTTTCAGTACAGACTCGGGGCAGTTTCAAGGCGGCACTGACACTTTTAATTCTATTTGGGAGCAGAAGGGATCTGGCTTCTCCCAAGCCTGCTTGGAGCAAGTGGGAAATAAATAATAGCACAGGACTTGGAGCCAACTCCCCAGCCCTTGTGAGCACCTGCCTGCCCCAGTGTCACAGAACAGTCTCCTAACCCAGGCACTCTTTCCCCATTAAAGAGCAGTCTGATCCTCTGACTTTTCTTCCCATTTGAAAGTAAAATGACCTGGAGAGTGACAAAATTATGCTGTCAAAAACAAGACCAGTCACTCTGAAAATCAATAGTACCCCAAGGTGTTATTGTGAGTTACCAGCTCTTAGACCCAAAGCCCAGAGCTGCCATTAATGCTATTCCTGCCACCTTTCCCACCAACATTCTTGCTGTTGCCTCTACTGAAGAAAATCTCTGACATGGAATTCTACTTAAAGCAGTGCAAAGGATGCTTTTTTTTCCAGTTCACTGGCCAAACCCAAAAGATTTGAGACAGCAAAAGAGAGAAAACGAATGTGCTACAGGCCACCCCAGGTGCTTTATGCAGGCAAACCCAAAACACGATCCTTTTCTTTTTGGGTGATTTAACAGTTACAGACTCCCATTCTTTCATTTTTTTCTTAAAAGCAGCATTGGGGAAAAGCTGTTCCACTTCAGAGTGGAACACTAGATCTGTGCAATACTGACACAAGCTGGTTTGTCACTGCTTCACCTTCTCTTCCCTTCCCGCTCCTCAGCCAAAACTGCTACCATGTGCTGAACGGAGCCCAAACCAGGTCAGGCCATCCCTCAGCTGTGAAAATGCACTTTCCAGCAAATCTCAAAACAGAACCTAAAAGTCATCTACTCCCAGAGTATGGCTGGTTTTAAGACTTGAAACGTCTGGGATGACTGATGTCTCTCCCCTTGCAGCACCAAGCACCCCCCTATTTCTCAGCAGCTCTGGAAGAAGAGCACGATCATCAGAGAGGCTGCTGAAAATGAAGCAGATTCCCTTGAAAACCTTTTCCATGTGCGAGCTTCAAAACCAGCACAGACAGCTGGTGCCACTGCACTGGAAGACTGCAAGTAATTCAGGAGGTGATGTTCAGTACTGGAAACACCTCAGCCCCACTTTTGGGAAGGGGCTTTAAGCCGCTGGGGAAAGCAGTGGTGCAGCTTCTCATGAGCACTGACCACAGGCAGACAGGACAGTGCTGGTACAGAGCTCCAGGGTGGCTATTTGTCCAAACAAGGTCCCAGGCCAATGTTGTTAGTAAAGCTCTTGCTGCATTTTTACAGAAGTCAGTGTTAGATCCGCTGTCCTGTTCAAGTTCTTGGGGTAATTAGCTGCTGCCTAAACCCTGCCTTGCTCTCACTGGGTGTGATCCTGCCATCTGCTAAGCTGGGGAGCAGGGTTGCCTGACTACAGCACCCCCCACCTTGCTACATACAGTCCTGGCAGGGGTGGGGAAACAGGCAAGAGGGAAGACAGTGAAAACGCAGAGGACACTAATTCCTTGCTCCCAGCAGGGCAGGCAAGACCTGGAAATGCCAGTCCCTGCCCTCTCCCACACCCCGGCCTGCCCTTACTATGGAGGCATCCAGTGATGAGAGGTGAGGGCACATCACCTCAGAGATTCTGCTCCAACTGAGAGCAACATCTAGAGGCTGCTGCACTGATACAGTAGAAACCAGACATTGGTCGCATTTCCACCCATCATGTGGTAAAAAATATTGTCCAAAGGGGCTTTCTCTTCTCTTTCTGTGGCCAAAGCAACAATCAGAGAATATCTCCTGCCTTGGACTCCGTATTAGTTTAATTAGATGATTTTCTGCATGATTTATCCTGAGCGCTGCAATTGCGCAATCAAAGCACAGATCAGTTGACAACTTCATTTAAAAAATTAGTGTTTAGCAGCTTTGTGGGCTCTAAAAGCTCAGAGGACATCTGTCAGCAGTGACTCCTTTTGAGAACAACACTCAGTCCCAGCCCATGCCCCATCCTCAGGGCATGGAACTGAACGGCTGCATCTGCCCCAGCTGCGGGCGCTTGTCCCTCCCTCTCACAGTCAGTCACAAATGTCAGAGAAAGAATCGATCCCACTGCTGGGGGGGACTTGGTGTTGCAGATGCACCAGACCCTGTGCTTGGCTGAATGATGTGGGAACTGCTTCTGCTGTGAAGCTGGCACCAGTGCTCTCCTGCATCAGCCAAAGCTGAGTCCTGAGCTCTTGAGCTTTGTTCTTCCAGTGATGGAGTGGCAGCTGTCTCTGGCTTCAGCAGCAAGCTGAGGAACCTGAAGTCCAGCACAAAAGCTGTCAGCCATGGGTTTCCCAGTTCATGGGCTTTCTCCAGGAAGATGTTGATTCTGCCAGCTGGGTCTGGATCTGCTCAGCAAGGCAAGGCCTGAGTTTTCTCATGCTTAGCTGCTCAGAAGGATGTCAGAAATCACTCCCAGTAAGGGTGGGACAGTGGTACCCACTGATGAGGCAGCAGTGTTAGGGATGCAGGCTTGGCTTCTTGAAGCAACACAGAGCTGCTGGGGAAGAGCCTGCAGGGAGTGGTGGGAGAAGATCACAGAATCACTGGCTGCTTTGGATTGGAAGAGGAAACGGGAGAGGAGCAACAAAAACTATTTTGAATTTTTTGCTGCTAATGTTGCAAACACCTGGAGTTCTGCAGCAGGGGACATAACAGTGTGTGAGAGCTGGGGTGTAGCAGCAGGGCTTAAAAAAGTGATCACACTGGGCAATGCCATGGAGGCATGTGGCACCAGCAAAGCCCGACATCAGAGAAGGGAAAGCCTTTCTAGCCAGGGTGCTCTAAGAGCTCCAGGGCAAGCTGCTGACCCACTTTGGGCTTCAGTTTTCCTTCTCATAAAAACCAAAGTGTGTTTCTGCTTGCTCAGGAATGGTCAGTGCTAGACGTAGATGCATCTTGACATGTGCAAACAACATGGTCTGCAGAAGTACAGACCTCCTTGCAGTGTTATTTAGGACCTTGAAGGGAGTGGAGGGGAACAGGCAGCTGGGAGAAAGGACAAAGGAGTCCAAGATCCTTTTAGATGAGTTTTTGACCAAACCACAGTCCCTACAGTCCATGGGAACCACAGTGACTGAATCCAGTCATAACATGGCTCTGTGTGTGGCACATGCACAAATTCATCACCTGCCAGCTCAGATAGCTGGAAAGGCAGGTACTGGCCTGTGGTGCCAGCTCCTTCCTTTCAGTGGCAATATCTTCTCTGGTCTCCCAGGCTTCTCTTCATTACCAGGATCCCCTGAAGACACCACTGATGATGGAGAGCCATTGGAGAGGCAATTAGAAAGAAGTTAGAGTGAATTACATATACAGGGTTTATTTTCTGTTTTCTGCTATAGCTGCTGCCAATTATTGTGCAATTAGGCTGCCTTCATTAGCAAATGAGATTAAAATTAACATCGTTAATTACTCGTTCTGTTAAACAGGGGAAAGCAGGCATTTAAGAGGAAGATGCAGAGAAGGTTGTTCTCAGAGCAGATGCAGTTCCCTGTTTGCAGCACTGTTTCTTCAAGGGTGGCACTGGTTTATTCAATCCCAACTAACACAGAGGGGAAAGGGGCATTTAAATTCCAGCCAGTGACTCAAGGCTTCACAGGAACACATTACATGTTGCTCATGCAAAAAAAGGCACATGAGAAGGCTCTCACCAGCAACTGGAGGGAAACCTCTCTCTCCAGCTGCTAGGGCATCAGACTGGTCATCAACAGAAATTTCTAATGACATGGCAGGCTGTGAGTGGGGCTGACACCATCAAGGATGGTGCAATAAAGCCCAAACACCTGTGGCTATTTATGGTGATGTTTTCTTGCCACTGGATGTTTTGTAGGCACTGTTTTCTTGATCTTACAGGCTAGAGAAGCAGCTCAAGGGAAGATCGATGGTGTCATCTTTGCAAGCCACCTCGATATTACTGCTTACTGCAAAACTCAGACGCTGAGTAAGTATGAAGTGATGCCACTAATCTACAAGGTGATACTTTGAGGATCCTGGATCTCAGGACTGTAAAGGGTCTCAAAAAATCACCTAGCCCAACCTGCTGTCTCCATACAAGTGACCAGCATGTCCTTCATATTGATGGGACTGCTTTATCTGCTATCTCTCTAGGTCATACTTGACCATCTGCACCAAGACAGGTTCTAATTCTCCTGAGACATGATGTCCAACACTTTGTTTTCTTTACACTCTAGAAGGCTTCTCCAAGGGTTTCACTGCAACTGCAGTTGCCCAGTAGTAGCTGTGGTGCTCCCCATTGAAAAGTGATTATTCCCATTCTGTTGGCATCAGCCTTTTTCATATTAAAAGCCCAAGTTACTCCTCTTTGAACTAAACCACTCCAATTTACTCAATGTCTGCATTCATGCTGCTAGTTTTCAGCCAGTCCTCCCTGCTCCAGACTGTCTTCTGTTGCTTTCACAGAATTATAGAATAATAGAACAGTTTTGGCTGGAAGAGGCCTTTAAGATCATGAAATCCAACCTCTTCCTAGCCTTATCATCACCACTAAACCCAACACAAGATCTACCCTTCCCTTAAGCACCTCCAGGGGTGGTGCTTTGCTGCTTTCTGGATCAGTTTGTGCCCTAAACTGGACCTGTGAATCCAGCTGAGATCTTTGTAACACTGGGCAGAGCACAAAACACTTGCTTGTGTCACCTGTTGCTGATACTCTTGTCTTGACTTTCCTGTTGGCTATTTTTTATAGCAATACTGATTCTCTTTGACTCAGTCAAATGGGTCCCCAGCCCTTTCTGCAGGACCTCTCCCCAATCAACTCTACTTCTGCATGAGAGCAGTTCATTATTCCTGCCTACATGGAGAATCCTGCACTTTTCTCTATTAAATTGCATCCTGTTCCTTCTGAACCATTTCTCCAATTTGTCAAAAACATTTTGAGAGAAATAGAGAGATTGGAAGGATCCCTTGGAAGGTACTAAGAGGATCCTGAATTTCAGCTTGAACCATACTGGGTGGCGTGTTTTCCTTTGGATCAATGCCTGACTCACCTTGCCCTGCAACACTTAAAAGCAAGACAGGATCCCTGCTAGGGATATTATCACAAAATGCAACACATCTGAAACCTGGAAAATGTGCTGCCCTGGCTGCAGAACCACTTCTCTGGCTGCTCTCTGCATCCAAACCTCAGTCCATACTGAAGTCCTTGTACAGTATTGCAACATCCCTCTCCAGCTTGGTCAGAATACCAACACTTCTGAGAGCTGAAAACAAAAGGAAAAACTCCAAAACTGGACCAAAGATGGGAAACAGCTGCTCCAATAGATGGTCAGGATCTGCTGCGTGAGCTCCTCACCAGCATCTCTGCTGGTTGAAGCCCAGGGCCTCTCTGGATATGTATCACAGTATCACAGTAATGATGATGCTGGAAAAGACGTTAAAAATCATCCAGTCCAACCTAAAACCAACCAAGTAAACCTAACATCTGACATCTAGATCTAGATGTAGGAGTCAAAAGAGGGGGAGTTAATTACTGGATCTGCTTTGGAGTACACAAACCTTTGCATTAGAAGGAAGAACATCAGACTCCAAGAGAATAAAGCTGAGGTCACTTCCTGTCTATCTCCTTGCTTCCAGGTTCCTCTGGACTGGAAATGCCAACAGTCTCTCTGACATGCTTCCCCATTTAAACATCCATTTTACCATGGAGCATCCTGGTGGGAACAGGCTTTGCTAACTCCAAGCTCTGGAGAAGCACAGTGTGCTCTAACACCTATCTGTTGTGTTTGGGCCTGCTGACCAATCTAACAGGAGCTTTTCTCTGTGGATTTTCTTTTTCACCAGTTGTGTGCAGCATCACCATCAACAGAGCTCGCACAGCCCAGGCTGAGCATGTACAGGCTGTATCCCTTGCTGGAAGCACCTGAACACATCACATTTTTTGTCTCTCACACCTCTGTTAAGGTGAGAGAATCATTTTTTCCATCTTTCAAGCCAAAAAAACTTGTGCAGAAAGAGATTTAACAACCTACCCATGGTTAGTCAGGAGCAGGCAGCCACTTGGGGTACTAATACTATTCCTTAGTCAGGGGAGATCTTCAGTGTCGATGATCTGTGAAATGTTTGCCTTGAATTTCCTCCGGCCCCAGCACGGCGAAGGATCTTATTCACAAGCTGTATTTAAGAATGGCAATGAACATTATTAGGTGTGTGCCGACAGCTCTGCCAACACCCTCAACAGGAAAAGCAATCAGATTGTGAGCAATACAGTACCTGGTGCATAGCAACAAGCCAGCTGGCTCCAACAACAATTTTCTCATGCAGACCTCATCAAAAAATGAAATGAGAAAATAAGTAGACAGGACTAGGCAGGGAATTCTTCTGCCCTGGTGCCCCAAGGGGAGTATATTCAAATTAATAGGCCCTTTCTACTGCTAATGACTCAGAGAAGATGTGGAAGATGTGGGCCATACCATCAGCTGGTGTAAATCGGAGTGTAACTGCAGATAGCTCAGGAACAGCAGCAGATTACAGTCACCTCAGCGTGCAGCCCAGCTTACCAGGGAGACCCACTCCTGTAACACTGATTTGAGCCAAAACTATCTTGTGAGTCCCTGGACACTTGCTGGCTTTCTGCTGGGCAGTAGGCACAAGGACAGGGACACTATACAAAACTTCTTCAAAACCACACTGTTCTCTTGCTAATGCAGAAGTGTGACCAGCAGGTCAAGGGAAGGGATTCATCCCCTCTACTTTGATCTTGTGAGACCTCACCCGGATAACAGCATCCATCTCTGGAACCCCCAACACAAAAAGGACATTTTGCTATGGGAGCAGATCCAGAGGAGGCTGTGAGGATGATTACAGGGGTGGAGCTCCTCTGCCTGACATCAGATTGAGGGAAATGGGGTTGTTCAGCCTGGAGAAGAGAAAGCTCCAGGGAGGACCTTGCAGCAACCTTCCAGTATCTGAAGAACCTACAGGAAAACTCAACAGGGACTTTACATGAGGAACTCTAGCGATAGGACAAGGGGTAGTTTAGATGAGACTCTGGGGAAAATTCCTCACTGTGAGGGTGCTGAGGCCCTGGAACAGGCTCCCCAGGAAGGCTGTGGCTGCTCCATCCCTGGAAGTGTTCAAGGCCAGGCTGGATTGGGCTCTGGGTAACCTGGTCTGGTAAGAGATGTCACTGCCCATGGAAGGAGGCTGGGACTCAGTGATCTCTGGGGTACCTTCCATCCTCTGATTCTATGATACTCATAAAATCTTGACCAATGCCAAATCATCCCATTAGCACTGGGACTTCCATGCTCATCTCTTGATTTGAGCAATTAATTGGAGAAAACTTGGTTTGAGAGTGGCATGAGACTGAAGCCTGAGGGAAGAACAAGAAGTGTGATGGGATCACAGTGTTGGAAGGAACTGAGCAAAGGTGTAAAGGGACCCTGAGGTGTGTGTTGTGGGGAAAAGAAAGATGTTTGGGTGTGAAGGAGAAAAGCAAGAAGACAAAGCATGTTATAGAAAGTTTTCATGTCAGACTCCTCCATGAGGGCAGATTTATCTGCCTGCTTTCTCTAGAAAATTCATTAGGCACTGGTGCCTCCCTCTTCCCATGGTAACACACTCCAGATTTGTCCAGGAATGAAGGAGGAATATGTACCAAGAACTCTCTGCCAACAACCATGAAACAATACAACAAGATCCTGCCCCAGCTCTGCAATTTGTCCCAGGCTCCTGCAATGGGCTGACTAGGACCAGCTTCCTGGGAGTCTGCAGACAAAGAGCAGAAACTCTCTGGTCACCTCACAGGTTGGTGTGAGATCTGGCCCAGGGGTGAGCAAGCATGAAGGTTTCCCTGGGAACATAAGGGATGAGGCCCCAAGAGCAGGACATGCTCTTTGCTAGCTTGGATATTTTATCTGCAACTAAAGCTGCAGGAAATTGAAGTGGCCGGTCCTAACACTGCTTAATTTATTGATGAACTGTCTATGGAAAGAGATAAGAAATAAGGTCTGAAATCTTAAAAGAAGCCATTAGGAAAACAGAGAAGTGAAGACCAGCCAAAATAAAGCCAAGTGCATGTTTGTAAGCCGATAAGATTCTGAACACTTCTTCCAGCAGCTGACAGCCAGAGGTATTAGCAAGGTAGACAGATTAAATTCCTACAAGCATTAATTAAAAGGAGTCTGATGAAAAGAGAAATTAAGGTCCAAACACTGAGCAAAAAAAACCCAAAAAACTGTTATTTTTCTTCTTCAGAATATTTAGCTCGAGACAACTGCTGTGAGGGAAAAAAAAGAGCTTGTGGATGTAAGGTGTGAGATGCAGATGGGAGATGTAGAAACACATCATTAAAGGCTAAGGGTCACCAGCTAGCTGGAATAAAAATAACATTGGGATGAATCTGGTGGTGCTGAAACACAAAAGAAGATGGCACAAAGCTGGCTGCTGTGGGCAGCCCACAGAAAAGGTGCAGGTACAAAACACACTGAAATTCCAAGGATTCCAGTGGCCAGGATGTGAGATTCCCAACAGAAAACAGAGTTCAGTAAAGCATCCCCTGGTATTCAGCTCCTGTGTGGTGGGAAGCGATGGAGGAAGAGCAGAAGAACAAGAATCTGCTGAGGTCAGTCAGACAGCTCTGTGTGCATAGAGCTGGGGAGAGAGGATTAAATTCTCTGTTTCTGCATTCTCCCCTGCAACTGGAATTTGCTACAGGGAGCCAGCCTGTGTCGAGTGTGTCTGCCCAAGCAGGGCATGGAGGCACATCTCACAAGAACCTAAGGACATCCCTAGGCAGTGCTACCCCATGGCTGCACAGCAAAGAACCAACACAGAATAACTTCAGGGTCATGAGGTGTGTATTAGGACTATCTCCTGAGGTTAGGGATCAGCCCGTCCTAAGCAAACTCCTGGTTCTCCCACAGGTGCTAAGAAGACAGAAGATTTGGGGTAACGCATTTGCCCTTCATCCTGTTCTTTTTCTTTCATACCAGTTACTCCTTCTCTCTCCATTGGTACATGCAGTGCCAGGAGGTCTCTGGCCACTCAGTTGAATCAAGCCCTGAAAGACTTGGAGCTGCCCAATTTATTGTCCCATCTGCTGCAGCAGTATGGTTTTCTCTGCTTCCCACCAACATTCATTCATGTGGGTGAGTGCTCTTCCAACAGCAACACCAGCTTGTGTGGAAGAGTGTTGATTCACATTGAGCTGCAGCTCTCTTTCCTCTGGAAGACATATCTAGCTGAAGCCAGACCAATTCCCCCTGCAGCACAGCACAGCTGACGTCTTGTGGCAGTCCCTTGAGGACACGTCTCCAGAAAAAGAATCACACAGCTGCTCATCTCAGCTCCCAGAGCCGCCACTTCGCTCCTGTTTGTCTTTTTTTAAAATTTATCTTTTATTCTTTTTTGCTTTGCTCTATTTACATCATTTTTTCCCCTCACAGGTTGAGAGCCCAGCGAATGCTCCATGGCAGGGAAGGGTGGTTCAGCCAAAGACTCCCAGAGCACCCCAGTGGCTCAGAAACAACCACACTCTGCAGCTCCAGCACTGAACCCGCAATTGCATTATAATGCAGCTGCAATGTGCTGCAGATTAAACAGCAACTTCGAGGTTTGCAGGAGTGAAATGTCAGCTCCAGGGTTGATTCCGTTCACCTGGCATCCCTGTTAATAACAATGCCTAATTAGAAAGGCTTTTAAGCATCCGTTACATTAATTTAATGTGAAAATCTCATGGAGCTTTATTGGAATTTTTTTCCCCTGTAAAATTAACCCTCCAGGCTTGTTACACATGTTTTCATTAGGGACTGCGAGCAGTGGGGATATCTGATGAATTAGAATCAGCCCCTTAGTCTTTGAGTTTAACTTTGTATTCCAAGTTCTTTTATGCTGATAAAGCCCTGATTTGATATTTTTCCCCCCTATTAGTCTTAATACCTGCTACAGTCTCCTCACAGTGTGGCTGAGGGCTAGAAACCCAAATGCACTGCTGCCAATTTCCACACAATGCAGAACAAAAGCCTGTAGTTCACAACCTTTCATAGCAGCTGGGGCTAAATTCTGCTCTGCAGATCTGCTCTGCTCCAAGCGATCGTCTTTCTCATGGCTTTTCTTCAGTACTTCCAGCTGCCAAGGCTTCTTTAGAGGAGCTGAAAAGCCATGGAAGGGTTGCCCCAGTATTATTTTCCTTTCTAAGCATGATAGATGCCATCCTAGCCAGGACTGAGGCTTCTGCTGCTAAGGGCACAAAGTGCTCCAGCAGGAGCTAAAATATCAACGTCCTTTGCTGGGAGGGGAAGAACAGAAGCTATTAGAGATCACAGGCTCCACGGCTCCATGGAGAAAGGGACTAGCAGTCCTAATGGCCTCCACATTACACAGACCACTAATGCTCTTGCCACGATCTCAAACTGATGGCAATTACGCATGGCTTGGCCAGGTGCCCACGGGACAAGGCTAATGCAAGACCCTTTTGAAAGCTCTTGAGAGCACACACCTTTGAAGAACATCCTGGGCTATTTCTAGCACTGAGATTCATTAAACTGTGTTATTACGTTAAAGTTTGGACCTCCATTGAACCTCCCAGCTTGCTGGAACAAGATAGAATACGCTAGAAAGATTTTAATGATGGATCCACTCAGGGATTTGAGGGAGAAAAGTTGGAGGAACAGGAACAAATACTCGACTGGCATAAATCTGTGAAGTGTTTGACATCCAGTGGAAATGCGACATGAAGCCAACTCCCCTCACACAGCCCATGCTCCTGACATTGAACCTAAATGGAGAAAGAATCCCACTGTCACAGTAATGGGAGGGAACAGACACCTCACCCTGTTCTCCAGCCGACCACCGCAGGATGCTTTCCCTCGTTAGACTTTATAGTGCTGCAGCTTCGCCAGATCTACAATCCCCAGATGATTTCACCTGTCTCCATAGTAAATCACCCTATTGCCTAATGCAACAGATGCAGGAGAATTTCCCGATAACCAGAGATTTCTCATCTTATTAAGATTTTCCCTTGAGTCACTCCACATTAATATTGCCCATCTGTAGTATTTATTCTGTTTCAATATGCAGACACTTACCGTGTCCCTCCCAGTTGCCACTTTGCTAAGCTGCACATAATTAGATTTCATTAATCTTTCCTTGTTAATCAGACCTTTTGAACTCCCTCTACCCCAAATAATTTCGTCACTCTTTCTTGAACTCCTTAAGTTTGTCAATGTCCATCTCCTCATGACCTGCGCAGACCCCAGTGCAGTGCTACAGCTGTCTCACAAAGAGAAGGCATATAGCCTCAGTCTCTGTGTTCAGAGTGCCATACGTTCTTCTTGGCAGCCACAGCACATCTAATCTTTTCCCTCTACATCCTCAGGCCCCTTCTGATTATCTTCTGGCTCAGAATCCTCCAAGGCTGTGCTGAAGATGACAGAGATCTTTTCTGCCAGCTCGATGCCCCACTACCCGCCTCCTACCACTCATCACACAGATCAAGTTATTAACTCAGAACACGATTGGCAGAAGCAGTGACAGACAGGGATAGGAAATGAAAGGCATGCAGTGACTTGGTATGCAAGTTCAGCTCCTCTGCACTCCTATGCCTTGGCATTGCCTAAGAAACTAGTTCAGTTTGCTCCCTGCTGAGAATTTGTCTCCGGAAACCTGTCCTGGCCAATTTCCCACGCCTTCCAATGCTAAATCTTTTAAAAAGAGGCTCCCCAGCTCCTCTTTCTCTTCAAGTGCCCTCTACTATCGTGCTTCTCTCTCCCAGCTGCTCGGTGACTTCTACCTGGGTTAAACCCTTTCTTCTTGTCATGGGGAAAAATCCATGCACTGCTCTTTATTGGGCAAACGTGGGCCAAGAACCAAACCTGATGTGAAACCTCTTTTGGGGTTGAGATGGTGAGTGAGATTTCAGCTGAACAAGGTCTGGTGGGGAAATGCTGTTAGGAAGCTGCTGATACGTGCTGAGAAAATTTACACACACAGAGCCGGCTCCACACCTCCTCCAGCTGCTCTGACAAAGACCACTAGGACTGAATCTCCCTTTTGCTAAAAGTACTAGTAGTGGACTGCGAAATTCCGTTGTTAGAATGGCTTTGGAGTCTCCAATTGGATGAAAAGCACCAAGACTCAAGCTGGCAGGTTTCCCTGTCATTTACATCCTTGTGATGATGCTGTCGTTCATCCCTGCTGAGGATGCTCGGTGTCAAGATTTCTCAGAGGCTGAATCTCAGCACCTGAGCTGACAAGGCTTTATCTCAGCTGCTCAGCCAAGCACAAGGGCTCAGTGCAGGTGACAAGGGCTGAGCTGTGCCTGCTAATAGTGTGCATGGCAGGGCTCACAAAGTGACAGACTGAAAAAAGCCTAAACCTAAAAATACGCCTGACCCATAAATTACCTAACAAGTCCTCAGTAATTTGGAATGGGAAAAGAAGCTTGTTTCTCAGGATTTCCCCCAAATCAAGGAAGAAAAGAAGTGTAAAGGCATGGCAGAAGCAAAAGGTGCTGTGAGATGAGATAGTAGGAATAACGCAGAGGCAGAGGTTTCCATAGGGGACATAACTCTCCTTGTCTGTAGAACAGGGATGCTGATACAGCCATTGGACACATCCTCCTAAGAACGGAGGGGTCAGCTCACTGTCGGCAGAACGTGGGAGAACCTCCTCCTGCCAGGCCCCTAAACAGCCTGCTCAGCCAAGCAAGGCTGCCTTTGAGGGACACTAAAAGGTAACTCCCTGCCAGCTTCCAGAGGCTGGAGGTCTGTGGGGTGAGGGATTAGTACTGCAGGGAACTCGATGTTCTGAAAGCAGTGAGGGGCTGCACAGGGTGCTTTGCTCTCTCTGCAGCAGATAAGAGCGTAAGGACAGTGCAGCTTCTCCTGGTTTGTCAGCCAGCACAGCAGCAGGCTGGGCCCAGCTCTTCTTAGACCTGTCTTCTCTCAGCAGGTTGGAAGGGATTTGCATAATAACATGCCTACTTTAACTTTGCTTCATTGACTCCTGACAAGATACGATATTTTTGATTAAGCTTCTTCTTAGGAAGAAACTGCTGCCTTAAACCTCTCACACTTTCCCTGACCCCATATGATACCATTAGCAGCCCCCTCAGACACTGACAGCACCTGAAATCCTTCTTCCTCTAAACAAACTCCTCAGGGCAGAGCAGGGCCCTCCTTACCACCATCCAGTGACCAGCAATGTGGGACCTAATCCTGACCAGGGCACCCTGTGGCCACCATGGCATCAGCCCTTCAGCTCCTCTAATCCCATTAGGCCTGAGACTGGTCTTCTCTCTCAGAATTATTGAGGCTGGAAAAGCCCTCTGAGCTCATCCAGCCCAGCCCATGACCTAACATCACCCCATCGGCCACACCAGGGCACTAAGGGCCACAAGCATCTCCAGGAATGGAGACTCCACCACTGCCCTGGGCAGTCCATTCCAGGGTCTGATCCCCCTTTCTGTGAGGAAGGGCTTCCAAATACCCAATCTAACCCTCCCCTGGTGCAGCTTCATGCCCTGCCTTCTCATCCTGGTGCTGCTTGGCTAGGACAAGAGCTCTCCAGCCACTTCCCTCATTCAGTCCCCCTTTATTCCCTTACCAGCCTCTGATGTGCCTTTTCAGTTTATCTCATACCATTACCCCTCCTTTCTGACTCCTTTTCTTCCCTCCTCTACTGTCCAGCCCAACAGAGACAGATAAATCCCAAGCCAGGAGCCCAAGTCCTCCACATGAATTTGTGCAACAGATGCTACAGCAACAGAGATCAAATCACAAGCTAACTCGACAGAGAAATTCAATAAAAGCAGGTAGTTATCTGAAATGGAACAAGGCAAATGGATAGGTTTGATTTTAGAAGATTATTGACTGCTCAGCAGAGGCAAAGAAAGGTTCCCAGCAGCGGGGCTATTCCCAATGCAGTGTGGCCAAACGGGAGGAGTGACAAATGGGAGCAGGAGTGCCATGTGGCTGTGGGCAGACAGTCCCATCACCTGCGTGAGGGATGGTCCTTTCTCCTGGAGGAATCACTCATCACCCAGGTGAGAAGAGGTGGTATCTGTTCTCAGTTGAGCCTGGAGGGAGCTGTACTGAGCAGAGAACTGGGGTTAGCTCCCACAACTCCCATGTTACAGTCAGAAAGAGACTGCCCATGGCTCAGAAGGGTCCTATCGGTGTGGAAATGATGAGTCTGAGCCCATAGAGACCCATGCAGGATGCAGGGCAGGGGTTTTTTTCAACCTGGCTCTGGGACTGACGTGGCACTCCCAAATCACCGTGGTCTCTGAATGGCTGATATTCTTCTGTACCCCCACTGCTCTTTTGCTTTTTCAGTGTTGGGAACTGAAAAACTATGGGATGGTTCTCAGAGGAATCTGGGTCAGAGCAAGAAATCATCTTTGGTTCTGGCTCTTTACTGTCCAAATCACTCTGCAGCTAACTCACATTCCCCCATGATCACATTTTGCACACAGATTATTTGCTTGTGGTCCTTCTGTAATAGGGGAAGTTCAATGGCAAAGCTCAGACAGCAAGAAGGAACCCTCAGACCCATCCCTGGAGGGAGCTCAATGTACACAGCAATAGTGGAGAGGTGCAGTCTGCTCAAGGGAAGATCAGGTATGAGGCTATAGGGCAGTAACAAACCCCACCACCCACATCAGACTTGGCGATCCAAAAGCCATGAAAGTGTCTCTTTCTGCAGTGTTCCTCAAAAAACAGTCAGAGGGAAGTTGCTGCAATTCTCCACAACTTCCTCATCAGCCAGAGCCAGCAGCAGTAACTCCTGGGTAGCAGACCCAATGTCCAGCAGGGATTCAGACCCTCCAGCCTCTCCAGCTCTTGCCTAGCCCACCTCCCCATAAGCCTGACAGAACAGCCAGCCCCACACTTCTGGCTGTGGAATGGGACAGAAGGGAGCAGACGAAGGGAAGTAGTTCATTCATCCTTAGCTGATGGATAGGCCCGGGTCAGCTGGGAGCTAGTGGGACATGGGTGCTCTGCTCCCATCTCATGGGAACAGCAGATACCTATGTGCTGTGTCTGCTCTCCACATAGGCTATGTTCAGCCCTGGGAGACAGTATCACAGGTGGGACAGTGAGTATGGGCACCAAACAGATGGACCGGACACCTTGAGCTTTTCCAGACACAGACCAGGGGAACAGCTCAGTTCCAGCTAAATCTCTGAGAGTCCCCAGGCACCTGCAGGACCTGCTGAAAACAGCCAGGCAATCACAGGAGAGGCTTCAAATGTGGGTTGTGCCTCAGGCCAGCCAGTGAACAGCAAACAGCAGCCTGGCAGAAGGCTCCAGATGACCTCCAGCAGGCTGGGAAACCAAGCCCTGAACTGGAACAACCAGAACAGAGGAGCAAGGATCAAATCACTTCACCCCAAGACCAGCAAGAGGTGTCAGCATTTGGCCAGTATCAAATAAACAAAAATGACAGGGGGTTGCTAAAGCTTACCAGAGCCTGGAACGGTGCAGACAGGGTCAGGAGTGACACAGAGCCATCCAGCACATACAGCAGCATTAATCGAAACACCAGCAGGCTGAAAAGCTGGGCAGGGAGCATGAGTATGGGGTGTGAAGGATATTTCAGCTCTCTCTGCTTAATTTTAGCCAATTAGCACCCATCCAGGGAAGGGAGGAACCGCTAAGTGCTAAATAGCAGGAGTGTGAGCTCAAGTGTGAACAGGTACATGCAGGAACTGAAAGAGCCACTTTCAGCAACATCTCTGTCAATACCCAGAAATGGAAAAACACCGTGAAATTATTTCTTCTGCATTATGGGAAAGGAAGGGAGTTGTACAGTACAAACACACTAATGGGCTACACAGGGATCTGAAGGAGGATTGTTGAGGTATTAGAGCAGGCTGCACTGGGGGGGTGGGGGGCTGGGGAAGAGCAAGAAAAGAAACAGGATTTTCAGGGAGATTTAATCCAAATCGATTAAGTGAGAACTGTAAAAGTGCAGCATTCTGTGGGGATAGAGCCCGTAAATGGCCCACAGAGTCCCGACAGAGAAAACCACTCAGCGCTGGCTGGAAGGTAAGGACGTGGCTGACATGTCCTTCCGTCAGAGGCCAGAAGAGACCATGGAGAGAGAAGTTTCTTCTATGCTAATCCTCTGCGTACAGCCATGAGGCCTCCTTTATCTCCACTCACATCTCTTTTTAGAAACCACTGCTGCTATGATGCTGCAAACACCAACAGTGCCCAGGCAGCTGCTGCAGCTCATCTCAGTCATCAGGCACCAGGAATCCCAGCAGGTCCATGGGCTCTGTGGGAACTTGCCTGTTGTTTCATACTTAGCTCTTTGGGGTGGAAACTGTTCAAAACATGGTACAGACAGAGGGTTCAGGGCCCCAAGGTGAGGAGAGGCAACAGCAGAGAGCTCAGACTGTGCCACAGTCAGAATGCATATTGGAAATCATAGCTGGGGTGAAGGTGGGACGACGCAGCACTCACAGTCTCTGAGAGCATCAAAGACTGACACTCCGATTCTGTTTCTCTTGCATCTCTAATTTCTTCCTCCAGGAAAAGCAAACCAAATGCTTGTCCCTGGTTTTACATTTCCCACTTTTTGGAAATAAATGGAAACTAAGACCAAGAGAGGAAAAAAATACCCTGAAATGGCTATACCCAGTTTTTAGGATGTATGACCCAAAAAACCCCTGTGAGTCAGGGAGGAAAGTTCATTAAAAGCAGCTCTTGGCTGCTCCTAACCAGCCTCAGTGGACAAACTTTGAACTAAGATGGGATGGAGATGAGGCAGCTGTGCTCTGAAAAAAGGCTTCAGCTGCCTCCATGGGTCCATTGGCTGGGTTTGCAGCTGAAGATCCGGACAAGAATATAATCACCTCTTTATTTTCAATATAAAAATGCTCTGGGAAGTGCAGAACAGACCGGGAAGCAGCTCCTGCTGTCCTTTGTCCCATGTCAACGTGCAGAAGTGGCTTCTCTCATGTGGATGAGACAGTAGGTCTGCAGGGATCCTAGTGCAGAAGTGTAAGGACTGCTGAGCCCTCGGCAGGGTTTGGGTTGTATTTTGGCACCTCTGGCTCTCAAATCTCCCAGGACTGACTGTTTTGACAAGTACTATTTCTGGCTGTGTTTTCTGTCAGGCCTGCACAAAATAGATGATAGAGGGTTCGTAAATGATTAATGCGTGTTTTAATGAATGACTGATCAATGCTTACAGATTACTCCAAAGCCCAAACAGTCAATAGGTTGCTTATAATATTCTGTAATACCTTCTCCTGACATGCTTATAATCACCTGCTAAATTATGCTACTCGTGTCTATAATGCCTATTAATCATTTATTAATCTTTTCTAAGCCACTTGCAAATTAAAGCATAATATAAACTGTGAGATCCTTTTCCCTTTGCCAGCTGTGTGCATCACGCTTTCGGGGGCTTAAGGAAGTATCAGTCAGGAGGAGTCACGATTTGAGCCCAAATCTAAGGTTCTGCAGCACTGCTGGGTGACGGGTAAATCGGCACCTTCCATGGGATTTGAGAGGCAGTAGGCAATGGCAGGGCCAGCCAATCGTTCTGTGGTTCAGACGATGTCAAAGTGGTGTTGAGAAAAGATGGAATAGTCATGCACACAAAAGCTTTGGGAAGAAAATCCTCACACACACACAGAGAGAGAGAGGGAGGAATTAACTTCAGAGCTTAAAGCAAGGAAAGGGAAAAAAAAAACCCCTGTCTGTAAGGACAGAGGATTGAAGCAAATGGACCACAGGTAGGTGAAAATAACTGAAAATTGGTCCAAATAATCACAGGAAACTCCAAAGATGCTCTGACACAAAGAGTGTGAAAAGGAACTGGCAGCACAATGCTCACATATTTCTCCCCTCAGGACCAATTTTTGTGAAAATATGTGTGTGCATTTGCAAGATCACACAGGGTTAGCCAGAGCCATGAGAATCTACCTCTGCATCATCACTAGATCCCCAGAGCTCGCAGTTAGAGGTTGCCATTAAATCCTCTTCCAAATTCCTTTAAGTTACAAATATTACAACAACCCATTTCATAGACTGGTTTGGTTGGAAGGAACCTCAGAGCTTGCCCAGTCCCATCCCCCTGCCATGGGCAGTGACACCTCTCACCAGACCAGGTTGCCCAGAGCCCCATCCAACCTGGCCTTGAACACTTCCAGGGACAGAGCAGCTACAGCCTCCCTGGGCAACCTGTTCTAGGGCCTCGGCCCCCTCACAGGGAGGAATTTCATCCTATGTAAAGAATTTCTAGCCACTTCCACTGCAATGACCTGCAGGAAGCATCACCACGGTATACACGCCAATCTCTTTCACTGCTGTGGAAATGCCTCTCCTAGCCCTGAACGGGACAGACTCCAGAGGACACAGAGCCGGTACCTGCAGGTTGAAGCAGATGGTTTCTCTGAATTGTCCATGGGATAAGTCTTTGAGCAGTTCCTGGGCCCACCTGGGCCCATCCCCTGCCTGTAGCCAGCAGTGTCTTGTCCCACTTGTGTACAGTTCCAAGCACTTCTCAGCCCCAATGAACTGGGACTACTCAATTTCACCAGAGGGATTGATGAAACCCCCTGTAAAGGCACTGAACTCTGTGTGATCAACCAGGGTCTCAAAACGTGTCTCAGCTCCACAGACCAGCTTTGCTTGGCCAGGACACTGGACCTTTCTCTCCTTCCAGTCTGCACCAACCATGCAGGAATTTCACCTCTCTGAGCACTCTGGGCTCTTTCAAATGTGAAAACCAGGGGGTTCTATACCTGGGCTGTGCCCAGCACACACACACAGAGCTGATTTTAAACCCTTCTTTCCCTCAGGCAAAGCCTACAGCTTGTCCCAACCACAGGAGCCACCTCACTTTGAGGCCATTGCTCTCAAAACTGTGTAAGAAGCCACCAAATCCTCTTACTTCTTGCTGAGCATCAAGGCAGGTTCATTAAAGGGGTTTCATCATATGTTGCTCCTCCCTGATCCAGGAGATCCTTGTGCTGTGAAATGCCCTGATTAACTTGAATTAATTTTGTCTCCTTAGCTCAAGCCCTGCTCCTTTCCATCCCCAGAACTGTCTCTGGGGGCTCTGCTCTGTCACCTATCAGAGATGTGTGCTGGTGGCAGTGAGCACTGTGAGGAAGAGAAGGAATTGGAGTCTAAATTAAAAAAAAACAACAAAACCAATCGGAAAACCCCCCAAACTGCAGTTCCCTGGATCAGCATTGCTGTCATTTTAGCAGCATTAAAGACATTAAAATGGGATCTGCACACCAACTTAATTAAATGAGCCAATTGAAAGTTGCTGCCAAGTATTAGTTTAAGGTAGAAAATACACTTATTTTGGAGCTTATGCAGATTGAATTTGTAGGGCCTGGTGGGAAATGCTAAGCATTTTTTTTCTTTCTTTCTTTTTGGAAGACTCACCGTTTGGAAATTTATTGCAGTGATGTGAATTTGGTTTCATTATGAGTGTCAGGCACAATCACAGTTAAGAGAAGTCTCTTGGCTGCTTCCCAAGTTACAACATCCCTCTTAAATTGATCTTCCCTTCAGAATCATAGAATCACCTAGATTGGATGGGACCTCCAAAGGTCTGGTCCAACTGCCCTGCAGAGAGCAGGGACATATTCAATTATATCAGGTTGCCCAGGGCCTTGTCCAGCTGGCCCTTGAATAGCTCCAGGTATGGGGCCTTAACTGCCTCCCTGGGCAACCTGCTGCTGGAACCTGTTGAGCTCCCCATGGCCAGGGGCAAAGGACATGTGTTTGACCCCCAGTGAACCAACTATGGTGTTAGACATGAGATGGTGTTTGGTGTCCAGTATCACGGTGTGAGCCTGGGTGAGGTGTGATGGGTCATTGCCACAAAGCCCCAGGAACAAGAAGCTCATTGTTTATTTGGGGCTTTTCTCATCCCTGTAAGAATTAGCTGAACAGCAGGACAATTGATTTCTGTCTGTCAGACTGTGATCAGCAGCAAGTGGAAGGGCTCTAATATAGTGGGCAGGGAGAGCAGAAAAGCCTTGTACCCAACAAAGAGATGAGCAGTGGGAACTGGCCCTAGACACTGCCCTTCTACCCACAAAACTGTACACAAGCAGTGAAAGCAGGGTGAGTTGTCATCTCTCACCCTGACTGGCCAGTTTGAGTCTAAGGCCCTGAGAACAAAGTTCTCTATACTGTTGGGGGTGTTGAAAACCACCCCTGGCAGCAGGGATAAAAGGAAGGATGCAAAAGGTGACCATTAGCCCTCCACAGCCTGTGACCTGCTGGGAGACTGGCACAAGGACTGCTGGAGATACTGAACCTGCAAAGCTGAGGAAGAAAAGAGGGACTGATCACCTGTCACCACCACCCCCCATCCATGAAGCCAACTACGCTGAGAAACTAACTGAGAAGTCAGCCAGAGACACTGAGAAGTTCTCCAGAGACCTGTGGAGGTGAGGAGTAGGGGAAAGGCCAGAGCTTGCCAGACAATGCTGCAATCTGACCTCTTAGGTGTCTTCACTCTTGCCCCTTATCCTCTCCTCCTCCTCTCCCCCTCCCCTTTTAGAGGCAGAGCTGTACACTTAGGGTTTTGAGCAAACCCTTAGAAGAAATTCTCTTTGAGCTGGACTTCGACTTCTCTAACAAAATGAAACCTCTTTGCCTCTGTGTTTTCTAACTGAAGCAGTTCTTTGACCCAGAATGAAAGCAGCTATTATTTTTCAGTGAAATATTTTAAGATCTGATCTTTTTAATGGGGATTTAAATAGAAATGTTCCAGCCTGATCAGGAGGAACTGTTCCATTTCACAAATATTCAGATGCTTTGATTATTTTTTTCTGATGTTTCGTTGCTCTGAACAGGACCGTTTGGGGCATTCAGCATGGATTCAAACACTTTACTGAAGTCCCCATCTGATGTCATTTTCCTCAGCTTTCAGGAGTTTGATAAAATTCAAAACCGGGAGGCTGTTAGGTCAGAGTCAAGGCAAAAAAAACACTCTGTGATGCTTTCCCCCCCGCCTTGTTCTTCATTATGCAGCAGCCTGCAATTTTCACTTAAAAAAATTTCTGAATGAAAACTGTCCTTTTCCTTTTGAATGAAACACTGAATTTTGCTTTGCATGAAAACTTCAGGCTACTTTGACTGGGACACACAAGCACATGATGTCCATTTTATTCACACACACAAAGATCCAGGGGGATGAGGATTGGCTCAGCTCCTCGGGGCAGTGCTCAGCCCCAAGGGGAGCCCAGGGCTGAGGATGCGAGCTTTCCCCATGTTGTGGAGACCACAGAGGCACAGCCTTCCTCAGATGTCACAATGCCCTGTCAGACAGACAAACACAGAGCTGAGGATTATTTGTGTGGAATAACTCACACCCTGGTCCTACCTGCCCAACTCTTGCAGCATTACTTCCAGCCTCTCCAGCTTTGCCTGGTGCAAATCAGACACCCAGAGGTTAGAGAGAGCTGATCCTCCTAATTAATAACTTCCAGAGCTGACTCATCTCTGCTACCTTGGATGTCATTTACTGAGCCCAACTCATTTAACTTCTTTGCAGCACAGTGTCCAAGGAGAGGTGCATTGCAGCTCTGAGCATGTGACATTCCACCAGCCAGGTTAGCACTGGTCTCAGCCTGAAGAGGAGAAGGCTCTGGGGAGACTTTAGAGCAGCCTTCCAGTACCTGAAGGGGCTAAAGGAAAGCTGAGAGGCATTTTTGATAAGAGACTCTCGTGATAGGATAAGGGGGATAGGTTCTAACTAACATAGGGGAGACTTAGATTAGGTCTTAGGAAAAAGTTCCTCCCCGTGAGGGTGCTGAGGCCCTAGAACAGGCTGTCCAGGGGGGCTGTGCCTGCTCCATCCCCAGAAGTATTCAAAGCCAGGTCTCTAGTTGCCTGGACTGGTGAGAGCTATCCCTGTCTATGGCAGGGGGTTGGAACTAAAGGCCCCTTCCAAACCAAACCATTGTGTGTGATGCTGTGATGTGCTGGCCAAGATCAGTTGCTCCTATCCCTGCTGGGAGCTCAGGGCTGATCCTGACTACTGAGGGCCACATGGGTGCTGTAGACTGAGCTTTCCACCAAGGTCCAGGTTCATTCAACCTGGGCAATTCTGAGACTCTGACCTCACACCATCTTCTTTCCACCAGCAGCTGGGATACCAGCTCATTAGGGTCCTTAGCGACAGTCACTATGGCTTCACCAAGGGAAGTCATACTTGACCAACCTGATAGCCTTTTATGAGGGCATAACTGGGTGGAGAGATGATGGCAGAGCAGTGGGTGTGGTCTATCTTGACGTCAGTAAGGCATTTGACACAGTCTCACATAGCAGCCTCACAGGTAAACTGAGGCAGTGTCGGCTGGATGATTGGGTAGTGAGGTAGATCGTGAACTGGCTGCAGGGTAGAAGCTGGAGAGTAGTGGTCAATGGGACAGAGTCTAGCTGGAGGTGTGTATCTAGTGGGGTCCCCCAGGGATCAGTACTGGGACCAGTCCTCTTCAACCTAGTCATTAATGACTTGGCCGAGGGATTAGGGTGCACTGTCAGCAAGTTTGCTGATGGCACAAAGCTGGGTGGTGTTGCCAACACCCCATCAGACTGTGCTGCCATTCAGTGAGACCTGGACAGGCTAGAGAGCTGGGCAGAGAGAAACTGAATGAGGTACAACAAGGGGAAGAGTCGAGTCTTGCATCTGGGCAAGAACAACTCCAAGGACCAGTATGGGTTGGGGACTGACCTGTTGGAGAGCAGTGTAGGAGAAAGGGACCTGGGGGTCCTAGTGGACAGCAGGATGACAAGGGGCAGTGGGTGCAAGCCAGAACAGAAGAGGTTCCCTCTCAATATCAGCAGGAACTTCTCTGTGAGGGTAATGGAGCATTGGAACAGGCTGCCCAGGGGGGTTGTGGAGTCTCTTTCTCAGGAGATATTCAAGACCCACCTGGATGTGTCCCTGTGTGACTTGGTCTAGGTGATCCTGCTGTGGCAGGGAGATTGGACTAGATGATCTTTAGAGGTCCCTTTCAACCCCTAATGATTGTATGATTCAGATATCATTTCTGCCTCTGAACAAACCTCTGCTTGGGCTCAGTTTGCTTCTCATCTCCTTTCCAGGAGCCAGGCCCAGACTGCCCTGTCTTCTCCTAAAAGAAATCCACATAGGAGTGAAAATCACCTCAAGGGGAAGACACAAAGTCCTACAGCACCCCCAGCCATCCCATGCAAGGGGCCGGGGAAGGTGGCTCCCCACAGCTGGTACAGCACAGCTGGCTGAAGTGCCCTGCCAGCTGCAGAGATACTCCATCTATCCATGCTGCAGGACACAGTCTGTAAAGAGGTATAAGGAATTTACACCATGACATCTCCCTGTCCCTGTATCTTGAACCATCCATCTTGTCTCCCAGCTGGATGGGAGTTATCAGGCCACACACAGGTTCCTACTGGGTAAATGTTTACCCTGCTTAAGTCACCTTGGAAGTCACAAAAGCTCCCATCATTGCTGTGGACACAGGAGAGCGATGTCTCTCCTCTGGAGTGGGCATCTGCAGAAGGGCACATGAATCATACCCTCACAGGGTCCATCTGTCTTTACCTAGCGAGTGGGAGTGTGAGCAAATGGCTCACAGGGAGAAGCTACTCCACAAGGGGCTGTGTTGTATGTGATGTATCCCACTCCCTGCCCTTATCTAACTCCCATCTCTACTGCCCCATCACCAGCTGCCTGTCAAAAAAACAATTGAACATGGTCTTGGAAGACAAAGTCCACCATGGGCTCTGAAGAACCAGAGGAACACCTCCAGCTCAGCACCTCCTGCAGCCCACAGGAGACTGGAGAACCTCCTTGGTGGAGTGTCCCTTCTGTGTTCTCCCCAGGGCTGCTGGCCCCTGGTACAAGAACTTACAGTGGCTCTCAGGAGGTTCCTTTTCCTGCTCAGACAGGCAAAGGAAAAGAAAGGCTTGCCCCATGATCTGTGCCTGCATCCTCAGGAAGACACTGATCCCTCTCCACACTTGATGTCTTTTATCAAAAATAAAGCAGGAGTTATCCAGGTCCCAGAACTGCCCTCTAGCACACACAAACCCTGTTCAAATGCCGTGAGGGCAGGGTGCAGGCACAGTAGTAATGTAAAACAACCACACAGAATCACAGACTGGATCAGGTTGGAAGGGACTTCAGATATCTTGTTCTAACCCCACAGCCACGACCAGGGCCACCTCTCTCCAGACCTGGCCCAGTGCAGCCTGCAAAGCCTGTGAAGTTCTGGGAGGAGCTCAGGATCTCTCCAGAAAATACAAGAGATTGTCCAGGCTGGCATCTGGTACCAGGATCAGTGCATCAGCAATGCAAAGAAGCTTTTCTGGGCCAAAAGCTCCTCATGCACTGAGATAGGGAAGACCTGTCTCCTGCTTAGTGCTGGCTTCAGAGAATGAGCAATGGTGCAGCTGCACAGGGCTTCTATACATGGGGTCCCTCTCTACCAAGCTTAAAGTCCCACAGGGGCTGATCCAGCTCCAGCCATGTCAAAGCAGTCCCGTGTATCTTACAAACCTAACAAGCTTGCTCTTCCATTGCCAATCACCAGGGAAATGATGCACAAGTGGAAGAAATAGAGAGTGAGGAAGTTTACACACAAGAAACCCATGGCAAGGGCAAGGCAGAGTGAAATCCCACATCTGTGTCCATTCTCCCTGTTCTTTACCTCTCTCAGGTCCCTCCCAATCCTTTCTTCCCTTCTTTGACCCCTTTTCCCCGAAGTCCCACTACAGACATCCCCTCATCGTGCTGACCAGTTCATTATCTTTACTCCAGCGTCTGCTGGCCACTCAAGGGAAAAGGCAGCTTCAAGCCAGGCACAAAACCAGAAGCAGCTCCTTTGATCCCATCTCTGTTGTCTGGGTTTAGTCCTCCAACCAGGTCAGCATATTTGTTTTAACTACTTACTGCTGATAAATGGTTTCTCTGCTTCCACAGGTGAGTGAGCTCGATGGCTCGTTCCAAGCCCAAGGAAAACGTGCAGAGAAGTCATAAGCCTGTGTACTGACCTTTCAGACAACGAGCACGCAGTAAATACCAGCCAGCCTCTCGAATATTAAACAAGCCCCAACCAGCCCTGCATTTCCTATTACCCTGAATCCCTTCAGACTGCTCTTGAACAGTTGTGCATCTGCAATGACCTGCCATCACTTACCCTTCCCTGCCACCTCAGACTTTGGGGCCTCATCTAGCCCTGACGCAGTGACTTTCTGAACCTGTTCCTGTCACAGCTGCTGCCAGTTCCATCACAGTGGTGACCAGTGCAGAACGGTGACTAGCAGTGGGAAACCCCTGGGAGACCCCAACTATATTGTCCAGCATCACTCAGTGCTGCATATGTGCAAGAGCTGCCACAAGGCTCAAAATCCTTTCAAAGGCTAACTAAAATCTCATGTTTTCCCATTATTCCCTTAGACAATCAGGCTAATATGGATGAACACAGACTCCAGGGCATCACAGAGAGGGGAACTAAGCAGAACAATTTTCCCAGCCCTTGTATGTTGAGAGCTTTAGAGAATCTTCAAACTTGTGGGTCATTACACCAGGATAAATCCTCACTGCAGAGTCACCATCCTGCCCAGGACACCTGCAGGTCTCCTCCAGTCCTACACTGAGGTCATACCCTGCCAGATGTCAGGACAGATGTCAGGATAGATACCAGGTGTCACTCCTCCTCCCTCTGCAGTGGGCTTATTGTAGCCAAGAGATACCCCACCATCCACAAATGGGACAAGCACGCTCGGAGCAGAGCTGGCAGTGGATTTTATTGCAGCTTTTCAGAAGTCTGGTTAGACTTTCTCCCCAGCTGTGCATTTGATTTCTTCCCTTTGTGCAGTCGGGAACAGGGCTGGGAAACGGAAAGCAGGACCAAGGCTGAGGATTAGACTTGGGCAAACAGTCACCTCATTTGTC
Source organism: Upupa epops (assembly GCA_013397515.1). Classification (NCBI taxonomy): domain Eukaryota; kingdom Metazoa; phylum Chordata; class Aves; order Bucerotiformes; family Upupidae; genus Upupa; species Upupa epops. The sequence continues at coordinate 121,910 of VZRI01000008.1, read as the reverse complement.
CTCCATGTGGCTTCCCAGACACCTGCTGCTGTTCCCTTTAATGTGTGGCAGATAATGATAACGTTTTACTGATGTGTGTTGGCATCTCCCCCTCACTGGTGGTGGTGGACACTGTGCCACTTCACCATCATGACAGGCACCCCACAGCCCATGGGCCACCTTGCTCCTCTCATGGCTGGTGCCAACCTTCTCCACATGGGACCAAAGAACAACTGTTAAAGGGTAGGAGGCTTTCCTGAGAGCTTGCTCCTGAGAGCAAGCAAACTTCCACAGAGTGGATATGCCTACCCTCCCCACAGTCATAGAATCATAGAATCTCCCATGTTGGAAGGAGCCTCTAAGGGTCATCTAGCCCAACCCCCCTGCAGTGAGTAGGGACTTCCTCAACTAGATCAGGTCATCCAGAGCCTTGTCCTGCCTCACCTTGAGGATCTCCAGGGATGGGGCCTCAACTACCTCCCGAGGCAACCTGTTCCAGTGTTCAACCCCTCCTCCTGCTAAAGAACTGTTTCCTAACAGCCCATTTCAATCTGCCCTTCTCTAAGTTGAAACCATTGCTTCTCGTCCTATTACTCTAGGCCTTTGTAAACAGCCCCACTGCAGTCTTCTTGTAGCCCCCTTCAGGTACTGGAAGGCTGCTATAAGGTCTCTTGGGAGCCTTCTCTTCTCCAGGCTGAACATCCCCAGCTCTCTCAGCCTGTCCCCATAGCAGAGAGGGTCCATCAATTTGTTCACAGCAAGGAATAGTGGTGCAGAGGCAGGGTCAGCTCTGCTGTCTGGTAACAGAACCTGCAGGAACAGTCTTGGAGCTGGGACACCCAACCTGCTCCTGGGCAAAATAAAAGCAAAGAGCACCTCATGGCACCCAGCGCAGTTCTCAGTCAGAGATCTCCACTCACCAATTAGATTCCCTCCAGCAATTTGCTCAGGGAAAGACAGAGAGGAAATGCCAGATGCTGCCAGGCACGCAGAACAGATCTGAAGCGTGTGTTTAAAGCACTAATAACTCCCTTCCTGCTGAAGAGGGGAAAGACTTTCTTTTAATCCGTTCTTGCATCAGTAATCAGAGAGAGGAGCAGATGGTGCCAGAAATGCAGTAATATGCCCATTAAAACCAGCTCAGTCACCGATGAGTTAGCACCAGACCCCATGCAGCAGACACCTTTACAAGAGCCCATGTCCAGTGGAAAAGAGTGGCTCAGGCAGTGAGGGAGGGAGTAAAAACTCACCAGGAGCCACCNCCCCGGCCCCCCCCCAGCCATGTCTTACCAGTAAGGCCAGAGCTGTTGTCCATGAACTAGCTGTGCTCAGCAGGATTTACCCTCCAGGCACATCTGCACAAGAGGCATGTTCTGTTCTGCCCCTTGCTGACACTGGTCTGTGCCTCCCAGCCGAGGGTGAGCATCTCCAGCGCTACCAGAGCCCATTTTCTCCTCAGGAGAGAGAAGCAGATGGACAAAGTACTTTCCAGCCATGGATGTACAATTCCCAGTAAGGTCTGTACATAAGCACCTCTCCCACCATCAGATATCAGTGATGCCACGTTTTTTTCCTATTGCATCTGTCTAGAAATTGTATTCTTCTGCAGGGCCCATCTGAGCAGTTTCCCCTAAGTTTGCTCTGGTGTTCATAAAGAAAAAGAGATGTGTCAGCAGTCACCGTTTTGCTGACCCTGCAACCTCGCATGGCCAGCCCATCTGTTCCTGGGCACAAAGGAACGTTTAAATCACACAACCTATCCTGTCTGCAAAAGACATAGGAACCAGCAAAGATTGGGGGCAAAAACACTTCTACTGTTCAAGGTCTTAATTTACAGTGGGAGTGCTGCCATCTCCTAAACTAGCATTTGAGAAGCAAAATCCTACAGGCCAGGTAACAGCCCACATTCTTCTCTCTCTTTCTCTGACCTCATAAATCTTCCCAGCAAAATTTCCATCCAAATAGATGTTCCCACAAACATTTATGCCAAGTCACATGTGAGCCAAGCAGTGTTTCTCAACAGAATAGCACTGCATCCCAAATATTGCATCAATTCCATCTCCAAGCCTCTAGAAGGGTGAACACCTCTTTATCATTAATTAACTCTTTATAAGACACAGCATTTATTTCGTTATGTCACTGAATATCACCATTCAATTAGCTCATCCTCAAGGAATGGGACTTAATTAACCAAGACAAGTAAACTGAACCTTAGAAACCTTCCCTTCCAGTAAGTAAGTGCTTGGTGCATAATTACTCAACACTAACTACCTTGTTAAATCTTGAGTCAAGATACTTCTCCAATCCTTGTCTCAATTTGTGAAGAAATTTATAACTCAAAATCACAGAATCACAGAATCACTGAGGCTGGAAAGGCCTTCTGAGCTTATCCAGCCCAGCCCAGGACCTAACATCACCCCATCAGCCATACCAGGGCACTAGGGGCCACAGCCAGGCTGTCCTTAAACATCTCCAGAAATGGGGACTCGAGGGGAGGCCTCCCCAGTGCCTAGTACAGGGGAAGAATGACATCCCCAATCCTGCTGGCCACACTACTGATGATACAAGCCAGAATGTCATTGACCTTTCAAGTTACCTGGGCACCCTGCTGGCTCCTGTTCATCTGGTTGTCAACTCATCCATCTCCATTTGACTTGTTGCAGACATCTGTAGGGTCAAAGCTTTTCCACTACCAAAGGACCCCCTTAGCCCTTAGGGAGCACAGGAGAGAAGGAGCAGGGCCATGCACCACCTGAGACATCTCTCAACTGGATGGATGCCCTGAGATGTGACCCCAGCCCACCCTGGCACAGCCACCCACCCAAATACAAAGGACAGAGGGAAATGAGTAACTTCTCAGGTTGCTGCAATGCGCAGCCCTTCCCTTGCAAACAGGTTATTCCTTTGATATTTAGTTCCACAGTTGCATGCCAGGGGCTATATTTTACACGGTACCTGATTTGAAACACAGAGCTGAAGGGTCGCAAGATGAAAGGGAAGCATTAATCTCGCATGTTGACTCAGCATCACAATAAATTTCCTCCCTTGATTGCTTTTGCTCTTGGCTGGAGGTCAGCATTTTCAGGGACGAATTCTCCAAAAGAAGATATTGTACTGACATTGCACTGCCTAAACTGCATCCTGACTGAGAGTGTGAGAGTCTGCCACATCACTGCAGAGACACTTGGGAGACATCAGCCAGTCCTGGAGCAAAACTTCCACAAACCAAGGCTGCAAACCCAGAAATTCTCATTATGATGTTTGGTTTTACAGGGAGCTGTTCTTATCAACAGCTTTGCCTTGAGTCACCTGAGAGTCTGGACAAAAGGAGCCCAAAGTGAGACCTTATTGCTGTCTGCAACCACCTGACAGAAGGGTGAAGAAAGGTGGGGACTGGTCTCTTCTCACTAGGAACAAAGGGCAAGACAAGAGGAAATGGCTTCAAGCTGCCCCAAGGGAAGGTTAGGTTGGCTCTGAGGAGAAACTTCTTCTTAAAAAGGGCCCTCAGGCCTTGGCACAGGCTGCCCGGGGAAGGGGTTGAATCACCATCCCTGGCCGTGTTTCAGAGTCATGGAGATCTGGAGCTCAGGAAGAGGATTTAGCAGTGGGTTGGGACAGTTGGGTTAATGGTCGGATTGAATGAGCTTGGAGGTCTTTTCCAACCTAAATGATTCTGTGATTCTATGAAACTGGTTGCTTCAGTTCATGGAGGCTGACACATGGTGCTGCTGAGCAGAGGTCTCTTTGGCCCTGAGCAATCGCTGAACACTGCAGCTCCCCTCACAGTATGAAACAGGGCAGCCTGGAGCTGTGACACAGAACAGTCTCCTAAGCACTCAGCCTTGCTTACTCTGCCCATGCTGATCTCCCAGCTAAGGGGATTCACAGCTGATCATCAAAGACCATTTAATATCTGCCTTACAACCCACCTCTCTGTGTGTGCAGATGCCACAGAGGCCGAAGACACAAGATCATTCTTAGCAGGCGTCAAGCAACAATCTGCCTCAGCTCCATATCTTACACAGCTGGGACAGGCTGCTGATGGTCACAAGCCCAGAGCCCCAATGCCCTGGGGAGCCCTTGGGAGTGACTGCTGCAGACAGCAGGATCAGTGTCCTCCTGGCACAGCTTGTGACAGAGATCACTGGCCACCTGGAGCGCCACGGTGCGTGATACCTGAGCAAGATCCACAGCAGATCTACTAACACTGACTAACATTCAAGAGCACTGTATGTGAACTTGGGCAGGAACACAGAGGGAGGAGGCACCATGCCCCCTCCCAGCTCTGTTTATCTGTGTGTTACCTTGTAGCTGTGGTGTTAGAGCGCAGGAGATAGTGGTGGGTCTAACAGGAGAGTCACACAGATGGTTGGACTTGATGATAAAGTTGGGTGGGATGTTGATCTGACTGAGGGCAGGGGGGCTCTACAGAGGGACTTAGAGTGAATCAATGGGCAGAGGCAGATTGTACATGCTTCAAGAAGGCCAAGTGCCAAATCCTGCACTGGAGCCACAACAACCGTGGGCAGCTACAGTCTGGGGAAAGAGTGGCTAGAAAGCTGTCAAGCAGAAAGGGACCTTGGGGTGCTAATCAATAGGTGGCTGAACAGGAGCCAGCAGTGTGTCCAGCTGGCCAAGAAGGCCAATAACATCCTGGCCTGTATGAGAAATAGTGCGGCCAGCACGTCTGGGGAAGTGATCATCCCCCTGTACTCAGCATTGGTGAGACCCCACCTCAAGTACTGTGTTCAGGTTTGGGCACCTCAGTACCAGGAGGACACTGGGGTGCTGGAGCAGGTGCAGAGGAGAGTAACCAGGCTGGTGAAAGGCCCGGAGAGCCAGCCTTGTGAAGAGCAGCTGAGGGAACTGAGGCTCCTTTAGTCTGAAGAAGAGGACACTGAGGGGAGACCTTACTGCTCTCTACAACTACCAGAAAGGGCATTGTAGAGAGGAGAGTGCTGGCATCTTCTCACAAGTAAACAGTGATAGGACTAGAAAGAGTGGCCTAAAGCTACCTCAAGGGAGGGTTAGGCTGGACATTAGGAAAAGTGGTTTTTTTGAGATGGTTGTAAAACACTGGAGCAGGGTGCCCAGGGAGTGGGCTGAGTCACCATCCCTTGATTGATGTGTTCAAGTCCTATAGATGAGATGCTTAGATGGCTAGTTTAGGGGTGATAAAGACTAGGGTTAAAGGTTGGACATGATGATCTCAAGGGTCTTTTCCAGCCTAAGTGATCTTGTGATTCTACATTTTCTCCTAGCAGGAAGAAGAGCCTTCCACAATCATCACAGGGATGGCAGGGTCAAAGGGAGAAGATCTATACATATGTTATTCCCTTGTTCTTGGGCTTAATGGGCTGTTCCACTTTATTATTGTATTTTTTTTTTAATTTGGTAAGACATGTTTCATTAAATCAGAATTATGGCAATTCAGGGAAAGAAATTAGCCCATTAAAATTACAATGAAAACATCTTAAGGAAAAAGGCTGTCAGCTGCCATTTCTGCTCTGCTAGGTGAAAGAATAAGGAGAAGCGAGAACTGTGTTGTCCGTGAGCAGGGACAGCACCAAGGCAAGTGGGACCTGGCTGCCAGGTGTTCTGGAACAGAAGCCTGTGTTGTGGGAGCTCAGGGATTCCTGAGGACTGACTGATTGTTCTCTTTCCAACAAAAGGCCTATTTCAGATGTTGTAAAAGGAATAAAAGAACAGGGGAGCATTGTCCTACATTCATGTATGGTCTCATCTTCCACCCTGCTGGACGGCAGAGGCAAGCAGGCAGGTTCTGCTTGGACTTCCTTGTTGCAGAGCCCTGGAGAAGCTTGAAATGCTGGCAATGTGCACTGGAGCTTCAACACCTGGAGAGCTTCTGGAAGGGAGAAAGTTTTTGTGCTGGGGAACAAGCTCAGACCACAGCAGATGGGGACTGGAAGCAATGAGCATCCCTAAGGCCTCATTTTGGAAGGTTCTGCCCTTTTTTGCAGCAGATTTTTCTGCTGTCACTGACAGCATGTACCACCGGACCCAGGCTCAGCTGCTACCAGACATCGCCTGATTCCTCCTGCACCAGTGACATTCTCAGAGGAAGAGATTTAGTTAGAATAACAGTGGAAACAAAGATCAAATCCCTTAAGATCAGTCATTTATGATTACTTTTGATAGAGAGCTCAGATCTCTTCTGCAGTCCAACTGCTGTGTGTTTCCTGATGCTGTCCCAAACACTCTGCACCCCCTGAGCAAATCAGGGCTGCTCCTCAATCCAGTTTTTGGCAACACAGCAAAGGTTTGAGATGGAGAAAAAGCAAATCTGCCTGCAAGGAAATAAAGGTCAGTTCTGCTGAAATGAAATGAATTTTGAAACTGCATTTCAATTAGAGCCCACTAAAGGAACTAATAAAGTTAATCCAGTAACCTGGAAAGCTGTGATAAAGCAGCCCTGTCAGACACATAGAGCAGGCAATGGGAAGAGGCTGATAAACATAAAGAGAAGCGAGGAAGGGAGTAAGAGAAGGTACAGAAGAAGAACTAATGACCAAAGGAGGAGGCAGACATCAATGTAATACTCATTCCTGAAAAAGGAAAAGCAAAGGAAATGAGATCAAGGTAAAAAGCAGAACCCTAATAATCCCAACCATGCGGCTTTACTGTGTGGCATCTGAGAGGGGAGGTTTCTTCACAGAAAACATAATGGTCTGAAGAGCTCAGGAGAGCAGGTCTGTTTAGAAAAAGCTCCACTGCCAGGTGAGAGGACACCTTGAGCCCAGGCAAAGAGCAGCCACCATGTGAAATTTGCCTGCTGAGTCTGGGGTTTGTCCTTCAGCACTGCAGCCATGTCTGACTGGCCACCAAGTTCAGCAAGAGGCCAGTAGTCACCATGTCATACAGACACTGGTAACAGTCTCCCATTTCGTGGAGAGTGTGTAGTGAAATGATGATCCACACAACTCTCAGATCCATGTGCTGGACTCATTCGACAAGGGCAGGGCTGACCATCCCCCACCCTCACGGGGGGCTGCTGAGGTTACCAGGAGCCCCAGCTCTGATCAGAATGTTTATCTGAGCAGCTAAGTATCTGTCTCTGGTTTCCCTGCATTTGAAGCCCACCAAACACTGGTTTGAAACTGTCCTCTCTGCCACCTTCTCTTCCCATTCTTTGATTTTTTTTAAAGCAAAGATAACACACTTGGGCTCGAAGAGCACTTAGATCCCTCAAGCCTGTTCCACTGGCTTTGACCCTTCCATCACCAATAGGCAATACAACTCAGCAGCAGTTTGTGTGCAATGGGGGAATGTGCTTGTATGAGTCCCCTCACACTTTACTTTGCTTCCTTCTGCAGCTGAGGAGAAGTGGGAATTGGTCTGTTTAGTGGACACAGCAGGCACAGCATGTGCCAGAGATGTTCGGCCACACCTGGGAAGCACTGCCGGGCACACACGTGTGTGAGCAGACCTTCCACTTGCCGATACAGCCTGAGCTAAGAAACAGCGGCTCTGAACTGCTAGCCAGGATCCACTGGTCCCACTCCACTGAATCATTCATTGCTTTAGACCTGAAGGCGACTTGGATGGCTCTTAGCCCAGTACGGTTATGGATCCAGCACCAATTTTACTGCAGATTGGACAGAACTTGAGGGAATGACTGAGGGGTGTAGGACAAAGCTTCCAATATGACAGAAAAGCTGCTGTTACATGGCACAACCCATACCACCCCGCAATCCACATACTAGAGTGGAACCAGGGAGCTGCCTCCCACCAGGAGCTGACCCATGATGGGCCTTAAAATGGCAACCTACATCGATCCTTACATCGACTTTAATTACTTCCGCCTGATTTCTCTCTCCACAGAACTGACTAGCCCAGAAAAAAACTCTCAATCACGTCTTTTAGAGGAGTTTTGTCCAGGATTTTCCGAGGCAAACAGTTCACTCCTGCTTTCCTCACCACTTACAAGCTTCCTCCAGCTCAGATCCTCTCCTTGACTTGGCAATGCTTCTGGACACGGGCAAGGACACACTGCCTGGAGGTGCAGTTTGCCCGTGGATGGACACTCCACCTTGTATTCCACTCCCATAGTACTGCTGCAATCATTATGGTGCTGCGGGGCATTTCCCGGGTTTAATGAACATCAGGCAGGCCTTCCGCCTAACGGTTCATTAGTGCCTTCCAACAGAGACTGAAGTCATTATTGATTTGTTACATGCACTGCTGAAGGATTTCCATATGGAGACACAATGAGCTCAGGTGACCTGAGACATGGAGTCTCCTCATCAAATGCCAAATAGAATTGGGGAAACATCAGGGAATTTGGTGCTGTTACCCTGGTGTCTGTGTTCTGTCTTCAAGGAGAGAGCAGAAGCCATGAGGTCAATGCTGTCCTCAGACTTAAGGACCCTCACAGAGGCTGCTGGATTGGATCAACTGTGTTTCTCAAAGAGTTGTTAGCCCCATGGCTAGCAAAGAACCTCCTAGGTGTGTCAGCCCAGATACAGAACCAAGGGGAAAAGGGCTTCTTTCCATGAGATCCTAAGTGTGGGTTTCCAGTGGAAGAAAGAGGAGAAGAAAACACTTTGCTGCAAGAGGCAAACATCTCTCTGAGTGGCTCATTAGGAGAAAAGAAGGTCGATTAAAGCTGGAATCAAAGAGCTGCAATACTGATGTTACAGAGACATGTGCAAAGTGGTCCTCCAGCCTCACGCTCCCATTCTCACGTGATGCTTTCCGCTTCTCCCTTGCCTATTTTAAAAGGAGAGGCAGGAGCAGGCTGATTAATAAGACCACAAGAAACCCAGACAGCCTTCTCCAGAGAAAGAAACACATTTAGTTTCAACCCATTTCCATATTTTTTTCCAGCCCCCAATGAATTTTGACATCGATCTTTTCCTCTTTTCTTGTTTATTGTTCTAAATAGAAAGTTTCTGCTTTCAGAATAACTTCTATAACTTCTCTCCGTTTCTCCCCCACCCTCCTCTCCTTTTTATTAATCCCAGAACAAGGGGCCAAGCAGCTTCTCAGCTCCTCCAGCGAGGGAAATGTTCCCTTCGAATTTCCTCATCAAAGCCTGCTGGGTGTTTATCTGATTTTTGTCACACACTCTCCTTGGGACAAATCATGTCTGTGGAGACACAGCCACGATGACTATCACCATGTGTTTATTGCAGCAGCTTCCTCACCCCTTATCACTCTATTTTTCTTTCTACTCAAACCTTATTCAGATTCACCTACCATTCAAGCACATTCCAGCTGGAGCAGCAGGAACTGGCTGTGAGATTGCTGAACAGGAGCCCCTGGGTACCAAACACCTGTGGTGCCCTGTAGCTCACACTGAGCTACCAGTTTGGCAGAGTGATAGAGGGCAGGGCCTGAAGCTGCCAGGGGAGGATTAGAGTGGATGTTAGAAAGCCCTTCCTCTGGGAAAGGGTGATCATACCCTAAAAAGGACTGCCTAGGGCAGTGATGGAGTCCCCATCCCTGAAGGCCTTGAATGACAGCCTGGCTGTGGCCTTTAGTGACCTGGTCTGGCCAATGGGGTGATGTTAGGTCATGGACTGGGCTGGATGAGCTCAGAGGGCTTTTCCAGCCTCAATCTTTCAGTGATTCAGTGATTCTATGGTGCTGGTGCTTCCAGACAGGCCTAATGCAGGAGGAAAGATGTGCCAGGCAGCCCCCCTGAACAGCAGAACCTTAACATCAACATGGAGATGTAGGGCAGAGGAGAAATGGAGGGGAACAGAGCACCCAGGAGATGTGCACTGCAAAACTCTAAATGCCATTACTCTGCATCTGCACCAGAGATAAACACAGACCCTCCCTCCATGAGAAACCACTGCTGCACTGGCTGTTTGTCACCTACAAATGCACTGTGTGTGTCACAGGCAGTGACAGTGTCTGACATGTGGCATCCACACACCACCCTTCCCTAGGGCACCTAGGAGATCTAGCTGCACCAGGAAGATGCTGTAGAAATAACTGGGCGGGTGTGGAAGGGCAACGCACAGTTACACCATGTGCCTAAGCACCTGTACCCCACCCAGGGCTGGGGCAAGCCCTGACACCCCTTTCCCAGTTAACCTGCACTGGCAGGGCAAAATCATTCAGTGAAGCAGACAGGACTGACGTGGAATTTAGCCTGGGTCTAGAACAGATCTATTTAACTGCCCAAACACAAAAGCACTACCTGTTATTTACTCTCTCAGGCCATGTTAATGAAGATAATATATAATTATTCCTAAAATAGTTTGATGCCAAGATTCCCTCAGCTCTAACCATATCACAGTTCTCCTTTGTTTGATGTCCTAATTACAAGTATCCCCTTCCATCTGAGTTAGAACTAGATTAAGGCTCTGCTTGCATTTAAAGTAGCTGTTAGCACTGCTTAATAGTGAGAGATGATTAATTGGCCATCAGGTTGGTGATGAATAAAGCTGAGACGCAAGGCAGTGCATGAAAAACACATATCACTGGAGCCAAAAACTAGATTGAAGCACACACATCCCTGTCCTGCCTGATGACCAAGGCTGAGCTGAAACCCACCAACAGCGCTGGTGCCAGTGCTCATCCAAAGCTGGACCCACATGCCTCCACCCTTTCATCACCTCAGGTGTGAAAGGAGCTGTTCCACTGCAGCGGGTTCCTTCCCCACCACTGCCACAGAGTAATAATCTCATCACATCTCACAAGTCAAACACCATTTATCCAATCCCTCATGTAGTGCTGGCAGCACTGCAGGCTTCCCATTTATCTCCCCCACTGGGGTGGAGGAGCTCCCCATGAGTACTCCAGCACTGACAGTGGAAATGGAGAGAACAGATCCAACAGCATCAGCTCATGAAAGGCTCAGGGTAGGGGACATAAAGGTATTGGTCAACATGGACTGGAGACAGAAGCAGCATCTCCCACTAACCCAGTGACAGAGCTGGCAGACTACGTGGGGCAGAGATGGGGACACCAGCCTGCTGCTAACACTGCTGAATGTGCTCCACTGACTAGCAAAAGAGGAGCCTGCCTTGGTTGATGAGGACTGGGTTACGGACGAGTTGAGCAAACTGAATGTACATAAAACCACGGGCCCTGATGGGATGCATCTGTGCGTGCTAAGGGAGACAGCGGAAGTCATTGCTAAGCCACTCTTCATCATCTTTTCTAAGTCATGGGGTTCAGGAGAGGTGCCTAGGGACTGGAGGTTAGTAAATGTCACTTCAATCTTCAAAAAGTTAAGAAGGAGGACCCAGGTAACTATAGACCGGTCAGCGTCACCTCCATCCCAGGAAAGGCGACGGAAAAATTTGTCCTGGATGCTGTCTTTAGGCACATCAGGGACAAGAGGGTCATTAGGGACAGTCAGCATGGCTTCACCAAGGGGAAGTCATGCTTGACCAACCTGATAGCCTTTTATGAGGGCATTACCAGGTGGAGAGATGATGGCAGAGCAGTGGGTGTGGTCTATCTTGACGTCAGTAAGGCATTTGACACA
>VZRI01000008.1:74039-95969 GCA_013397515.1 Upupa epops | reverse complement strand
TCTTTCTTGAAGCAAGGGGCCCAGAACTGCCTCCCAGTACTCGAGGTGAGAACCATGCAGGCTCACTGCAGAGGTTCTAAGACTTAGCTCCCCACAGACTTGCTTTGCTGTGTGGGTTTCAGTGTGACAAGGAACAAGGACATGAACTATAGTGTGTCTATCCCTTAGATCTACTGCCTATAGGTCAAGGAAGGCAGAACCTGGGAGGAACTTCTGCTCTGAGTAAACCAGGAATCCATCTGTACAGGAGCAATGTGAAAGCTCAGGCTGGATCACAGCAGACAGGGAGCACTTTCCATTCCAAGCAGAGAGAGGGAAGTACGGATCAACGGCAGCACTTTATCTACCACACATTGCTGTGTCTCATGTTAAATTGGATTTTTTCAGAGCCTGTGTCTCCCCTCCCTAGGAGTCAAGGTTGAAAACATCCTTCTGAGAAATGCCAACAGAGGCAAAGAGAAACTCAAAGATATTGCAGCATCACTGGTGGGTTCAAGGCTAAAGCAGAATTTCTCTCTCCTCCCTCCAAAGCTCTTCATGCTGTGTAGAGCCCAGGACCTTATGAATCCTAGAGAAGAAAATGAACAGGGAGCATCACCCATATGACTCAATAAAATATCCCTCACCACCACATCCCGAGGCAGGCAGAGACAAACCAACACATGGGATAGGCTTTCTTTGAGTTTCCTGGCTGGCTCTTGAACATCTATGAATCTATGTGATTCTTGCTTGAGACCAGGCAACACTTCCTGCCCTTCCCACAGGCAGCAGGGTAGAGGGGCAGAGAGGAAATCACAGAAGTCTGAAAGGTCACTTAGGTGTTGCCAAGTACATTGAGAGCCTCTGCCTAGCCCATTCCAACCCTGTCCACAGGGTCACTCACAAGCCTCAGCAGGGCTCAAGGCAGTAGAGAAACCTTCTGGAAGAAACATAGGGATTACTATTATCTCATTAAAGAAGCCTCTTGGGGTCGCAGCTGTTAGAAGATGCGAAACACCATGTTTTGAGAAGAAATAAACTCAGTCCCTGCCCTCAACCTCTGTTTCAGTGCTGGATTTTGATTCCTGCAGTTCCAGGTCGCCTGAACTTTGCTAGAGATGCTGCCTATTTTTAACCTGCCTTGGCACTTACGTTATTGTTCATGTCAGAATGAGGGCAGACATTAAACAGCTCTTTCCATCAAAACTTCCCAGATTTCGTTAATTTAGGCATTCTAGTGCAATGCCTGCCACACACAGGGGAGCACGCCAGGATGAATGGCTCAACCCTGCTGCAAGCCCAGGCTCCTGCTCACAAAGCCAGGGGTAGTCTTTCCCATGCATAGAGATACATACACACCACATGCTCCTGAGAAGGGCTTGTTCTGTCACCTCCACCAGCATCACCCTAGGGCTGTGTTTCAGGGGCCTCAATATTCATATTTATATGGAAGCAATGTTGCTGGCAACATCTGCTACAGATAGTAAATCAATACATGGCATCAGCACAACCCAGCACCGCACCTTTTTATAACAAAACCTCTCTGGATTTCAAGGCTAAGAGGTTCTGAGAGCTTCCAAGGAAATTCCAGGGGTCTTATATAATACTCATCAGCCTGACAGACTAATTGCCCTATAATTCAAACACAGTCACAATCTATACTGGAAGCGATTATATGCAGATGACTGGGGTGACTCTCATTTCCTCTATGATTTCATCAGGGCCTTTTTTTCCAGTATCAATTCCATTGGAAAAAAAAATCTTGGCAATTATTAATGCCCAACTCCACAGTTTTATTAGAGCCTGTGGTAGGAACATGCTTGTTAAATCCACATAGAGATTCAAAGACTTACAAGGAGTCACTCCTCCTCCTTGAGGTCTTGATGCAAAACCCTCCCTGCATTGTCTTTGGGGAACCCTGCCAGCCAAGAGCCTGAGGAACAGAGTAGCGATAAAACCATAACACGATGTATAGTCAATTATACACAGGATGGGACTGACAAGGGAGATGCTGAGTGTATTTGTCTTTTACCCCATGCAACGAGCTCAAACACTGCCTAAGGTCTCTTGCCTACAAGAACTGGGAAGGAGACTTCTTAGTCTGCTCTGCCCCTGGGAGCCTCTCTGCAGAGGTGTGGGCTGAGTGCTCTGCACCCCAGAGAAGTGACATGAATGGGGAGCAACTCCTTGCTGGCTGCATCTGGGAGCTCCCTCCAGGGTGGAGGGAAGATGCCAAGCACCAGCCAGCCTGAAGCAACACATGACACATGTTCAGTTCTTTCCATGCCACCTCCTGCACGGTGAGCTGCAGCAGCTCAGGAGGAGAGACACACATTGTCCCTTCAGAATGACTGGATGAAGATCCCAGTGAGGCTTTCCACTGCCTTCCACACAAGAGTTACCCTGGGAGGGAAATGCCAGGACTCTCCAAGCACACACAGACACATCCACCCCATCTATCTGCACAGAGCTGCTCAGTAGTGAGACAGCCCAGCGTAGAGCAAAAGGAGATAATCAGAAATCTCCATCACAAAGGGTTTGTATATCAGTTACTGTTTACAATACATGTCAATCTCTGCAGCTTAATTTCTTCCAGTGGGTTTGGCAGGAAGGACAAGGTTCTGCCACAGTCAGCAATCTGGTAATGAGGGTGTCTGCTACTTCCTCGCAGGCAGGGGAAAAGCTAAGGTGGGATTTAAGACCCATTCCTCTCCTCCATGACACATTGTCTCTTCCCCAGACCCTCCCAGGCTCTGTTCCTCATTTTTACAAAATCTCTTCTCATATCACAGTTACTGCCACAGGGATGACAGGGATTCTACAAATTTCAGTTGTTTTGTGGGACAGATAAGAGAATTCCCCCCCTGCAGGCATCCATCCTGTCTTTTGACTTTGTGTCCCTTTCCCCTTACCTGCTGACCCCAGGGCCAGCTGAGCAGACCTGAACCACCTGTGAGGCTGCAGCCTCCTGCATAGTGCAGCCTCCCTACATTCAAAGTCATAGAATCACAGAATCATTAGGGATCAGAAGGGACCTCAAAAGATCATCTAGTCCAATCCCCCTGCCACAGCAGGATCACCTAGACCAAGCTGCACAGGAACACATCCAGGTGGGTCTTGAGCACCTCCAGAGAAGGAGACTCCACAGCCCCCCTGGGCAACCTGTTCCAATGTTCCATTAACGTCACTGTGAAGAGGTTCCTTCTGATATTTATATGGAACCTCCTCTGTTCCAGCTTGCACCCATTGCCCCTTGTCCTATCACCAGATGACCTTGAGAAGAGCCTGGCTCCATCCTCCTGACACCCACCCCTCACATATTTGTAGATACTAATGAGGAATCCCACCTGTCCTTGGCCTTCCCCTGCTCTGGGGAGAGATACTGAGAAACAGTTTACCCTAAGTACTGTCCACATGTGCCCCAGGGCCACAGCTAGCAGGTACCAGCCAGGAGACTCCAAATAGACTCATGAGGAAGAAGCCTGAAGGTCCTGGTGCCCAGGGTTTGCAGAAGGACATGAGCAGCTCATTGCATTCTCTCCCAACTGGGGGCAAGTTCTGTTTGCTTCAGAAACAACCAGACCACTCTGCTAAGAGCAGTCCAGCATTTTGCTCCAGTTTGAAGGTCTAAGGGCTGTCATGCAGAGCAGAGAGGTTCTGCAGCTCTCACTCAAATGCAAGATTTTGGCTTTGCACCCCAACAGAAAGCTTTGCCTGCCTGGCTCCAGAAAGAGGCTGCTCCATGGGTTTTTATCTGAGGGAGAAGTGCAGGAAGGGTAACAAATCAGGCACATGTCACATCCCACCAGAGAGCTGGGGAAAGGCCATTTCTCTGACCTCCACTTCCCCTCCCAATAAAGAAGGGGCAATGGGAATTCTTCTGCCTTAACATGGATGTTACAGGATGTCCTGCATCTCATTGGTGGCGAGCTTTCAGTCCTCACATTCAGACCCCCTATACAGAAGATGCTCTGCCCTGCAAAGGCTGGTGCCCAGTGGTACCCAAATCTCCCAGTTGAAAGGGCAGGGGTTTGCTCCAGGATCCTGATCAGAATGTAGGAGCTCTGCCTCATCCTCTGAAGAAATCCCTATCCTCCCAGGCTGGGATGTCAAACACCTAAGGCAGGTGGTACCAACACCCCTCCCCTCCCTGTGCCCAGGTCTGTGGCCCTGTTTCAGATGTAAGGAGAATGCCAGGAAGATAAAAGGAGGATGGGGTGTGGCTCTGCAGAACCAGTGCATGGTAGATTGGAACAGTCTCACCAGCTCAAATTCAGGAACGCAGAAGGAGGATTTTTTCCAAGCCAGAAGCTAAGAAAGCAGACACAGCATCTGCTAGGAAATGAGAATCAGCTTCACCAGTCTGGACTGGTTTTTCTTTATTGATACCATAGGGGTCTGGCAATTCTAGCTGAAGCTAAGTCCCCTAAAATGGGTGAGACTTCAGCCACTGCCCAGCTCTGCCAGCACCGCAGGGCAGCAGAGGGGTCAGCACCACCCTCACATCCACCCCAGTCCTGTCCCTTCACTGTGGGCAGGCATCTTCTTGATGCTGCAGTCTCCAAAGGGAGCAACTGCAGCTGCTCCACAAGGCAGAGCCATACTACAGCCTAGCTCAGGACAGACGTGAGGCAAGAAACCGTCTGCTGCTGCAGCGGCAGTAAAAGTCCTTCATGATTGTTAAAGCCAGGCGGAAACTCATTTTTATCTTTTTTTTTTATCTTTTTTTACAACCTCTCATCCTCTCCCCTTCTTCCCTGGTTGGTACAAGACTGTGCAAAGCCAATTGCAATTATAACGTTTCGCTCCTAAACGATCAGCTCAGTTTGTAAACAACAATAGCGACAAAGGAAATGCAGCTCTCAGCAAAAGCAGCCCCAGCTCTCTTTGCAGAATAGCACAGGTCTCCAGTGAGAAATCGCTCCTCTCCACATCAGCGTGAGCTCTCCCAGGGCACTCCCTCGCCACTCTAACCCCTCTTTGCCCCAGATTTAGAGCCTGTCAAAGCTCATATGAAGCAGTGGATGCAGGCACTGAGACACCCTGGCCTGAAAGCCGTTCTTCTGCAAGAGCACTGCAAACCTGCTCCTTCAGATAAATAAATAGCACATCCCCTGTGAGACATCATCTGCAAAGCACTATCGTATGAAGCCTCCACCATCATAATTCCCTATGTCCTTATTGCCCGACAGCCTCCATAAAGAGCCGGCAGGTTTATGTGCCACTTAAAACCAACCTATTGCCAGCAGCAAACTTCCTTCAACAAGTTCCAGTGGGCTCTGACACAAAAGCAATCATAGCCCAGGGTGACTGACTGGTGCTACCCACGGAGACTGGGGGATCCTGCTCCCAGGACAGCATCTGATCCTCCACTGCTGTCTCATGGGCAGCCAGATTAAACCACAAACAACTCCTCCAGAAGATTTAACCCACATGCACAATTTAAACACAGCAGGACATGAGTGATGGCTCCCTACAGGCTCTGCATGACAGGAAGCAGGTTCTCTGTAGACAGAAAGCAATGCTGGTATCGAAGTGGTATTGGCTGTTGCCTCACTCCACAGCTTGATTCTGTGGGGATGTTCTGAGGCTGCAGAGCCTGAGAGACACCAGGAATGCTGGGGGGGGCGGGGGTTGCAGCCCTGTAGATAAAGGTTTAGACCTTCATTTGGGATGAAAATGGAGCCCTGCCCTGTGCACCGCTCTACGCTAGCTGGCAAGTACAGGCAGGTCCTGCAATGAGGGGAAAAGGCATCAAAAGTCTCCTGAGCCCTTCCAGCCTCCCCACACACAGTCTGTGCTTAAACAGTCATTTTCACTTGAAGATACTGAGAAGTGGGTTTTTTTCCTGTCAAATGAGGTTAAAACACAAAACACAGGGGCAAGCCAATTGCCCCAAACTGTCCCATCTGCTTCACCGTTGGACTTCATGTGGCAACAGCCACGGTAGTTACTTAGTTTTCACAGAGCATGTGGTTGGGTATGCTCAGCAGTCACCAGTGGGACCAGCCTTGCAGCAAAGGCTTACGCACAGCAGCTCCTCCAGTAACACAGGGGACTGTCTAAAAGAGCCTCCTGCCCAGGCTGAGCATTTTTGGTCCCTGGAAAAGCTGCCCTGGTTTGGGAGAAGCTGAAGAGCAGCAAAAAAGCTGTCTGGTGCAGGAGTGTCATCCAGCTACCCACAAAGCAAGGAGGACCTTAACCAGAGAAACAATAAAAATATTTTTTTAAAAAAATCAGAACTATAATACAGCAGAAAGGGGAAAAAAAAGGCAGGAAAGGGTTGAATACATTTCCCCTTTGGTTTTAGACTACTAACGCCATAAACACTACTGAATAAATCACCCACAGACCAGAGAGCTGAAATAATATAGGGGAAAACCTGAGTTCCCATTCATCACCCTCCTCTGACACCTAATAAATACTTCTCATCCAGCCAAAACGGATTAGCATAGTCAACACAGCACACTGACACCACAATACCCACAGATTACCCTGCCCTCTGCTCTCTGGAGTCTCCTTCCCTGCCGCCTCCTGCCCTACAGCCCTATTCCAGCTACACCCTGGCAGGATTGAGGGGTCCTCACTGCAGCCGGTTCCAGGACACTAGACTGTCTCTGCTGTGACCAGGAGCACCTGTAAGCTGCAGTGGCTATGAAGTCTCTTATGAAAATATAGTCCACGACAGATGCAAACCACCATTTCCTCCCTGAGGAAGGGAGCCAGCAGAGGAGCAGCAGAACTGGACGTGGCAGTTCCAAGTCCCACCATTATTTCAGAGCTCAGGCAGTGGTGTCACTGTCACTGCCACTGTGACAATGGTCTCACTGTCATCCCACTTTGTACAATCCAAGACACAGGGATAAATCACTCACTTAGTACTTGAGGGAGGCCAGAGCAGGGTAAATATGCAGTTGTGGACCAGAGTCACACTCACATCTCACAGGGAGCCCTTCACACCAGCCACAGCCAAACTGAACTTCTAACACCAGCCTGGAAGGACATACAAGACCTTGGGCCATAGCAGGACTGTTATGGGAAGCCAGGTTTATCCTAGGAAACCCAAGCCAGCACCTGCCATGAATGTTAATCATTGCCGGTCTGGGACAGAAACCAGACCCAGTCAACGTGGACCCAGCTGTGGCTGCGGTAGGACAGATACTGGTGATCAGCAGTGGGGCTAGAACATGACAGGCATCCTGTCAGCAAGAGCTCCATCTCAAGAGCACTCCTGTGCAGAGACACTGGATGAGGATGGCAGGATGTGCTTCTCCCAGTACCTGCATGGCCAGAGCCAAACGACAGCCCCCACTGGGGAAAGGAGCTCAGAGCAAACTGGGTGAGACAGGGGCAGCCAGGGATCAGCCGATGGCTGAAGAGCCTCTTTAAAACTAACTAGGGAACAACCTTTACTGATGCTTCGAAGGTCTGAAACCATCACTGGTGGATTAAATCCATTTATGAGGCCAGCTCTGAGTGATTGCCCAGAGTGAGATTCGAGTGGTAGGAAAATGGGAGGGAGATGACAGCCATATAATGGAATGGCTGGCAAAACCTTAATTAGAGCCTTCTATACACTCTGAGAAAATATATTTAGCCCACAGCAGCTCAAGGGGGTGAGGCTTTCTACAATGTGCTTTTGTTAAATAAACATTTATTTTAAGCACAAGCAACTCACTCCACTAGTTTTTTGAAAGTTGATGTAGGTGAATAGCTTATGGTAAATAATCCACTATACTCATTTATTCAGGGTTCTTCTGAGCCTAAAATTCTAAGGAAACAAAAGAAAAAAGAGGCCCGTTACTGCTCTGCATCAGTCATTGCCTCCTAATGACTCCTGAATCTTCTGTCCAATTTCTCTGAGATTCACCACAAGATTAAAGGGCTAGGAAATGCTGCTGTTCTCCAAGAGTGCCGCCGCTGGATTGCTGATGATCCCCACTGGGGATGCAGATCTTATGCCTTTGGGTTTCATAAATTCGTATTTGCTTGTCAACAACTCTCTTTGACCCCTAACACTCAGCACTGATCCCTCAGATGGCCCTGCCAGATCTTAAATTAATTTTGGTCAGGACAGCGTCTCAGCCCCTTTTCCCCTGTCCTTGGCTATTTAGAGGCAGAAGCCCCTCGGAGTGATCGCAACTCAAGCACTTCCCAAATACCCAAACAGTTCCTCTCCCCAGCATGGGTTGTTTTATTACTAGTACTGCCAGCAGTGCCAACACAGCCAATGCAGGAGGAAAGGGAGGGAGCTTTATGTGTAACTGGTCTCTGTTCTGAATCATGGGTTCATGTTCTGCTCACTGAAAGCAGTGGCAGCTCCAGACAGCTACTAGAACAGCTTCAGCAGCTCCTCACCCACCTCAGCCTCAGAAACAGCTCACAGAGCAGCCCACATGCCCTCAGTGAGTAAGGGATCACTATCAGCCATCAGCACACAGGCTCCACTCTCCCTGGGCTCACAAATGACCCTGACTAAGAATTTGTGGCCCCAGATTAATCCTGCTTTGGCAGCATAAGTGAGGACCTTGGGGTGTCAGTGCTTGCTCCTGCAGCATCCCTCTCAGGTAGGACTGGGAAGGACCTGAGAGACATCTGGTCCATCCCACTTGCTCCAAGGCAAGAGTCTTGTGTCTGCCATGTTTGTTAGCTTTTCAGTATGTTCCTAAATCGCTCTGCTGACGGAGCTGCCACACTGCCCTTACATGACCTCTGCCCATCGCTCATACTGTCACCTGCTACCAGAGTCCTTGAAGACTTACAGTGCTTTTCCTGGCTGAGGAGCCAATCCATGGTGGGATTTTCAATCCTCTGCTGTGTCAGCAAAGCTCACACTCAATTTGTCTGCAAATGCTGCTCCACGCTACTGAGCTCTCACAGCCCAGTTGTGCCCACCATCAGGGCCACAAATACCCACTTCTGTTTCTCCTCAAAATTGTAAGGCTTTCACAGAGATCTGGAGAGACCATTATGTTCCTCTTCAACCATCGAAGCAGCAAAGGCAGGGAATTCCCTAAGGCCTTGCACCAGCCCCTCAACACAACGGGCTTCATTTGGCCCAGCTTTCAGCCAACTGTTTGCAACCCAAAGAGCTCATGATATTGGGTTCCCAGTGACAGATCCAGCTTCCAACACCAGCATGGAGCCCAGGGGACAGCTCATGTGCTCAGCCATGCTCCAGCAGGGCCAGCATCAGGCCAGGCGGCTACAGGGCATGAAGAGCTCAGAGATGGATTGCACTGTCACCTTTGCCTACTGCTCTGTGATACCAACCAGCAGAAGAGATGTCCTGCTTTGCATAATGCTTGTACTGCGAATCTTATTAACCTCATCTATCACCAAGGAATGCTTGCAGCTCCCCTTGGCAGGGAGCACCAGGGCCAGCCCTATTCAATCTACTTCTATAAACAGAAACAAGGACCATTTAATAAGCAGGAGGCTACCAGTGACTTTAGAGGTTAGGGAGTTGTGTTAACTTTTTTCATCTTTACACAAGATAAATATGCCCAGGAAATGTTCTGCTATGGATTTTCATCTTGTCAACCTCTCATAAACTAAGCAGGGTCAAGCACTGGTCAGTACTTGGATGGGAGAACTCAAGGGAAGACAAACTCCACAGCAAAGGAGGAAAGGAACTATTTGTGACTTGGCTTTTCAGGGAGTAACATTCTCCCGAATCAGCCCTGGCTCCCCACCACACACAGGGTTGAAAAGGCAATCACAGCCACGGGAGGTTGCTTCTCCCAACGGAATGCAAAATCATGTTGGGTTGGCATCTTCAAAGGAACCAAAGGGAGTTAGAGAACAGAATCAAATAACAGCCAAGCATTTGAGCTCCTTTAAGAAAATACTGGCCTTGATCATAGAATCTCTTATCTGTCTCACTCCAACAACAGGTATTAGCCAAGGGGAAGCTGTTTAATGCTCCACGTAAAAGCCAATCCAGCCTGCTGCTTCCCCGACATGTAGGCAGCAATTTTGTTTGAATCTAGCATATCTGCTCCCCCTGCTGAAGTGTCCCGTGTGCTCAGTGTGCGTTTGCCAGCAGCTCCTGCACTGCTTGCATTTCCCCAGTGACTAAAATGATTTCTATGTTCAGCAGCCTGTAAAGCACTTCGAAATCTTTCAGATGAAAGGCCCTCATCGAAAAGTGTATAATAAGATTTCATTATTGTATCATTTATTCTCATTATCGCTAATAGCAGTGGTTGTATAAAATGGTTCTCCCTGTGATCAGAACCGACTGCCTAGCAAACAGCCCAGTCCCGAGAGGCTAAGGACAAAGAAGGCATCAGGGAACAGACGTCAGGAGTTCACTGGGCTGTCCTCAGCTCCCCACATGTCTGCTCTGCTTCTTTGAAGATTTTAATTAGAAGCCTATGGAACGGTGTTCGAGGACCTGGAAAAGATCCAGAGACACAAAGGACAACAGTCACACTGGAAGAACTGAAATGAACAATGTACTCACGAAGGCAGCTGGGACCAGGTGCTGTGGAGCTCTGGCGACACGTGGGGATGGTCTGGATTCACCAGACTCTGATTCAGAGGGCAGGCTGCCCACAAGCAAAGCGTCTAGCTAACTTCTAGAGTTCAGGGAGTGCTGGGGAGCAGAGGCAGCATTTCAACAAGAAATTGAGGATTCTGAATCTAGCAGCAGTAATACAGGGCAGAAAGGAAATTGGGCAAGATAGGGTTGTCATGAAATGCAAAAGGAAAAGAAGGGGGAAAGAGGCTGCAGAGCACCGCTAGCTGCACCTGACCTCAGACATGGTGCTGGGAGCTGTAGAACTAACTGCTCTAAATAAGTATATGGAAAAAGGAGTAGGATTTACAGTCAAGAGAGAGACAAGAAATAGCCACTGAATAGTGTTTCAATGGGTAATGGGAAGAATTTACAATGTTGGCAAGGCAACCTGACAGGCATCAGAAGCCTGGTCATCATTTAGGGCAAGAAATAAAAGAGGTGACAGCTGTTAAGATCTCTCACCACCTAGAGAGATTGAGAAGGATGGACTTCTGCACCAGTCCCGCTCTTTCCCTGTGTGTTGCAGGTGCTGGAACTTTGATGCCTTGTCTTCCGTCCCTACTCTGACAGCCTGACACATGTCAAATAGTGCAGCAATGAGGAAGAGAGCTTCATCCAGGGGCTGGAGAAAACAGATGGGCTAGAAGGCATTTTGGACCTCTGTCATTCCAGGGTGATGAAGACCAGGAAAAAGGAGCCAGAGATGGATTTGATAGTGGAGCCTGGGGGCCCTTCAGACAGTGGCAGTGTTTGGACACAGCCCAATATGAATGAAGGCAGTTTTCAGACAGAAGGGGAAGAAAGACATGGGACAGTTATGACTTGGCTGCAGATCCAAGGGCATGGATAAGGTACAGAGCAGAGAGTGGTTCTGGGGAGCCCTGTATTTACTGAGAACAGCAGAAAAACTAATATCCAGCTTCACCGGTTGCTTAAAATTTGTTCTACTTGAACATTAAGTGATAGAGCACGAGTGAAAGAGCTTGACCAGTGTTTTCATTCCAGATCACGGCTTGTCTCCAAATGTAAGGGAGAACTACCAAGTTTAAGCCTGAGTGATGCCAGGATTTATTGTCAACACCTTTTCACTTGAGTCATTCAAAGATGACTCATTTTTCAGTGTTTAACTCCAGTTTCAGTAGCCAGACAAAAGGCACAATGTCTGAGCCATCCCCACTGCTAGGCAAGCCAGATCTGGTCTTCAGAGAGTCAGAGAAAGAGGAGAAGGCTCTGCTCAGCTCTGAACTGACAGGTACCCCTTTTCCTGGGTGACAGATTCAAGCATCCCAATGGAAATTTAAAACAAAGCTCTGCAGAACTTGTCAGAGCTCTTCACCAGCACTACACTGATTAATGGGCAGCTACTTTGAAGATCAGCTACCTTGTCCCTTTGATCATGGCTGGTCCTCAATTCATGGATGAATTACATATTTAATAGTCTGAGTGACAGCTCAGGACAGCTGCTGTGTCAGAATGGTCCTGGAAGGCCCTCATGTGCCTCAGAGCACTCAGGCAGACACAGGAATGCATCAATGGTGAGAGTTAACAGCAATCTTGGCTGGTCTCCAGAAAAGAACTGGAGCCATGGGCTTTGTGGTTGGAGGAACTATAACCCAGCAGTCAAAAGGATGGATCTGAGCACTATGGGAGGAATTTAATGCCAGGATTTGTGAATTCCCAGAATATACAGTATTTTCTGGGCTGACACCACACTGTCAGAGGGGGTTCTTACAAGACTTGCCCAGTTGTTCCATCATGTGTCCCCATACAGGCCTGGACCATGAGAAATTATTCCAAGACTGCAAGCCACAAAGAAGAGCAGCTGTAGTGACTAATTCCCCACTCACACATGAAGCAACGCTGCACTGCTCAAGCAGGAAAGCACACTATGTTCATGCAAAGACTGCATCTCACTGTAACATCTGCACGCTGCAGCTTGGTTGTGTCTGGCGTTGAACCTTAAACATTGAACCCTGGGTGCTGAACATTAGAGAAGTCCAAGGAAAGGACTAGGTCAGGTGGAGCTGGGCAGGACTTGTGAAGATGATCTCCTGAAATCCCCTTGCTACCAGCTGTTTGACAGCTCTGGATTCTGAATACAGTCTGGCTCACCCTCAAAAATCACACAAATGACAGCGACTTTGGTTACAAACCAGCAGCACTTTAACTGCAACAGGGGCCTCTGATCATTTAGCAGAAACACTTTCAGCTCAGATAACTGCTCTGCTAATGAAATCAGAGCCATCACCACTTCTGGCTCCCTATGGTAAAACCTCTGTCCTTTCCAGGGAGTGAATCTCACCACTGCTTCAGAGAGAAGGTTTAATGGGCTTTAGCAGCCTTCAAGAGAAAGTGCTTGAAGGACAAAATAAATCATCTCTCTTACTGTGCTGTCATAAAATCCCCCTTACTATTCCTCTTGCATCGCCTTCTTGTTCTGCCATCTTCCTCTCTTGCAAAACTTTGACTTAACTTGAAAGAGCAGAGCTGGTCCAAAGGGAATGAAAAAGATTCCCCAAAGTTGCCATTCCTCAGCTCCAGGATTTGGGAGAGCAGAAGAGCACCACAGCTCTCACCAACAAACTTATCTTTCCCTGTGCAACAGGGAAACTGCTGTGACTGCTCTCCACGGGCAATGTTCAGGGAAATCAGCTTCCTTTCTGGTTCTTATGACCATCTACCTATTTGGCAGGACACTCCATAGGTGTCTGATTTCAGCAAAGCTTTCAGCACCATCTCCCCTGGAATCCTCGCAGCCAGAGTTCAGAAAGGTGCTAGGATGACTGGGCATTGAGGTGGGCTAAGGACAGAGCTCAGAGAATTGTGATCAGTGAGACAGTGTCAGGTTGGAGGCCTGTGTCTAGTGCTGGTCCTCAGGGGTCAGTCTGATTCAATATAAACATCAACCACCTGGATGAGGGGGCAGAGAGCAAGTTTGCTGCTGACAGAGAGCTGGGAGCAGTGGCTGTCACACAGGAGGGCTGAGTTGCTATCCAGTGAGACCTGGGTAGTCTGGAGAGTTGGGCCAGGAGAAACTTGTGACGTTAGAGAAGTGGGGATGCTGCATCTGGAGAGGGACAGCTCCATGTATGAGCACAGACTGGGGACTGACCTGCTGGGGAGTCACTCCAGTGAAAAGGACCTGGAGATGCTGGTGGACCAGAGGCTCACCATGAGACCACAATGGGCCCTCAGATCAGAGATCTCCTGGGGTGCATTGGGAGAAGTGTGGCCAGTAGATGAAGGGAGTTTCTCCTCCCCCTCTACTTTGCCTGGTGAGGTCACATCTGGGTCCCGTTATGGGCTCCCCAGTTCAAGAGGGACAGGGAACTACTGGAGAGAGTCCAGTGCAGCCACTAAGATGGTCAAGGGGCTGGAGTGTCTGTCACATGAGGAGATGCTGAGGAAGCTGGGGCTGTTTAGCCTAGATGGAAAAAGACTGAGGGAGGATCTCATAAATCTTGTATCTAAAGAGCAAATACCAGGAGGATGAGACCAGGATATTCTCTGTGGTGCCCAGTGACAGGGCAAAGGGCAGTGGGCACAAACTGGGACACAGGAGGTTCATTTTGAACATAAGGAAACTTTTTATCAGACAGACTGGAGAGCTGGGCACAGAGAAACCAGATGAGGTTCAACAGGGACAAGTGCAGAGTCCTGCATATGGGGAGGAATAACAAACTCCACCAGTACAGGCTGGGAGGTGATCTACTGGAGAGCAGTCCTGTGGAGAGGGACCTGGGGGTCCTGGTGGACAACAGGTTGACCATGGCACAGCAGTGTGCCCTGGTGGCCAAGAAGGCCAATGGGATCCTGGGGTGTATTAGGAGGAGTGTGTCCAGCAGATCGAAGGAAGTTCTTCTCCCCCTCTACTCTGCCCTGGTGAGGCCTCATCTTGAGTACTGTGTTCAGTTTTGGGCCCCCCAGTTTAGGAGGGACAAGGATCTANNNNACTGGAACAGACTCCCCAGGGAGGTCGTGGAGTCTCCTTCTCTGGGGACTTTCAAGGCCCGCCTGGATGCTTTCCTCTGTGATCTGTGTTAGATAGTTTTGTCCTGCTCCGGCAGGGGGGTTGGACTCGATGATCTCTTGGGTCCCTTCCAACCCCTAACATCCTATGATCCTATGATCCTATGATCCTATCCTGGTGAGGGTCCCACAGTCCTGGCCCAGGCTGCTGAGAGAGGTTGTGGAGTTTCTGCTCTGAAGACACTCCAGACCTTCCTGGATGTGTTTCTGTGGGATCTGCTCTAGGAGAACATGCTTTAGTAAGGGACTGCACAAGATTATCCCCCAAACCCCACCAGTCTATAATTCAATGACTCAATGAATTTGAATTGGCTTCAGTAAAAGTTTTAAGTCTTCTGTGAATAGCAGAATCCTCAGCCAGTGCAGGGCATCATACAGCTGTGTGACAGTACTCTGTGGAGGTCAACTCCAGGACAAATCCCCAGAAGGATCTAACTGGGCTGTTCCTAAACCTCCAGTACTGCAAAGCATAGGAAAACCTGGGGGTCTCCAGTGCAGTTAATGCCAGGCTGTAAGAATGAGGCATCTCTGCATCCCAGCTTTTCTTCTAGCACCAAGAATAGAGTTAAAGTGGATCCCAAGTGCTGGCTCATATCTGCAAACACTTTCTAACCATTGCACAGAACAAGTGCTTAAGGGCTTGGCTGTATTTATGTTTTTGCTTGTCTTAAATAAAAGCTGCATTTATAATGCATGATTAATTACTTTGCAGAAGTCTCCCTTTTATGGGAACCTGTGAAACGTAAGTGATTTTTAATTCCACCTCACACACATCGCTCCTTCTTTCCCACCGCCATCACCATTAATCCACGTTGTAGGAAGATGTAACATTTGTCACTGGTTTATTATGAAGTGCAATGCTGCAAGTTATTTATGAGCCTGCTGTTTATTGAAGTACTTGCAGGTAGTTTGAACACTTCAAGTCTAGGGTGAGAATCAGACACATTTTACCCACTGCCTGGAAGAACCTTCTGCTATTCAATCACTTCAACTCCACCCTCTGGCTGGGCCCCCCACAGCCCATCACCCAGGGATGCAATTTAGGGCAGCCTCTCAGCCTTGGCACTGTCTTGGGACCAGACAAGTAAGGTCAGTTGCAGAATCACACAATCGCAGTGTCCGGGGTTGGAAGGGACCTTGAAAGATCATCCCATCCAATCCCTCTGCCAGAACAGGATGCCCTAGATAAGGTCACACAGGAATCTCCAGGCTGGTTTTGAATGTCTCCAGATCAGGAGGCTCCACAACCTTTCTGAGCAGCCCGTTTCAGGACTCTGTCACCCTTACAGGGAAAAATGTTTTCCTCATGCTTATGCGGAACCTGCTCTGCTCTAGCTTGTCCCCTTTCCCTACCACTGGACACAGCTGAGCAGAGCCTGGCTCCATCCTCCTAACACTCACACTTTACATATTTATCAACATTAATGGGGTCACCCCTCAGACTCCTCTGCCAGCTGAAGAGACCCAACTCCCTCAGTCTTTCCTCATCAGGGAGATGCTCCACTCCCTTTATCATCCTCTTGGCTCTGCACCAGGCTCTTCCAGCAGTTTCCTGTCCTTCTAGAACTCAGGGGCCCAGAACTGGACACAATATTCCAGGTGCAGCCTCACCAGGGCAGAGTAGAGAAGGAAGAGAACCTTTCTCAACCTACTAAGCACAGCCCTTCTAACACATCCATTACATCTTGTTCTTATTAGATGGAAGGTGATGTCTGGAAAGGACACAGAGGCAATGTACAGAAACAAGCAAGGACTGAATTCTGGTCACTGGAAATGTGGCAGCTGGGGGGTGTCAGAGCATGGGAGTGAAACAAGTGGCGAGACCACAGGGCAAGCCTGTGCACTATTCAGCGCCTAGTAACAAGAAACAGCATTAACACAAACACGAAGCAACACTTTCCCAGAGCATTTCCCTTGGTCCTAGTGATCTGCCGTGTAGGAACCTTCCCAGTGAGATCTTTATTCCTTAACAGTGAACAATTTCTTCTCAAATCCACAAAGGCTTTTTTTGAACCACAGTGTCTGAGGCCAAGGAGTACCAGAGCTTAAATCCTTTGGGGGCTAGGAGGTGTTTCCTTTTGCTTGGCTTGAACCTGCCATTGCCTCTGTTCTGTTGAAGCTTCCCTGGGTCTGTTCTGCTTTAAAAGCTGAGTAGAATCTGTAAGTTTGTGTTTTCTGCAGAAAGGTTTGTGTTTAAAAAGTTGACAAGTGTCTGCTCCCCACCCCAAACACTCCCTCTTCCCCCACCCTGGTGATTTCTGCCTTCTTCTTCACTCTTCTCCATCTTGGTGTTTGTTGGGAGCTGTATTGATTGCTTGATGCTGAGAGAAACTGTTATCACTTCTGTAGAATATTTAATGCAGGAGGAACTGTCACGGTCTACTAATTGCTCTGTGTTCAACTGGACAGACTGAGAATTCTGGACTTTGAGGATTTATGAGGTTCGAGACTGAAGTCAGACAACTGCCATGATTTCAGAGAGAAGCAGGAGCAGTCTACAATGAGATATTCTGGACGCTTCGTCTCAGTTCAGTGTAGAAGCAGTGTGATGAAACTCTGTGTGTCTGCATCTGTGTCTTGTGGGATTGTTTTTCTCTGATGTGTGTGGGGGGGAATGAATTAAAATGTCTTGGTACCTTTCTTCCTCAAATTGAGTCAGTTGTTTCATTGCATGCAGATTTGTCAGTGTGTTTGTTAATCCCTCCCTTTGTTTCTGACCATTTAGCTAGAGGTTCTCAATCAAAATATAGTCGAGGTGTCTGACCCACGACATTAATGGTGCCCCAGGGATCCAGACAAGGACCTACTACACTACAACAGTATCCAAAGCTTCTTCTGCACTGCAAGTCCAACCTATGTCTCTGCTGCACTTGAAGCCTGACATGAAAAAGCAGATATGCCAAACAGATGGGGAGAACAGGAGGGTCTCAAGCCCATGCTCTGCTCTTCTCTGTACCTAACTGCAAGAGACCTGCAAACCCTGCTAGGCCAAGTCACGCATGCCTGCCTGAGGTCTGTGTCTGTTCATGGCTGGCACAACCCAGAAGAGCAGGAGAGCAGGAGGACAGGAGGCTGTAAGTGGTTTGAGCAGAACCACTCACAGCAGAAGGGTGGTGCCACCTCACAGAGGCCCTGCCAGTTTGATTCTGTTCACCTCTTTGGCCTGGAGCTGACCAACAGAGGAGAAGCAAATTTGAGGCATAAACCTGGAGTGAAATTGCTCTACAGCAGCTTGACCCCACGTTTGAAAGCATGACTGAATTTAACTGCTGGGAATGCAACTGCAGGTTTCCCTTGGTTAAAGTAGCTAGACTTTATGTTTCAACTATTGTTTTTCCAAGCTCCAACATAGATTGATGTGCCACAAGTAAACCTGCTTGTTTGGCCATGATTGTAACCTCCTGTTGGTCTTTTGAGCACTTGACAACACATAAATGAAAGGTGCAGGATCCTGAGCACTTACCCTGTTCCAGCTGATCCCACAAGAGCAAACAAGATCATCAACAACCATGAATTTGCTGCTGAGATCTTGTAAAGATCCAGCTTCTCCTCTGAACATGCCCTGCAGTCTCTCAGTTGCCCATCTGACCTCAACATGCAAGGACTAACCCTTTAGGAAACTGTCCTGCCAGTGGCATGAAGGGCAGTGATGGTCACTGCTTCTTGTAACAGCACAGCACAGGACTCCATCACTGCAGGTGTACAGCAGATCCCTGCAGCAGCCTCAGCAGTTAGTCGTGGTCAACCCTGGCTGTTTCCCTCCCTATCACAAACAGTTCCAGTAAGACGAAAGAGAGAACAGGAACCAGTGTGCAGTGCTGTACCTGTCCAGGAAGGAACAGAAATTCATCTCCTCTGTTTAAAGGCAAGGAAAATGAAATACACGGCAGTGTTACACTGTGGGGATTAGACACACGATGTGTGGACATTTAACCAACCAGTTTCCCCGCATCATCCCAACTACACTCAGCACCTACAAAAACCACTTTGAGCCCCCAGCAGACACAGAACCAACTCATGTTACTCCATGATGAACACAGATCCATGGAAGCTTAGAGCGCTGACAAACAGGGCCCAGACTGAATGCTCAGTCTCCTGTTGATTTCCAGACATACCTCACCGACACATACTGGGCTGAAGACACCAGTCACAGACCTGACTGTGGTCACCCAGAGGCATTTGAGCAGAAAACTCAATGGAAAGTAGAACATTGCCTGTCCTGAGATTGGTGAGAAGACTCCTGCTCTCAGTTTTGCCTTTTATCACCCACAGCTACCCAAGCAGTCAGTTTTCAGCACCCAAAACATCTTGCTGAAAACTGTTTACAGCACTTGGCGCTTTGTGCTGAGATCACTCACTAAAATGAAAGCCCAGGTCTTATTAAAAAGAGCACACACTTTTCAGGGTCTGTTTTATTTGTCTCTAACACCAGGTGCTTCCTGGCACTAGCAGGATACCAGTTGCTGTACTGATATGGAGTTTGCTGCAGGTAGAGCACTGAAGGCTATGAATTAGAGGGCCAAGAGGTCTATTCAGAAGGGTTTAGTAGCCATCAGCAGGAGGATCTGAATACATTTCCTCTCACTCTATACATTCTTGTTCTAACCCTGCTGTGCCTGAGTGCTTCTGTTCTGTTAGTTAAATTCCCCTACCACACCTCTTCAGAGAGGAAGTGCTATTTCATCAAAACAAGTCAAGTTGATTTTGATAAAAATTCCATGTCTTAAAAGAAGTCTGTTGATTGGAAGCATTTTGTAAAAATCAAAACAAATCTAGGACCTTTGAGGTTTGGCTTCAAACTACCTTTTATTATAAATAATTGAGGGGGGAGAACCCACACTCCTGCTGCATTTGTTAGAGCAAAGCACAGTCACCTGCTATTTATGAACACTCCATGCTCTGAAATGTGGTGGCAGAGCATTTTGATCCAGTTTGATGTGTTCCAAAGAGAAAATGAGACAGAAAACTGTCTTTTAACTGGCTTTTAGTAGACCTGTTCCCACCTGATGCAGCTGCCTCCTAGACCCCCATCAGAGGGTCACACAACATAAGACTTTGGCTCTCCAGCCTGATTCTACCATGTGTAGTCAGAGTAATTTCGAAGTCATCAGAGCTGCTACAGATCTACTGAGGCATGAAAGAAGAAAGAAGATGTTTGATTCAAACTCTGTGATTCCATGGCTTCCGAACCGGGGCTCAGTAAAGCAAGTTCTGCTCAGAAAAGTGAGGACCAGCTTCTCTGTATCCACAGGTGGGTGCCAGTCCTGCTGTCAACTCTTCCAATCCATCCACTTTTCTTTCATTCTGCACCTCAGTTTCACCTCTCTGCAGATCCCACCTCAATAACCCTAACAGTCACCCTGCTGTAGCTATCGTCCAGAACCCAAACACCAGCTACAGGACTTCTCTCCCCATTTCTCCTGACAGGCACAGTGGAGAGGCCTGGCAAAGTGCTGGGAAGACAGACACACTGGGTTGTCTGGAACAGGTCAGAGTGGGGTGTTGGGGTGAACAGCTTTGCTACAAGCAAACAGGATAATAAACCCACTGTAATGGTTTAGAGAGAGGGTCTTGATCAGTTTGGGTTGGTGTCTGTAATTCAAGCACAACAACCAGCTCTCACCAAGAGTTCAACAGGCAATGAAGCAACTTTGCTAAAAAGACAACAGTTTATAGAACCCATCACCAATAAGAAAAGACAAAATCCTCAGATAAGTAAAAGAATCAGAAAGGTCAAACAGAAACTGTATCACAATGCCTTCACACACACTCTGAGAGAAATGGGAGACAGCTAACATGTTGGTTTTTGGCCTTAGATGAGAGCTCTGGGGCAAGAGAGTGCACACCAACACTCATAACTACAACAGCCACTGCACACATACACACACTTGCATCCTACTTTCCTTTCCANCACACACACACACTCACACCCCACTTTCCAGAAGAGAAAAGGGGGGTAGGGGGCAAAATACAGCACAAAATATATACTTGATGCTTGTGCAAAAGTTCCTTTTCCCAAGCCCTCAGCGAAAGAGGGGAGGGCTGCAGGTTCACCCCCACAGAAGGGGGTTTGTAAGTATGGAGAACAGCTTGTTTCTCCAGCCTCCTTCCAGAAACTAGGGTGAGCTGGAGACAGTCCAGAAGGCCATGGCTACCCCCACAGAAGAGCTGCAATCATACTTAGGCTCTTTTGTGTTCCACCCTTTGGGGGATGGGGGGAGCTCTGTCCTAGAAGACCTCTCTGTCTCTCTAGACATAGTGCAGCAGAAGGAGATAAAGGCAAAGATGGCGAAGAAGATGACAAAGAAAGACAAAGAAGCAGGAAGTACCTTCCCTTTTATAAACTGTCCAATCACCCGTGGAGTCTAGATACTGACTCAGGAGGTCTGCTAGTAAAGCTACCTCCAGCTTCAAAATAAAATGCTTTTTTGGCATAAAAGCACCACAACTAATAGTTGAAAATTTGGTAATTTTCAAACCAGGACCCCCACCTTAATGCCTGCACAGGAACACAATCCAGCTTCATTTGTATGCAAACCTCAGTGCCTTCTTGCTTCTCTTTGAGGTATAGGGAGCTGGCTATAAGCTGTCTGGTAATAGCAGCGCAATTCCATTCTACCAGACCTGTTAGGAACTTCCTTCTGTTCTGTTCACTGACTCAGGCCATATTTTAAAAAAGAAGAACATCCCTTCTGATTAGAAAGCAGCTCTATTTGGCCTTCACCTTACAAAATCACCAGAGCCCCCGGGAACTTTCAGCAGTGTTTGCCTCCTTGTTCTTTGTCATCAGGCTGGATTGGCATGGAAACCAGCCTTTAGTACTGAGGAATCCATCTGTTCCTGCAGCCCCCTCCTGACCTGAAGTCAGGCAGTCCTACTTACAGTGCTTTGGGTGCCTGTGAGCAGAAAGGACCTAAAAAGTTAGAAACTGGGAGAAAAAATACAGTAAAAGTGAAGAGCAGATGGTTCCTCCATCACGCAGCAAACTCAGGATGGCTCCCTGCAGAAGGAGACTTCCAGTATCCCAAAAGCAGAGTGTCACACTAGACTCTGTTCCAAAATTAGAGGTGAAAAGCCCATACAGACTGCTACATTCTCCAGGGCTCTGCAGAAAACCACTCTGTTCACACAGGCATATTCATACCAACACACAACAGAATCCATATCCCCCATAAGTCTACACAGCTCCCTTCTTCCCTTGCCCATCATCTCTTTCCCAGTTTCTTTGAAGCCACTCCAACTCCCAGTGAGTACCAGTTACCCAATTCCAAATGTCCCCAGCATTGCCATCAGGCTTATGCCTATATCTACCAGTTTGCACTCAGAAGTTTGGATGAACTCCCAAATCTGGGACATTCTGCTCTTCCATATGTGACATTAGCCTAACACACTGGTCC
>VZRI01000008.1:15089-73206 GCA_013397515.1 Upupa epops | reverse complement strand
TCTTTTGTGTTCCACCCTTTGGGGGATGGGGGGAGCTCTGTCCTAGAAGACCTCTCTGTCTCTCTAGACATAGTGCAGCAGAAGGAGATAAAGGCAAAGATGGCGAAGAAGATGACAAAGAAAGACAAAGAAGCAGGAAGTACCTTCCCTTTTATAAACTGTCCAATCACCCGTGGAGTCTAGATACTGACTCAGGAGGTCTGCTAGTAAAGCTACCTCCAGCTTCAAAATAAAATGCTTTTTTGGCATAAAAGCACCACAACTAATACTTGAAAATTTGGTAATTTTCAAACCAGGACCCCCACCTTAATGCCTGCACAGGAACACAATCCAGCTTCATTTGTATGCAAACCTCAGTGCCTTCTTGCTTCTCTTTGAGGTATAGGGAGCTGGCTATAAGCTGTCTGGTAATAGCAGCGCAATTCCATTCTACCAGACCTGTTAGGAACTTCCTTCTGTTCTGTTCACTGACTCAGGCCATATTTTAAAAAAGAAGAACATCCCTTCTGATTAGAAAGCAGCTCTATTTGGCCTTCACCTTACAAAATCACCAGAGCCCCCGGGAACTTTCAGCAGTGTTTGCCTCCTTGTTCTTTGTCATCAGGCTGGATTGGCATGGAAACCAGCCTTTAGTACTGAGGAATCCATCTGTTCCTGCAGCCCCCTCCTGACCTGAAGTCAGGCAGTCCTACTTACAGTGCTTTGGGTGCCTGTGAGCAGAAAGGACCTAAAAAGTTAGAAACTGGGAGAAAAAATACAGTAAAAGTGAAGAGCAGATGGTTCCTCCATCACGCAGCAAACTCAGGATGGCTCCCTGCAGAAGGAGACTTCCAGTATCCCAAAAGCAGAGTGTCACACTAGACTCCGTTCCAAAATTAGAGGTGAAAAGCCCATACAGACTGCTACATTCTCCAGGGCTCTGCAGAAAACCACTCTGTTCACACAGGCATATTCATACCAACACACAACAGAATCCATATCCCCCATAAGTCTACACAGCTCCCTTCTTCCCTTGCCCATCATCTCTTTCCCAGTTTCTTTGAAGCCACTCCAACTCCCAGTGAGTACCAGTTACCCAATTCCAAATGTCCCCAGCATTGCCATCAGGCTTATGCCTATCTCTACCAGTTTGCACTCAGGAGAAGTTTGGATGAACTCCCAAATCTGGGACATTCTGCTCTTCCATATGTGACATTAGCCTAACACACTGGTCCACAGCCTCGAGGGGAAGAAAGTGAAAAGGAAAAGTGGCTGTATTTCCAGAGGAAAAGAATGGCCACCACATTTTTATGCTAATAGCCTTAAATTTCGGGGAGAGTCAAGAGTGAAAGCAGGTGAAGAAATCCATTTACCAACCTTTCTCTGCTTCTGTTCTTTTCTCCTTTATGTTTTCAGTGTGACTGTAGTGGCTTTTTAAAGATGTCCTACAAAGCTTTTAATAAAAGCCAGAATGAAAGGCAGAATCCTCTTTAAGATCCTAAATCAGTCTTGCAATACGTGCCTAGACTCACACGTTACTAATACATTTACTTTTTGGAAGTGAGAGATTGTAACACCTCGTAATCCCTTCAGCTTCTGCTAAATTCCCTGTCAGGGAAGCTGTGTATCTGTTTAGATGGGAAGCAGCAACATTAACTATGACCCCTTCCAAAGAACATTTAATAAGCAAGTAGATCACTCATAGTGCTTCCATTTCTGCCTCTTGCTCATCGAGCAGTTTTGCCACCATTCAGCGAGTGCCAAGGGTCTGATTGCTTTGCACCAGACACCCACTGCCCTCACTGCACAGCAGGCACAGCAGACAGCCCAGGTGCTGGGAGCGATGCGCTGGCTTTGGCACCACTTCCACCAAATCCTGTGTTATACTTCCACAGCAACAGACAGTCCATCTTCATGGAACAGGACCGATTTCCTCTGGTCACAACTACCCACTTTCTCATCTCCAGCAATTCAATTTTCAGTGCTGCTGGCTTTCAGAAATGTGAGTTGGGGTAGACTTTTCTCAGCCATCCTGAGCATATTCTCCCGTAATTTGCAGTTTTGAGACACATGACAGTTTCCAATTTGCTTCCAGGCCTAAATATGGCATCCACAAATTGTGGATGTGAGGAAAGGTAAGAAGCAGTGTTTAAATGAAGTGTGGATTTATTTATTCTTTTTACAGACTCAGACTCTCTCAGCACAAGCAGTGGCTGTACAGCTTCTGTTTTCCGTGGAGGTGGTGAGCCACTGACTCGTTTGCTGGGGAACGCCGAGGGCGAAACAACAGGTCACTGAAAACCGTATGCTTTGTCTAGAGCTACAGAAAGAAACTAGTTTTGAACTTGGATCCCCTAAGAACCCAGCTCTATACTCAGCCTCCCCACTGCCCATGCAACCACAGGCAAACCGTTTCATCCCACCCATCTCCGGTTACCTGGTTGCAAAGGGAGGATGAGAAGAGCTTTGTTCATCAAGGCCCCAGTTTGACTTCCTTGTGCAGACTCCAAGCCCTGTGGGGTGCCACCTCTTGCTCTTCCCATGTTTGTAGAACAGTTTTATTTTTTAAAAAAATAACCACCACTTGAATCCACAAGCCCAAACAACTTAAGGGAAGAACCTGGACCTACAGGAGAGCACCTGTGTTGCCCTCCTGTGCCACCTGCAACCTTCTGATGCCAACTCCACTTTTGAGCTATGCAGCGCTGCGGGCAACTACCCCAGCAGTCACCAATTTCAGGACCCCCAGGCAGGTTGCAGCTAAATTTAGATCTTCTCTTCCATGCTTCAGCTGAGATTCTCACAGATTGATTTTCTTTCTACAGTGCAGTCAGGGCTGCTCAGAGGGATCCCTTGTTTCTCTAGTTAGTTATTACCCTCCTGCAGGGAGAAGGGGCCCTGTTTGCACTGGGAACAGCAGACAAGCTGTTCCAAGCAAAACAGTGAATGCCAAGTCCCTTCATCAAAACATTGAGACTAGAAACACCCCTGTGTGAGAGTGACTATGAGGAACCACGTGAAACCATTGCTTTTGCTGCCACTGCTGAACCAGGCTCCACACAGAGCGAGGGAAGAGCCCAAGAGAGCAGAAATCCTGGCCCAGTGATGGGAGGACTCCTCGGATGCTGGCTGTGCACAGTCCTGCTGTCTTGCTTCCCCAAGATCACAGAAGCCACTCGTAACCCACACACACACACAGCCCCATTTGCTCCTCCAGCTTTGCCTGCAGCACCTGTTTCTATAGGACTCAAAATTATCAAACCCAAGACTTGTCCCTCAGTAGATCAGAAAAACCTCAATGAGACTGAAAACATCCTTGCCCTGGGGCTGCTTGCTGTTTGCTCTAACTGCATCGCTCCACTACAACGGTACAATTCTGGTCAGAATGTCTGGTTTGCATGGAGATTAATGGCAGCTGGTTAGCCAGATTCCGCGGGTATTAGCGGCAGAGCTTTCTCCTGGTGATTTCTCATTGCTCCTAACAAGATGAAGCACTCCAATCTCAGAGAGCAGAAAACTAGTTAGTCGACTACCAGCAATTAAACAGTCAAAAGGAAGAAAAGAGAACCCTGCTGCTCCGCTGACAGCCCCGCAGCAATGAGGTGCTTTGCTCTGCAGCATCACTTTACCCAGGTTTCATCCTGAGATGAGAAACAACATTTCAAAGACAATTATAATATCATAAGCAATCGTGTGTGAATAGTCCTGACTGCAGCTACTAAGTAAGAAGCAGTGACCAATCAGCAAAGGAAGAAATCATAGTTTAATCTAACCTTTAATGGGTGTCTATTAACCAGACGATCACCCCAATTTAGAACTAGCCACTTGTTTCAGAGTGGAGCTCTATCATGCTTGTCTCTGTTAAATCCAGAGTTTCAATAATTTTATGGGCAGAGAGAATGGGATACCCTCACAGACCAAGCATGCCTCATCCTGCCAGATCATCCTCTGTCAACTCAGTGATCTGGACAGAAGGTAACATTTTGGACACAAAAACCCCCTGCAGCTACAGACTGGGTGATGAGTGGCTGGAGAGCAGCCTGACAGACAAGAACCTGGGAGTACTGATTGACATCCAGCTAAACAGGAGCCAGCAGGGTGCCCAGGTGGCAAGAAAGACCAATGGCATCCTGGCTCCAGGATATCAGGAATAGTGTGGTCTGCAGGACTAGGGACATAATTCTCCCCCTCTACTGGGCACTGGGGAGACCTTCCGTCAAATACTGGGGGCAGTGCTGGGTCCCTCACTTCGAGAAAGAGAGTGACAGGCTGGTGTGGGTCCAGAGCAGCAATGAGGTTGAGCAAGTGACTGAAGGAAAATTCTGGTGAGGAGAGGCTGAAGGAGCTGGGAGTGTTTAGCTTGGAGAAGGGGAGACTCAGGGAGGACCTTCTCCCTCTCTCCAGCTCCCTGAAGGGAGGTTGCAGTCAGGTAGGGGTTGGGCTCTTCTTCCAGGCAACCCACACCAGTACAAGATGGCAGGGTCTGAAGCTGCCAGGGGTTGGATGTTAGGAAGCCCTTCCTCATGGAAAGTGTGCTCAGAGCCTGGAATGGACTGCCCAGCCTTTAGTGTTCTGATATAGCTGATGGGGTGATGTTAGGTCATGGGCTGGGCTGGATGAGCTCAGAGGGCTTTTCCAGACTCAGTAATTCTGGCATTCTGTGAAAACTGGAGCAGCAAATCAAGGAGTCATCATAAAATATCTGGCTTATATCTAAGCACAGAAGTGAAAGAGCTTTGTCCAGCCCCACAACTGCTGTAGAACAGACGGAAACACTTCAAAAAGCACTGCCTGAAGGAAGAGGGTTTGTTTCTGAAAGAACAGCCAGGATCTTGTGGACTTACAGCAACAGCTCCAAGTAGCTCAGGCTGATAAGGCAGAGTAGGTCAGGAACTAGTGGGGTTGAAGCTGGGTGAATTCACTGCAAGAAAAGGTGGAAAGCTTTAACAGGTCAGGATTCACATCAGCACTTCCCAGTTTTCCTGTCCCTGCAGACTTGAAGTTGAGGCTGGACGCCCCTGTGAAAGAGATGCAGCTGCCAGGGGGACATTCAGGCTGGAGGAGCCTGACCAGCTTGGTGTGCCCCCAGCTCTTGTGGCACTGGAGCACTGCCAGCTAGGCACAGCACCAGGACAGCCTCCTCCTACCCACCCAACTAGAAGAGCTGCAAGCCCAGGTGAAACAGAAGCAGTCAGACATCTCTGACCACACTCTCCCAGCCCCTGAGACAACCACACTGTGCTGCCTTTGCCCTCAGACCTATTAGCCCAAGGCCCTACTCAGTGATAGTGGTGATTAGCTTCAATTCCTGTGCAAGGCAGAGGAGCACAGTAATGGTTCCGGCAGGCCTGGCAGCTTGGGATCGTGCTCTCTGTGGTCATCAACATAGGCCTGCCAGGGATATGTGGCAGTGCTTAACTTTATATTGGAGTGGATAAGGGCTGAATAGGAAAAGATCATATCTTATATCTAAACACAGTGATAGGGGAGGAACTTAAGAGAAAGGGCAGTGTTCATCCACCTTTCACCCTCTACTAATACGCTTTGTCTTCTCAGACAACTAATTCTGTTCTCTTAGGGATAACAAAACATCTTGCTCAGCTATTTTTCCTGCTCCTCAGCTGCCAGGCTAGATCCTGTGTTTGTGGCTGGCTCCCCTGGCAGGCTGCAACTCGCTCAATTACTGAATTGGACTTCGCTGCCTGCTTCTTTAGAGGGAACCCTGTCGCTCCTCCCTCAGGGCCTCTGACCTGACACACATTTCTTCCCACTGAAGCTTCACTCCATTAGCCGCGCAGTACCCAGCTCCCACTTTATTGCTTCCATCTTTGCTTCTCTGCGTTTAAGTTTTTCTAAGGCAGAGGGTTTTATCAAAGCATATACAGTCTGCAGCTGATGTTAGTGCTGCTGGTTTGGTCTACTAATTGCCTGGCCATCTGGAATGAAGCTTTTGCTCTCAGACCTGTCCAACAGTGTCTATGCAGAAAGCAAAGTCAGTTCCTTTGTGCCATTGTCTTGACATTGGCCTGCGGTCTGTGACAGCAGGGCTCAGCCCTGTCCTTTGTCAATGCAAGAAAGGTAGAAGGAAGACACATCTCACTTGCAGGAGCCACCACTTACCATGCCAGGCTGAATGTTGTCATTGTTTTCATTGCAAGATTAATTTGTGCTTGGAAAGAAAAGATTAAAGTGAGTTGTCTTTACTGCACAAATAGAGGAGGAAGGAAATGACAGCTTCTGTGTCTTCAGAGATGGATTCTGCATCTCCATATCCCAGAGCTATATTGGTCGTGGTACTTGGACACAACTAGGACACCCTGGGATAACAAACATCCCTATAGCTGGCTCCTGTAGCAGAGCTCATGTCACAACTCAGATTTGTCCAAAAGGAAGATGGTTATAATATTCTGGGGCATCTTTTTCATTCAAAGAAAAAAAATAGGTGATTGGTATTAGAGGGGAAAGTCTAGAGGGTCACTAGTTTCTGTGGTTGCAAACCCAGGGGCCTGATCGAGCACTACTGTTGGTCAAGGCTTTGTGGCCGCTCTAGCTGCCATCAGCCCTGTGGTACAGCAGGCACCCAAAGCCACTGGCGGGCCACACCAGCATGAGGAATTCACACTGGGGTTCCTGTATGTATCCCTTACCCTGCCAGGGAAGTGGGGAGGTCTATGGACAGTTGTGTCTTCTGTCTTGCCGATAGAGAGTCTCAGCAGCCACATGCTACCTACAAGGACATTCCAAACCATAAACGGATCTTAAACTTCTTTTCTAGTGGAAAAGCAGGTGAACTGAGCATTTATTTGGAGATTTTGGGGTTTGCTAGGTAGATCTGATGAAATCCAAGGACACTCCCACCAGTCAAGCCAGAAGGTGGAGAAGTTTGCATCAGTCTTTTGCTCATTTCATGCCATGAGCTACAAGTTTCACCCCCAAAGCTGGTGCCGCATGCAACGGTGCGACCCTCAGCCTTAATGTGCATATTAGCATGCCCTGTGTGCCTTTGAGAAAGGCTACAGAGAACTAAGGACACTTGAAACTGCTGTACAGCAAGAAACAGACACTTGGTGGTCCATGACTCTCGATGCCTTCCTCTAATCACATTGCTATCAAGAGAGGAAGTGAGTCTGTTTAAAAGAATTCTGTCCTTGATGATCCTTGCAGCTCCCATAAGGTGACACCACAACACAGCTCATAAAGCCAGTAGAGCAATGTGGAGTCCCTCAGGGACTGCTGTTTGTGTTCACAAACAACCATGGACAAGCCAGGGACAGGCAGCCAGGGATGAGACCCTGTTCATTGGCACAGTCCTATCAGGGGATCACCCTGTGCACTGAGTCCTCAACATCCCTTAGGAAGACAGAAAAACCTTGCTCCATATGAACTTCTAGGGAATAGATTCATTGGCAGTTGCTTTGCTAGTGTCGCGTTTTCCATCCTACTGTGGCCCAGAACTGGACACAGCATTCCAGATGAGGTCTTACCAGGGCTGAGTAGATGAGGACAAATGATGCTTTTCCAGCAAAGCAAAGGGGTACCTTCTGCACAATTCTGTATGGGAAGTCAGCCGGGAAAGCAGGGAGCAAGTACACAGCCAAGGAACTCTGACAGCCTGTGTTACTAAGGAGACACATTACAGCATCCTTCAGCTGGAATTTCCTAAGTGACGAAAGGCTGGATGCCCAGGAACATCATTTCACTGCAGCTCAGCACAGAGGGGATGAAGACACTAGTAACCAAGGCTGGGCGATCATCTGGCAGGCTGAAGCAGATCTGCCAGCCAAGCAGACACAACAAAACAAGACTTCAGATGGCACCAACCTAACCCACAGCCAGGCATCCCATACACTCCCCTGCTAGATGGCTTCAGAGCACAATGTAGCAACTTTACATCTTCCTCAGAGCTGGAGGTCCCCAGTTCAATCCCCCGGACTTTGGGTAACATGCCTAGAGACAAGACAGAGATGATGGTGGGAGAAGGGGTGTGGAAAAGGCAGCAGCGGCCAGATGGGGTGTGTTCATCTGACATTTCTACTGGCAGAGAAAAATGGGAGTCTGAGTGGCATGAATGGGGCTGCCAGATCATCAGCTTTGCAGAGGATCTGCTTATCACCTGAAGTGGCTGCTGAGAAAGGCTGACAGCTTTAGGACTCCTACTGGAGACATCCAGGGGTAAGATAAACAGTAGAATCAGGCTAAGCTGTTTCCCTGTTCCTACAGCAGTTCCAGTTCTCTGCAATCAGTAGCAAGAGGCTACAGATAGTTGGACGCCTCAGTTTCCAGGCTGCCAAACAGGGCAATTCTCCCTGGGGAGACATCATTCCAATGACTCAAGCCCGTCTCATCTCCTCCAGCTGGAGCAAATATGCTCCTGGCTGAAAAGAGAAGCACTGGGGGACACTGCTTCTTCATGGGAGAAGTTAACCTTGAGGAAGCACAGCAGAGCTTGTCTCCTGCCTGGCCCTTAGGGCCAGGGATGGCCACAGTATGCAGTCCTAGAAACACAACAGGCAGCTCTCCAAGCTGTCGGCTGCCCCTGCACTGGGCACTGGTGAGACCATATCTTGAATACTGGGTCCAGTTTTGGACACCACAGTATGAAAAAGATATTGAGGTGCTGAAGCAAAGAGAGAGAAGGGCAACAAAGCTGTTAAGGGATTGGAGAACATGACTTATGGGGAGAGGCCAAGGGAGTTGGGATTTTTTAGCCTGAAGAAGAGGAGGCTGAGCCTCCCTGAAAGGAGGCTGTAGGGAGGCCGCTGCTGTTGGCTTCTTCTCCCCAGTAACTTCTGACAGGATCAGAGCAAATGGCCACAGGTTACCCCAAGGGAAGTTCAGACTGGAAATCAGGAAAAATTTCTTTAGTGAAAGAGCAGTTAAACACTGGAACAGGCTGCCCAGGGCAGTGGTGGAGTCCCCATCCCTGGAGGGGTTCAAAAGGCAGTGGATGCGGCACTGTCGGACATAGTCTAGTGGTCACAGATTCACAGATTCATAAAATGGTTCAGGTTGGAAGGGACCTTAAAGATCATCTAGTTCCAACTCCCCTGCCATGAGCAGGGACACCCCCTCACCAGACCAGGTTGCTCAAGGCCCCATCCAATCTGGCCTTGAACACTCTCAGGGAGGGGGTATCCACCCGCATTGTGAAGAGCTTCCTTCTGACTTCCAGTCTGAACCTCCCCTCTTCCAGCTTGAAACCATTACTCCTAGTCCTACCATTACAAGCACTTGTAAATTCCCCCTTCCCAGCTTTCTTATAGCCCCCTTCAGGTACTGGAAGGCCGCTATGAGACCTCCCTGGAGTGTCTTCTTCACCAGGCTGAACACCCTTAACTCTGTCAGTCTGTCGCCATAGGAGACATGCTCCAGCCCTCCAGTCATCCTCATGGCCCTCCCCTGCGTTCCTGGAGGTGTTGGGTTGAAGGTTAGACTTGATCTTAGAGGCCTTTTCCAACCTTAATGATTCCATGATTCTGTCAAACAGTCTTAGTACTCCAAGTGGGAGACTAGACTTTGGTCATCTTTATGTGGGTGTAGTTGGGATTAAAACTACAGACCACTCACACTCCACCACACACTGACAAGATGCTTCAATACACCCATTACAGAGGCTTTGCCAGCCAAAGGGCACTAGGAAAGTCTGATGAGGAGACGCTGAAGGAGCTCG
This sequence comes from Upupa epops, assembly GCA_013397515.1. Classification (NCBI taxonomy): domain Eukaryota; kingdom Metazoa; phylum Chordata; class Aves; order Bucerotiformes; family Upupidae; genus Upupa; species Upupa epops. The sequence continues at coordinate 63,557 of VZRI01000008.1, read as the reverse complement.
GGTTGTTTAGCCTGCAGAAGAGGAGACTCGGGGAGGACCTTCTCCCTCTCTCCAGCTAACTGAAGGGAGGTTGTAGTCAGGTGGAGGTCAGGCTTCTCTTCCACACAGTCAGGACAAGAGAACAGGGACTGAAGCTGCCAGGAGAGGGTTAGGTTGGATGTTGGGAAACCCTTCCTCATGGAAAGAGTGATCAAAGCCTGGAATGGGCTGCCCAGGGTAGTGGTGGAGTCCCCATCCCTGGATGCATTGAAGGACAGCCTGGCTGTGGCCTTTAGTGCTTTGGTATGGCTGTTGGGGTGATGTTAGGTCATGGGCTGCGCTGGATGAGTTCAGAGGGTTCTTCCAGCCTCAATAACTCTGTGATCTTGTGCTTCTGTGACTTCATCCCAACTTGTCCCAGTCCCTCTCCCACATGCCTGGTAATCACTAATCTGAACAAGCAAAGAAAAAGCAGCAAAGCACTGGGCCCACAGATGGCTGGAAGGTGCTGCTGGGATAGGGAGGAGGGTCCCCCATAAACATCTTTTAGAAAGTCGTTTTAATGAGGGAAAGCACACTCAGCATTCATCACCTCCAGTATTCTTGTGTTACTAGTTCCTATTTTATCTATTATTTATAGGAAAAGATCTATCTGGCAAATAAAGAAGGCCTCTCTTTTGAACTCTTTCCAGGACTGACTCAGCAACTTAATTTTCACGCTGGCTACTTTTTTTGCTTCTCTTCTCTTTATGGCTTTTTTTTGTTTTAATTTTCCTCTTAAAATCCTTATTTGCATGATAGGCCTGTGCAGTCTTAAGCAGATTTCTTTTGTCTTTGACTTTTATCTCACTCTCTCTTCACTCTTTTTCGTTAAATAATAAAACCAGCTTTGATTTAGTTCACTGAAGCACCCCCTTCCCCATCTTCCTCTCTCCCCAGAGAGCTCCTCCCACCCCAGTCAGGCCAGACTCTTCTGCAATCTCAGCAATTGCTTTCACAAGAACAAGCCTTCAGTGTGAAGAATTGATCGAGATCCAGTCCTGAGTGGTAACCACTGACTTCCAAGCAGATCCCAGAAGAACCTGCTTGGGCTGGAAACCTGCCCTGTTCCTGTCCCACAGGCAGAGTAGAGTCTCAACACCCAACCAAATGAGCACTTCGTGCTTCTAAGGCTTTTTCCCCTCAGCAGAATTAGCCAGGCTTAGACCCTCCATACTTTGCTGAGGAACAATTTTAACAGCGGATAGGAGCCTTTCTGCTTCCACACCCTGCTCTGCACCGGCCTGGCCTTTGAGATGATGGCTAGAAGAGGGAGGCAATCACTGTCGAGATGGCTCACTTGGCATTTGCCAAGATCCTAATGAGACCTAGTTTCACACCTACTCTAACAGGGCCTTAAGCGTCGCTGCAGAGGCTGTTTGGGGAAGGAAGAGTGCACATGCCTCATGAAAACTCACCAAGCTGAGCTGCCACGAGCTTCAAATCAAAGTGGCACAAGTCTGGGAAATGCTACTGATTTCCACTGAGTTGCTCCCAGTTCATATTCGGATGAGTCAGCTCATGACAGGACTTTTACATTGTCCAGGTAGTTAGAAAAAAATGCAGAAAGAATCCACGTTGCTAATTGCTTTCTTTGTCTAATTCTGGATGGCTGTAGATTCCCTCTGGGTGTGGGGAAGGAGAGAACAAAGGGTTATGCTGCTCATTTGGCAGCTGAGGTACCTGAGGTGTTCCTTCACTTGTTCCCACTCTTGAAATAGCTACTGTTTGGCAGTAATGCCGGTATTTTTCAGCTCCATTTAGTGCTAGCAGGATTGCGCTTGTGCTGAAGTCGCAGGGATGCTGGAGGGACAGACCTATGTTGGTTGTTTTTGTCTGTGTACCTGGATCATCCCAGCTGCAGCAGCAGAGAAAGCCATGGACTAAAATTGATCTTGCTTTTCCAGCAGAGCTCTGTAATCCTGCTGCTGCAGCAAGACTGTTACCACGAGAACTCCAGCACAGGAAAACATAAAAGCATAAAGAGCAGCTGGGTCAGCCCAAATCCCTGCATAGTGACCAAAAGCAGGTACCTGGAAAAAGTCCAAGAATCAAGAGCAAACTTGCAACCCTTCCCCAAACTATCTCCCAGACTTTAACCTTTGTGCCTCAGGGACATTCAGGGGGCCTAGTTGTACTTAGAATCATAGTATCCTCATGTCTCGAAAGGACCTCCAGGAGCATCAAGTCCAGCCCTCATCCCAGCATCTCCCTAACCCCTAGACCATGGCCTCAAGTGCTCTAGCTACTCATTTTTTAAACACCTCCAGGGGTGGTGACTGCATCTCTTCCCTGCAGAGCCTGTTCCAATGCCCAACCACTCTCAGTTAAGAACTCCTTCCTAACATCCAATCTAAACCTCCCCTGATGCAGCTTGAGGCTATTTCCCCTCATCGTAGCATTAGTAATTTGGGAGCAGAGACCAGCAACAACCTCACTACAACCTCCTTTTAGGTAGCTGTAGAGCAATAAGGTCTCCTTTCAGCCTCCTCTTCTCTAGAATAAATAATCCCTTTCCTTCAGCCACTCCTCATAGGGCCTGCTCTCCAGACTTTTCCCCAGCCTCATTGCCCTTCTCCGGCCCCACTCCAGCCCCTCAATGTCCTTCTGATACTGTGGTGCCCAAAACTGGACCCAGAACTCAAGGTGCAGTCCCATGAGTAAAGACTACAGGAGCACCATCACCTCCCTACTCCTGCTGGTCTCACCACTTCTGATCCAGGCCAGGATCTTCTTGGCCACCTGAGCACACTGCTGGCTCCTGTTCAGCCCGCTGTCAACCAACACCCCCAGGCCCTTTTCCCCCAGGCAGCTCTCCAGCCACTGCTCCCCAAGCCCGTAGCTGCTGGGGGTTGTTGTGATCAAAGTGCTTGTCCTGACACTTGGCCTTGTCTTATTGGCCTCAGCCCATCTCTCCAGACAGTCCAAATCCCTCTGCCAGTCCAAAACCCTCAAGGAGGTCAACACTAATTTTGTGTCACCTGAAAATTTACTGAGGGTGCATTCTATCCCCTCATCCAGGTAATTGATAAAGATGTTAAACAAGACTGGTCCCAACACTGAGCCCCAGGGGACACTGCTTGTCACCGGTCACCAACTGAATTGAGTTGCATTCACCACAGCTCTCTGGGCTCGGCCATCCAGCCAGTTTTTAACCCAGCGGAGTCCACCTGTCTGAGCCATGAGCCACCAGCTCCTCCAGCAGAATGCTGTGAGAATTGGTGTCCAATGCCTGACTGAAGTCCAGGTAGAAAACATCCACTGCTTTTCCCACATCCACTACAGGGGATACTTGATCACAAAAGGAGATGAGGTTGGTTAAACAGGACTTGTCCTTTATGAACCTGTGTTGGCTGGGCCTGATCTCCCTGTTGCCCTGCACTTGCCATGTGATCACCCCCAAGATGAACTGTGCCATAATCTTCCCTAATACTGAGGTCAGACTGACAGGATCCATAAGAAGACTTCCCTCCACTCATCTAGCATTGCCTCTACAGTGTTTAAACCATCCTGCAGCAAAGAGTTCCTCAGTCAAACTGCCACTGCAAGCACCTGCCTCCTGTTGTTTCTTCTGATCCTGCCATCTCTGAGATGCCGCTTCACCTGGTGCTTTCTACCTCCTCTGCTGAAGTGGTGGTGCACATCCAGTCCCTGCCATTCTCTGTAGGTGTCTCATGACCCCACAGACCTTTGTCACACACTTCAGCACTCAGAACTGTTTCAGACAGAGGAGTCAAAGCTACCTAGTCACCCCTTGCACACTGTCAATACAGACTTCTGATCACTTTTGTCACCCCCTTCTAAACCTCTCCTGGCCATCCTAGATCTTTTATGAAATGGGAAGGCCAGAACTGAACAATGCAGGTGGCCTGCCAGGAAGAACTGATTTTGCACAAGTCCCCACATCCCTGCTGTTGCTGTGATCATTTCCAGGACAGTGCTATAGCTCCTGATGTGTGTTTGCAAAGAAAAGAAGGGATGAAAGTTGAAGACTGATTTGATCCCTGCCAGTTGCTGCTATTCAGGAAAAGGGGATAGGCAAGATCTTCCTAAGCAAAGGCTGCAAACCCAGTGCCCCGGACACAAAACTGCTCCCTGCAACCCTGGGCTTGTCCCCAATCTCTATTATTGTATGGTGGAAGAGAGGGAGAGACACAAAAAGATTAGCTATGCTCCACAGAGTAACTGGTGTGATCCAACTGAATCCTGTCATCACTGCTCTTCCACAGCAGAGGCTAAGTCCAGACTCCTCAGCACAGCTGCCCATCTCTTGGCTCCCTGCTAGGCACAGCCAAGCGTGAAGTCCTGGCGAAGAAAATGGGAAGCACAGTCACCAAGGCAGTCACCAAGGACCACACACAGCAAGAAGCAGATGGACAAACCCAAACCTTCCCCCCGTCTTTGTTCCACAGGAGGCAGTTGCCCACACCCTGACAGGCAACACCAGCATGGGGCAGGCACACCATGACCCATCTCCTGCACAGTCCATCACCTTCAGCTCCCCACTACTGCCATCCTGTATCGGCAACGCTTTGTTCAAAGCTACTGCTTGGCCAAACACAAGAGGCTCTGAGAAGAGTTTCAGCCGTGCATAATTATCAGCTGACATCCACAGCCTTATCTGGTTTCTTTGGAAAGCTGCTCAATTCAGGGCAACCTCCACCTTTTTAATTTCTAAAAGGCTGATGCTAAGTAATTGTTTAATATCTCCACAGCATTTGCTCCCCTTTATCTTGGAATCCCTGCTGTAATTCACTGACTGGAGTTGTCTTTTCTTTTTCTCTATTCCACCGTGTAGGCACTCAAGAACACTTCCATTGTGGGCAGAGATACTCACTGCTAATTGATGCTTATTATTCCTTTTAAGCCTGTAATTGCTTTTTCTTGTCTAAATTTACTTCTTTCTCCCCCATGCAACTCTTCCTAAAATTGCTTTGGTTTTCTCTTCTAATCAGCCCAAATTCTGGTGTTCCAAAGATTATCTGATTGTGTGCCAAAAGTTTTGCTGTTGCTTTGACACACTGGCTCTTCACATCTGTGGAGTTCGCTTCTACTTTGTGAATATTTGCAGGCAAATCAAGATGCTTGCATCCGGGAATCTCTCAATCATCTTAATGAGGGCAGATTTGAGGTGCCAGCTTCATGCAGACTTCTGATTAGAAGGCTACAAAGGGTCTTAGATTATCTCATTTCTCTCTTACACCACACTGGATCTCAGAGTCAATTCTCTCCACAGATAATGAAATCACTGGAACAAGCAGAACAGAATGCAATTTTGTTTAGGACCAAAAGAGCACCTCTTCTTTCTCGTCATCTCTGGCATCTCCCCCATGGGCCTTTACTGGACTGACCCAAAGGAATTTCCAGCCCATGTCTCCCTGGAGCACTTGCTCCTATTCCCTCAGATTTGCCCAAGACCCTCCTCTGGATTCCTATCACCACATCCATCAGCAATAGGATCACAGTCTTTTTTGGACATTAAATCCTCGCAAGGAAGAAATGGAGTCAGACAGGCAACACACCATGGCCTCTGCCATCTCCGACTTCAAGTTGCCTTTGGCAGCTTGTCCAAGGTACCAGGTGAAACAACTCCAACCCCTACCAGGGGGAAGTCCCCTGACCAGGGAAGGTCTGTCATGGCTTAGAGCAGCAAGGACTCACCCATACTTGGGATACGCTGCCCTGACATAACAAGGCAACACCTGAGTTCTGGTTGTGCCTGAGAACTTGGGAGGTCTTCTCCCTCCTCAGCTGCTTCCTGTCCCATGGTGTTCAGAAAGGCTAAGCAGCCTTGGGAGCACACTGTATCTCCAGATGGAATACCAACTCCTCACACCATTTTTAGAAGCATCTGCGTCCTTGTTTCCTCTTCCCCTTCTGTTAAGCTGTGACTGCTCCAGCTCTGCTTATGTTGATTTGCTTCTCTGAAGTTGTTCAGAGCCTGTGGAGTTCCAGCTCATTCCATTGCATAGTTGTCACGCTGTAGGTACCTGGTATTTATAGCTGACCACCGCAGGTGCTCTGTGTGACACAGCTTGTTCAATTCCCTGCAGCCAGCACAAGTTCTGTCCAGGTTGCCTGGACTGGGTGTAAGCAGAGGTTTCCCAGCAATAAGCCCCTGCTCTTGGCCTGAGCTTGCCTCCAGTAAGTGAAGTAAGAGGAGAGGATGCAGAAAGGTCAGAGGAACAGTGGAGCTAATGAGCACAGGAAATCTTCCTGCTGGGTTTACAGGAATGAGTAAACTCTGCACACCTCACATCAGGAAGATAGAGGACTAGGTTTGCTACCAGAGTGGCTTCTGGGATTGTGAGAAACACTTCCACCCCAGAAACATCATCCATCATCTACCTTACATCTTCATTGCTGTCTGATCCAGCAGAGCCCCCCCAGGTCTCTGTGGAGAGCAGCAGGGATAACTCTGGACTCATGACATACTCAGTGAACCTGTTCCCTGGTAGTCACTGCCACAAGCAGAGCTGCCACACAAATATCCCCAACACCCCAAAGCACACAGCCAGGAAAACAGAGGAAACAAGAGCAATTACCAACATACAGGAGCACTGACTGTTGGCAGTTTGCTGCATTTCATTTTCAACAAGGTTCTTTTGCTGCTCTAGTGACCTGAGGAGCCAGGAATATGAACATTAACAAAAGAAACAAATAAATAACGTATTTCAATTACAGCTTTAATAAGATGCAGTGTGCTAGGAGTCCATGTGGATGCAACGGCAATTTCTAATTAAAAACATGCAATTAATTTTTAACCTATGAAAGTTCTATTATTATTCCACAGTGTTCAAATCAGAGTGTGCTCTCAGAGTGAATTCAGGACTAGGACTGTTAATGCTTGGGGTGGTTTTCTGTTTGTTTGTTTCTAACCTCATCAAGGGAAAAGGTAATTTTCAGCCAGCAAAACTGTGGCTGTTGGGAGGCCCTAAGAAGCCATGCCGGTGCCTACATCACTCTTGCCCTTCGTTAAAGGACTACATCCAGCCTCTATTTTATGAGCAAAACCTTTTTCAATCTCTCTCAGACACCTTTGTGAGCTGCAGCCAACAGCTCACGGTCTCTGCCAGTGGAGGAAGCCCATTCTGGCTGAAGCAGCCATTGACTTCTCATATGGAGAATACAGAGTCTAAGCGTTGCTCACAAATGTGAGCTCTTCCATACAGTAAAGACTGAACAGTCCAGCCTACACCAGTACAAGCTGCGAGTCATAAGAAGAGCAAGGCAGGAGAGATTGCCAGGGCCTTACGGGTATGCTGTGCATCTCTTAGAGGTTCTTTGCTATGGGATTTAGTCACAAGATCTGTTTCCATTTAGCATAGGAGTGAGCTGGGCCAATGTCCAGCATGATCCATGCCAAGGGAGAATCTGCTACCTATCAGCTGCCTCTTCATGGGACAGAACAATGCCACCAAATTTAAACCAACCCAATCCATTAGGATGCAACAGTGGAGATGAGGAACAGGATTGGTCATGTAATCAGAAAATAAAATCTGTGATTTAGACACTCCTAAGCAGCTCTTCCCTTCCACGAAGCCAGACAGTAATTAGGATATTTGCCCTTGGAGCACAAATCTGACAGCAGACAATCAAGCAGATTCTTCTGACATTGTGTAAATCGTGTGCCATGACTTAAAAACTCCTGGATCTGGGCTGCTAGAATGGAAAGCCTCCTCAGGAGAGGCCTGAGGCAGTGAAAGTTTGGAGCCAGACATCTAGAGCTTCACATTTTATTGTGGGGGGCAGATTCAGTCCTCATGCAAGTGAACAATTTCAAACTAACAGACAGCAGAGCCTGATGGATCAAAGACTGGATTGAGGCTTAGGAGACGAAAGCTGATTTTTCAGCTCTCCCAAGTAATCTGGCTTCTCTCTGTGCTTTTGCTTCAAGCTCAATCAAACAATAGTCTCCCTCCCTGTGCACAAAGTACAGCACCTGGCAGCTTGGTCCAACCATACTGCAGAGCTTATTAATAGGGGAGCTGCACTCCCGCATTTAGCTCCCTATTTTGGATGAAGATGAAAATGAGCTGAACTGTGAATCCAGCTAACAATGGCCAAAAGCTCCCCGGGTGGAATAGAGTGTTGACAATCCCCAGAATGCCTGGAGAGATCTCCTGCCAGCTGAACAGCTTTTCAGCAAGCAAAATGACAGCTTTAGTGGGAAAAAAGAGAAGTCTAAACAGGCAGGAAGGCTGGGAATACAGAAGCTAGAGAAATAGCTGAGGGACTCCTTCCTCTCCTCCCCTCCACACTTAGAGACCAGCACACAGAGCACTCTGCAGCTACACAGAACAACCCCCATCTGGGCAAGGTTAGCTGGGATTATCACACCTGGAAGCTACTAAGATGCTTGTCAGCACTAACCACAGTGAGAAAAGCTGAGAAAAAGGAAGATGGATTGATTACAGTTCACTCCATCCTGCATCTCCTTCCTGGTGCCCACACAATCTGGAGAACTCTTGGAAGTGCCTTATCAGTGTAGTCTTTTAATATACAAGGAATTGCATCATGCCATAAAATACGGAATCACAGAACAGTTTACACCTGAAGGGACCTTACAGTTTGTTTAGTGCCAACCCCCTGCCGTGGTCAGCGGCACCTCTCACCAGACCACGTTGCCCAGAGCCCAATCCAACTTGGTCTTGAACACTGCCAGGGATGGAGCAGCCACAGCCTCCCTGGGCAGCCTGTTCCAGGACCTTAGCACCTTCACAGGGGGAGATTTCTGCCTCAGATCTCATCTGAATCTCCTCTTCTTTAGCTTGAACCCATTCCCCTTGTTCTGTAACCAGAGTCCCTCATAAAAAGTCCCTCTCAGCTTTCCTGTAGCCCCTTCAGGTACTGGAAAGCTGCTACAAGGTGCTGCCGGAGCCATCTTCATGCAGAGTGTGATGTGTTTTCCACTACTTTGGGATAGAAAGTTGTTACAGACTTGGGAAGGCAGATCTTGATCTGATAATGGCTCCTGTCTGCTCAGGAACCTTCCTCTGAGCCACCCTGTGCAGGGCACAAACATTTCTATACTCAGTGGAAGTATTACACTACAAGAAGCAGAACTACACAAGACAGTTGTTCTTTCGAGTATTTAAGAGTCTGTAGAAACTTCCTAATTTCTAGAAGACAAGGTAACAACCAGTGGAGTAACACAGAACTTTGCAGGATCTCCAGTGCACTTTCCACGTCCACCCCAGCCTTTCTGATTATGACCCATTTTCTTGATTTTTTTTTTCTCTGATTTCAAGTGGAAGCATTTTGACACCCTGCCCTTTGTGAACATTCTGTGTTATAAGCACTACAAAGATGGCAAATCGCATTTTCTTCTGGCTAATCTATGCAGACAGCTGGGCCACTTTCATCCAAAATTGGGCGCCTCTGGGACAGTGTCACAGTTCCAGGGGACGGGTGAGTGGGTACCACTACACTGCGGCAATGCAGCAGAGCTAGTGGGCACATGCTCTGTGTGACAGAGGAGCTGACCTGCACCTCCACGTACACATACCTAAAAATAGGAAAAGATCAACCTGCAGGAGCTGAACTTGGTACGAGGGGAGGCCAAAAAACAATCCCTTTTCTCTGAAGGCATCAAGGCAAAGTCAGGCGCTACCCAAGCAGCAGCATGGAAGCAGTAGGAGAGCGCAGCGAGTGTGACACCAGAAGAGAGCTGGTGTCAGAACCTGCACCGCAGTAATAGGTGTTTACAGCAGGGCTACCTTCAGCTTGGAAATGGCACCTCAATAGCGACTTGTTTGTTTTGCCTGTTTGTTTTAGACCTGCGTTTATCATCCTCCTCACCTCTGCTGCTGCCATTCCCATTTGGCAAATGCAACAAATGCAGATGTTTCAGGTTGTAAAAAGAGAACGCATACAGGCTGGCTTAAATAAATTCTTCTCGTAGATGCCTCACATGTCAGGTTTGGGTTTTTTTTAAGACACTTTTCTTATTTTAAAAACAAGGTTCCTCCTCCCCATCTTCTCTTGCCACGTGTGGCAACTAATCAGAAACGTGATGGGAGCTTTGTTTAACACAGACCCAACAAGCGTCAGCAGTTGCAGTCTCCTTTGCACAAACCCAGGGCTGTGTGAGATTTCTGAGGGAAGGGGGATTTACGGGGGAGGCAGGCGCTCTGAGCAGCACTAACATGTTCTGACACCCTCGCTTCTGTCTCTCATATGACAAACTTGTTTTACACTGAGATTTAAACTGCCCAGGCCTTCCCCTGCAGGAAAGGACACACGTTAGGTAGCTCCTGAGCTTTTCAAAGTGCCCCATCATGCTGCATAGACAACTCAGCACAACCAGGTCATTTCAGATCTGCTCTACTGAGGCCTGATGGGCTTACTGGAAAGCAGCCCAAGGTGACATGAACCAGGAGAGATGAGGTCTGCTGCGGGTCCCCCTGCTTGGAGGATGAACCAAAGAGAAAAAGAGTGGAAGGAACAGAAGGAGGGCAGATTTCCACCCCAATATCTGCTCATCCTTCTCATTTTTGCCCCTGGATAGGAGTGAGCAGCTTTGAAAGTCTCCACTACAAGGACACAGAAGTGCTGGAGCAGATCCAGAGAAGGGCAACAAGACTTGTGAAGGTTTCAGCCTGAAGAAAGGAGTCTGAGGGGAGATCTTGTTCTCTACAACTCCCTGACAGGAGGTTGGAATGAAGAGTTGTTCAGCCTCTTCTCCTTAGTGTCCAGTGATAGAAGCAGAGGAAATGGCTGCAGGCTGCACCAGGGGAGGTTCAGGCTGAATGCTGGGGAGAATTTCTTCTGGGAAAGACTTATCAGACACTGGCACAGGATGCCCAGAGCAGGGGTGGAGTCCCTGCTTCTGGATGGATTTAAATAATTCAGGGAGCTAGTGCTGAGGGATAGGGGTTAGTGGTGTCCTGGCTGGTGACCTTAAAGTTCTCTTCCAATTCAAGGGATTCTACGGTTCTATGAAGGAAGCAGAAAGCTATCAGAACCCACATGAATTAGAGCAAGAGGAACAGGTAAGTGCAGGATAAATTCATTGTAACATCCTACATCGTGCAGCAGTTTCTGTTGCCAGTGCACAGGTACATGAATCAAAAGCTTTTGTTCATACCTGTGGGCTTTGCCATCCAAACAATCTCTGTTTCTGAGTACAGTGTTCTTAAGATGGTTCAAATCCTTGTTATTTGTTATGCACCATCATAATCCCCTTATTTAACACTGCATTACTGACAGAGATTTGAAATCTGAATATGCAGCACTTCAGCACCTTCCTGACACATCTTACTGCTTCACAAGTGAAGATGGATGGGCCTTAAACTGTTTGTGAGGAGCCCAGGACGTGAGACAGAGCTGGGACCATATGGCTGGAGCCAACACTTCCCATAGCACTGTTAATAAATAGGTGGGCCCAGCTCTGAAAGAAATTGCTGTTTGGTTACTTCTGAAGATGAGGATTTTTTCCAAAGGAAAGGCAGACAAGTCCCCAGGTGAAAACTGTTATTCTTCACACAAAAACAAAAGAGCTAAAGCCAAGCAACATTTAGCAGTAAAAATAGAAAGGCAGCCTGTGGAATTCTAAAAATGTAGGGACAGATGTGGAAGGGAGGGCTGTCTTCAACAGGGATATTTTCACAGTGTAATCTCTGAGGCCCCTAAGCATGAAATTGTATTCCCAGTGAACATCCAACACTGGGACAAAATCCACTGAACAGTTGTCCCACTGTTGGGGCAAAAGAGGGGCCAGTTTCTCAATGAAGTGATGAGTCATAGAATCATCAGTTTGGTTGGTAAAACCATTTAAACTGATAAAGTCCAACCACTTCCCCCACACTGCCAGGTTTCCACCAAGCCCTGTCCCTCACCCCTAATCTCCATGGCCTTTCAACCCCTCCAGACACAGGGACCCCACCACTGCCCTGGGCAGCCTGGGCCAGGTCTGGAGAACCCTTTGGGGAAAGAAATTGTTTCTCAGAGCCAACCTAAACCTGTCCTGAAATAAATGAAGGGAAAGAGAAGGAAGGGAGCAGAGATCTGGTTCACACTCAGCAGGCCATAGCCCCAAATGAACACCACTAATTTTAAAAGCAGCAGCTCCTGAGATGGCTAGTAAACCAGTTCAGGAAGGTGTGAGGTCTCAGAAGAAACAAGGAGAGAAACTGCAGCCTTCTTCAGCTACTTCTGCCTGCTGGCAGGTGCTGGGGTATCAGTGGGGCTGGTACCACAGCGAAGCCTTCTGGTTGGGCTCCAGGTAGGAGCATGCAGACAGGCAACTGCTGGCCAGTGCTCATCTACTGATTCACTTTTGTTTCATGGATAAAGGAACAGGCACTGAGGAAAGATTTTCAAAGGCAAATGCTTGGAGCCCAAACACTTTCCCTGGCCTGCAAAACTATTAATTTATTTCTATTTATTGAAGAGCACAGCCGGAGTCCCAGCTGCTGCCCAAGACCAAGACAGGCATGCAGGGAGAGCTGTGGACACTTTTGCAAGGCAGACAAACTCAGTAGCCTTAGAGGAAGAAGAAGAAACAGGCATGAAGTACCTCCAAGGGGCTTTCTTGACCTATCTCCAATTCATGTGCTTAGTAACAGGCCTTGGATAATCTGGGGAAAGATCCTTCTTTGTGATGGTCAATGAGCTGCATGTGCCAGCTGGTCCAGCTGCGGACACAACCAAAAGGAGGAGAGCACAGGGGAAAGCGTAGCAGGTCCCCTGCCATTCCAGCGCTGCTTTGCTCAGAATAGGGAGCTCTGGGATGTAATGGTGAAGTAGCAATATTCAGCTAGCTCCACACAGACAGTGGCTGCACAGGATTTGGTTGCCAGCACTTACAGACACTCATGTTTCAGAGGGTCTCAGCAGGAAGAAGATACTAGCCCCATATGAAAGAAATTACCAGTAAATACACACTTGCTATCACAATGGCAGTTGTAGCCTGAACACAGACATCAAACTCCTGACAAGATGTAGATCTCCATGGAAAGCATGAGGGCAGTCTGTGCTCAGGAGCAAGGTTGGGGCTCTCTTAGAGCTCTGCAGGACAGTTTCTTGCTGAGCCCAGAGCAAAGAAAGCAGGACAAATGCAAAAGGCATCTTTGCACATTCCTGCCCATCCTGATTTGATTTGGAAACCTGTAAAAGCCATTAAGGGATCAATAGCAACCCTGTGCAATCAGATAAGGACCTGCCAGAGTTCAGAAAACAGGGCATTATGTCAATTTTATTAGTCTCTTTTTTTATGAAAGCAAATTCTCAGCACACCAAGCCCAACGTTTCCTTTGCAAACACATGGAGCGGTGGGCTTTGAGCCTTCAGAGACCTGTGTGCATAATCAGATTCACGCTGTTGACAAAGGTGTTGGAATAAGAGTTTCCTAAAGAAGCTGCATGCACTGCCTTTGATTTTGCATTTCTGATGTGCACCCGCATTACCTCGATGCTTTGTGAGCAAGAACTCAACCAACAGGCCACTGATCACATCTTGTAACCCCAATACTGTGATAAGAGCAGATCTGACTGTGTAGTCTCAGCACTGCTAATACCAATTAAAACCAAATTACTACACATTTACATCAGCCCTGCCAGCAGAGTCTCCCTTGTCCTTCAGCATTAGCAAGTGAAGTTCTGAAGCAGCTGATGCCCAGAAAAGCATATTATGTCCCAGGAGAGTGGAAAGCAAAGGGCAGCCCCTAAGAAGGGAGATGAGGGCTGCTCATGAAGTTCAGCACTGCTCCATGTCAGGCAGGGTCTGAACTGCAGGTCTTCTCTGTGCCTGTTGCTCACTGCTCTCCCCAAACACTTCCTCCTGGGGCTGCATTCATCGCAGCAACACACCAGTATCACGCCCAGTGGATTACAGTAATTAAAAAGCCTGCTGCACTCTTTGCTGGAGTAGGTAGTAAGGCACAAGGGATGCTGTCACATACAATTCAGTCTAGAGCTCAGTGATTGCTGTCTACAAAACTAATACAACAAGATGAAAGGTGCTTTGTACAAGACGGGGATTATCTCCTACTATCCAAATCCAGCACAATTTGTTCAAATCCCCAGACATTCTCTTCTCGGCACATTCTGGGATATTTAGAAGAAAATGTTGCTAGGATAACCAAACAAAATGCAAACTCTACTATAATTCTAAGACTAGGTTAAAAACACAAGTAAAGGGGTTTATAGTAGTACCAGTGTGCCCTGACCCTGAGCACAGTCCTCTTGTGCTAGGTGCTATAGAAATGTGGAATAAGACATGAGACTGATGTCTCTAAGGCCACTCTAATCCTCTCTTTGATGAGACATGATGCAGCTTGACAGGAAACCCAATGATCTGCAGTCCTGTAGAGGGGTCTAGCCAAAAGAAGGAAAGGTCCAAATAGCTCCTATAAAGTATCTGATTCCTGAGGGAACTCTGCTAAATTGTTGTGTTGAACTGGTTTGAGCTATTTCAAGTTTACAAAAGCAAAATGATTTTCAAAGGGTAGAACTGTTAGGAAGTGATTGAATTCTTATTTGTCCAACATAAAAGAGAAGGAGCCCAGAAAAACATCCAGTCCCAGATTCCTCCAGAAAAAGGTCATTTTTTTGCAGAACTGTCACTTTTCTCCACTGTGCAGTTCAACATTCCCTGAGGAGTCACTACTTCCTGTCAATTCCTCACCAGTGAGATACATGAGTCAGAGAGTAGTGAAAGGCAACAACTCAGTTTCCAAAGGAGTTACCCTTTCTTCCACTGAAAGTTGATTTGAAAAGATTTCACATATTTCAAGGCTGGGAGCAGTTCTAATCATTTCCCCCTGCTCTGTTTTGTTAAGGAGTTAATTCTTCAAGCTAGCGACTCTTACAGTCCATTCATGGACTGGAACACAACAGAATCCAAATTTCCAGCAGTGAATTAATGTTCTGGAAATAATTAAAACAAGTCTTGTTTTATAAAATCCTGCTATAAGATTGCACGGTGCTAGAGATATTTGGACACCATCAAGAACAGACTCTGTACCTTACCTCTCAAAAAAATCCCATCAGGAGAAGTTTGGTCCAACCCAAGGTCCATGATTTCCCTAGCACCAAACGACAGAATAAATAGATCACAAACCATCAGATGATGCTAAAACACCACCTAACACAGTGCAACCAGTCTTAGCTCTGGCCTGGGGCACTGTCAGCCCACACCTCTTCACAGCCTGGAGTGAGAATTTAACTGCAAATTGTGAAGAGATGCTGTTCCTCATTTATTTTAGACACAGGCATAAGACCCGCACAGGACATTGCTTCTCCAATGCTCTACCCACCCTATGCAAATGCAATCTGTGCTCTTAGGGGGAAATGGAGGCCCTGTGCTCAGGATGGGTCACCAGCCAGCCTTTAGGGGCATTTTATTTATCCAGGTTCTGTTGAGTGGCTGTTTCCTCAGGTTGGGAAGATCATAGAATCATAGCAGTCACTGAACTTGAAAAAGACCTTTGGGTCACCCTAGTCTAGTAGGGAGTGTCCCACTAGGTGGGGGATTGGAACTAGATGATCTTTAAGGTCCCCTCCAACCTGAACCATTCTATGAATCTATGAATCACCAAGCCCAACCCCATACCCTACTCTGTAAGTCCACTATCAGACCCACTACTAAACCCTGTTCCCCAACACCACATCTATGCAACTTCTGAATACAGCCAGGGATGGAATCACAACTGCCTCCCTTGGCACCATGTTCCAAGGCCTGAGGGCCCTTTCAGTGATTTTTTTTCCCCTAATATCTGACCTAAACCACCTCTGGTGCAGTTTGTGACCGCTTCCTCTTGTTCTGTCACCAGTCACTTGTGAGACGAGACCATCACCCACCTCTCTATATCCTCCTTTCAGGTAGCTCTAAATGGCTGAGTTTCCTTTCAGCCTCTTTTCCAGACTAACCAGCTCCAGCTCCCTCAACTGCTCCTCAAAGGACCAAGATGACCAAGAATAAAGCAGGCTCTGTTTGGAGTCTTCAAGTTCATAGTTGTTGTCAGCTCAGCTTTGGTACCAGGGCAGAGAAAAAGTCATCCAGACACCATGAGATGGTTTATTTGCACCTCTGCAGCAGTGCTGGCAGGTTCCCAGTGAGCCACACTCAGACACAGCCACCCCACCAGAAGCCAGTTCACACACGAAGAAAGGAGCAGGGAAATGAAGAGGTCTGAGGAGGTGCAGTGCTATTAACTTCTGTTGTGCCCACTTCAGGCAGAAGGGCATGATTTAGGACCTGTGGTACCTCACTCGGTTGGCTTGACAAATGGCTCTCTGCAATTCTTAGAGGGAAAGAAAAATAATAAAAACCCCTTTCCCCTTGGATCACACTGCCCATCCAACTTACAGGAACCATTTACCACTGATCTGATGGTTTAGCATATCTGCATAGTGAGTTACACACAAGCAGAGAAGCTCCCTCTATTTTACAAATACTTAGCAATGCTTTTTTTTTTAATAGAAAACATCAATCCCAAGTAGCCCAAAGGAACAATCCCCTCTTTAATCATACACCACACTGAGGACTAATTTTAGACAAAGGCTCAATGCTGCGAGTCACCTATACCGTGTAATAACAGAGATGATTCCTCAATTCACAGGGAAAGGTTCAATCGCCTTTTCAAAGCTGGATTGCAGATCCCGCGTTAATTACTATGGGAAATTACATCTACAGTAACACTCAGCACGGCTTTACAATAAACGCTGTCTGATCTGTTCCTGCTCAGCCTTGAACTCTTTGTGGAGTATTTGTAAATGTAATGGGTACTTCATTTTCATTACTGCTCCTGAATAATTCATACAGCGGAAGATCCTTGCATGGTTTTGTGAATCAAGAGACTTGGGGTATTTTGTTCTCTACAGTTAATGGATTAAACCAGGGTGTTTTTTTCAGCTATGAAACCAGGTAATTTATCACCACAAGAAGCAGCATGGTTCATACATCACTGCTTCAACCAAGGAACACATCTGTGACCACGGATAGCGGAACTTCACAACCAACAATTTTTAAATCATCCTGTGTTGTCCGAAAAACTGGTGAAGTTGCAAAATGAAAGGCTGTGCAACTGCTTTGGCTGCGTCAAAATATTTGCTTTGCTTTCCTTCAGGTATTTCATTCAGACTCAACCCTTCTTTTCCCCCACAAAACAATACGTTTTGAAACATCACTTTGAAAAGAGAAAAAGAAAGAAATCAAAACTCCTTCCCATTCAGCAAAATGTCATAACGGGAAGCTGCACCGCTTTGAAGCCGCTCCTCCCCAGCTCCCTTCCAAGCAGAATTGTCACAATCGCTGAGATTTCCTGAGCAATTTCTGTTTCATCAGAACGACAGTTTTCAAGACAAAACTATTGTGACAAAAAAACCCCAAACTCAAACCTCAATAACCTGAGAATCTCTGATCCAACTGTCTCTGACAAAAAGAGATGTCTCAAAGACACAAAATCTTTCTCTGGGTGAGTCCCTGAACATCGCTATGACACATCCAGGTTGAGCGTGTAAGTTCCTCTTAGGTAACCACAAAAGAGGAATGAAAACAATCTGATCCCCAGAGGCCAGACATCCCTTCAAAAATGTTCAGAGCCAAGCAGAGACTTCCAAGTCTGCAATTTTTACACCGACTTCACCATTACAACTGAGGGAATTCCATGTTCCAGCCTTAAAATGTGTAGGCAAGAAAACTGACACCTTGACAGCATCTAAGAATGGAGGTGAGTGCTGAGCTCTCTGTCCCGCACCTGTCCTGCACTCTGTCCTGCTCTGATGCAGAAGTTGGTGTACAGCCCCTACCATGCTGCAATTTGCACTTAAATCTCTGGGTTCTTCTTTGCTCTCCTGACAGCAGTTTTAGTCCTCACTAAACACAAACTCTGAGTTCCCACCTGATCCCTTCAGTCAGGAGTGAGATGTGCCTAGCCAGCAGCTGCACTGTGTCTGTCAATTGCAGTTAATTCATCAGAGCAAAACTCAGAGCTGTGACACATTGCTGGAGTTTCTAAAAGCCTTGTTTCCAAAGCTTTCTGTGGGGCATCACCTCCATTTTCTCAATGTCAGCCACAAATCTGCTCGAATCACATGGCAGAATGACTCCTTATACCCCTCTGCCAACAGAAAATGCCCATGAACTCACCTGGGGAGATCAAATAGTTTTCTCTTTGGCTCAGTCATCATTACCAGATATTAAATGGTTCCTCAGGCCATGGCAGTGCTCATGTCAGACGCTTCCACAAGCCCTTTCCTGCAAAAGGATTCCACACAGTCAGTCAGGGTGTGCAGACAGCCCTGCTCCGGAGGGAGGAAGGTTCATGGGTCTGTTGATTCCAAGGCAGCGAAGGCTTCTGTGCTATCCCAGAGCAGAGCTCTCGCTGCAGGGGCAACTGCAGAAAAACACTGAAAACCACCTCCATTTTTTTCTCTCCAGCAAAGCAAACGAGTTTCAGATGCCCACTGCTTTCAGAGGTAGAAAGGGTCATTTCTACACAGACACTCCGTTGACCTTCATCTCTCCAACAGCATAACTGGGGTTGGGTTTGTAAAGTGATGCTGTGTGTGTTGGGGCAGGATGGTGTTTGACCACTGAATCCCATTACGAGGAGGGTTCTATGAACCAGCACAACTCAGCAAAGGGCCTTTCAAGCCCAAAGGTTCTGCAGAGAACGATGTTCAGTGTCAGGTAGAGGTCACCAGTATGGCAGTGCTTATGAGGGAGCACAACAGCTTTTTTCCAAAATTCACAGGGTCAGGTTTACCCTTTTAAGCAAACTCCAAGCCCGTATCTTTGCCAGAAAAGTTGTTTTATTTTGTCCCACACAGATATGCAGAGCCCAGGGACAGAGAGGGCCCAGGGTAGTGTCAAACCTCATTTCTTTACATCACAAACACCAACACTTTTTGTGCTAAGCCCAGCATCAAACCCTCTCCGAAGTGATGCAGCATGTCCTCAGCCCACACCAGGCAGCCTGAGCAACCTTTGTGTGAGCAGCTGTTTGTCTATTAGAGGAACATTTCCTTGCAAATCCCAAAGCCTATGAAAGTCACCAATTTTTGCCCATGATAAGCAGGATAACATCTGCCCAGCAGAAACAAGAAACTTGCCAAGTCAGATAGCTCTAGAAACTGGATCATTCAGCTCCAATCTAATTACAGAGAAGCACAGGATCTCAGAATGACTGAGGCTGGAAAAGCCCTGTGAGATCATCCAGCCCAGCCCAGGACCTAACATCACCCCAGCGGCCACACCAGAGCACTAAGAGCCACAGCCAGGCTGTCCACCAGGCTGTCCTTCAACGCCTCCAGACATAGGGACTCCACCACTGCCCTGGGCAGACCATTCCAGGCTCTGATCATCCTTTCAGTGAGGAAGGGCCTAATATCCAACCTAAACCTCCCCTGGCAGCTTCAGACCCTACCCTCTTGTCCTGGCAGTGGTTGCCTGGGAAAAGAGCCTGACCCCCCATCTGACTACAACCTCCCTTCAAGGAGTTGTAGAGAGGGAGAAGGTGTCCCCCCAGAGCCTCCTCTTCTGCAGGTTAAACGTGCCCACCTCCCTCAGCTTCTCCTCATCAGCCTTTCCCTCCAATCCATTTCCCAGATTCATTGCTCCTCTGGACCTGCTCCAGCACCTCTATCTCTTTCTTGAAGTGAAGGGGCCCAGAACTGCTCCCAGTATTCGAGAGGAGGCCTCACCAATGCTCAGTACAGGGAGAGCTTGTGGGGAATGGAAAGAGTTTGAGGTATTTGATGTAGAGGGGAGTTCTGCATGCTTTAGACAGCAATTAAGACAAGAATGGCCATTAGACATGGGGCAAACACATGACAAAGAAAAACCCACAGCTATTTTCTGCCCACAGGTAATTAAAACAGGAATGAGGGAAAGAGCCACCTCCAATCAAGAGATCAGTGTGGCTACCAGGGCATCCTCCCATTGAAACCCAGGCTGGATCTATGTTCTCCCACACAAAGCTGTTCAGTGCCCAGGAACACTAACAAGGCCCAGCTTTTTCTGATCCAGCTCAGCTGTGCTCAGCTCTTGGAGGGCAGCTCAGTTCAGTGCATGACACAGCAGTGATTTATTCACAGAGTTTTGAAAGTCTGTGACCTAGAATGACTGAATGCAGAGAACAGGTTGCATGAAACAGGCAGGTGAGCAGCAGGGTGTCCTTGCTCTGCCAAGGCCCATGGGATGTCTGCAAGTCCCTGATTCATCTCCCCTGAAGATAGACATCTGGGATGTCAGCCCTATCCTAGAGGGGCCAAAGCAGACCTGTGTGTGGCTTCACTGCAAAAGTGGGAATCAGTCCTCTCAGCTCATACTGCTCCTGCCCACAGGGAATCAAGCAACACAGGGGAACTGTGCTGGTTGTCTCCTTTGCCAATTTTTGTTTAGAAGGTAGAGGGAAGGTACTATTCTGCTTTCCTTTCATTCCTTCCCTGCTTTTCTCTCAAGTGATTTAACCTTTGCTGTTCTTTTTTCTCCAGGTGAGAACTTTAAAGGAGGCAGAAACAGGAGACCAGTCAGGAGAGGCTCCCAAAGGGACCTGTCCCAAGTTCCCTATCACCCACCCAATCAAACAGCCCTGTGCACTAATGCTGGGAGTTCACTTCAGACTGGAGGGCCGGTTCAGACCCAGGGTAAACACCCTTCTGATCACTGAAAAGGAGGAAAAGACCCTTCATCAGGTACAGTCCTACCCCTCGCCAAACCTTTGCACCCAAGCTGCCTTGGTTGCTGGAGCTGGGCCTGGATAGGAACCTCTTTGAGATGGAGACAACAGTACAGCATGAGATCACAGAGAGGGAAACTGGGCACAACCAGACCCACCAGCAAACCAGTGTCAGAAGAACTAGCAAATTGCAGTGTCTCACGGTGAAGTCCAGCATCCAATATTGTGTTCAGAAGTATTTGCACTACAGCCACTCTGCTTGACTGGAACGAAACTAAACCACTGGTGGTTAGTGGTGGTTAAGGTTATTGTTATGTTCTGCAGCCACGGTTGACTTTGAAAACTTGACCTGGCCCCTGCAGGGCTGGCAGGCAGAAAGAAGGGAAAGTCTTCCTCCTGTCTCAAAGAAAGACAGAGGACCAGAGGAATAATTTGCTACACTGATGTGCCAGGGTTGTTGCTCAATTCCCTTGCTGGAGTCAAAAGTGCACCTTTCAGCCTTGTGCTTTGACCACTGATGCCTTCATCTTAGCTTTTGGTTGTGTGTAACACAATTAACTGCTACCAAACACTCTCCACTTACATCAAGAGAGAATTTTGGCTTTGGGGTTCAATTGCACCACACTGAAATACTCCAAGCAGCCAAAAGCAGACACCAAGATGGCCCCTCCAAACATGTGCACATAGGGATTGCAGACAAAGAAACTCTGCCAGGGCCAGAGGGGACAATCTGAAGTACTGGAGTTCCCACCTGTAGGCAGTGCTGACTGAACATCCACATCCGCTCTCATCAACAACAAACTGTAAATCTCTGAACGGAAATGCCAGGAATTCACTTTGCGGATCCTCACACCTAATAATTATCCAAAAAGCAGAGACGTAAATAAAAATCTGGTAACTGTGTCGTTCCCTTATTGCGAAGTAAAGTAAAAATGGTAAGTGTCTCACTCAAATCGATGTGAAGCGTTTGTTTTGACACATTCCAGTTGAAAATGATGCTGCAAGAGACATGTTTCCATTCAATGTTTTGATTTTGACAAAAGTGTTTTCCAAAAAAGAGAAGTTTTCCTACAGTTTTTTCTGCCAGTTCCCAGAGGGATCAGTCAAAGCTTCCTGCAGCTCAGAGTGATTAGCAAGCTGTCACAGAGCTGAGACCCCAAAATGCATTTGACATCAGATCACAGTTCTATCAGACCTGGCAGGCATGTCAGTGCTGGATCCTCACATCTAACTCTTGGATCAGGCTCCTCTAGGAGCCACACTCTTTTCTGATAGAGTAAAGGAAAGGAAATTCACCTAGTTCACCCCCAGCCATTACCACAGGTTCATCTGCTGTGCAGCAGGAGGAGTTTACAGAGGAGTTCACAGCGCTGTATGAAAAGCGCAGTCACATACAGAATACTCTGGCCTTCATGGAGAGGGCAGAGCAGCAGCAGGAAAGCCCTCCAAAAAAGAGCCAAAGGCAACGTATCATGTCCGGTCTACAAGCAAGGTACTTCTGAAAAAACAGGCTCTCGTGGATCCAGTGGGCACACATGTAAAGAACCACTGCCTGGCAATGTCACATCCTGAAGGTCCCACGTAAAAGCTGCACAGTGCAAAACATACTGGTCTTGGCAGAGCAAAGGGTTGGAGCTGACCCATCTGGCAGTTGACCCCATTTTACTACAGAGCCAAGCTATTTTCAGATTGGCTGGTAGATTGCAGACCTCTCTGGCTGTTCTGTCTTTGAGCATCGAGATAATGACTTTCTGGGAAAAAGATTGTTCCTGCTCCGGTAAGCAAACCCAAGGCCTCCACAACATAACCCCACACTGTGCTTCCTTGTTGCAGTTGAAATAAACATGTGTTCAAAGAGCCCTGATGTAAGTCTGAGTCCAGGGGTCACACACAGCTGCTTATGCAGGCCCATATCCCCAAGCACACACGAGTGTAGGGTATGTACGTGGGGCATTTGGAAAAGAGGTCAGAGCTCCAGCTCCTTGCACTGACCTTGTCCTCAGTGATCTGGAGAAATCCTTACTTTTTATGGTGGAGACTTCTGTACCCTCTCTGGGAACATCCCACCTTTTTGAGTCCCACACTTAGCTGAGCCCATAGTTAGATAAACTCAAGTGTCTCATCTCAGATCCGGCTAAAGCTCTTTCCATGCAAGAACTGCTCTGGTGAAACCCGTCCTGGATTACTGGGTCCAGTTCTGGAGTCCCCAGTGTAAGAAGGACATAGAATTATTGAAGTGAGTCCAGAGGAGGCCACAAGGATGATCAAGGTACAGAAGCAGCTCTGCTCTGGGGACAGGCTGAGAGATTTTAGTCTTTTCAGCCTGGAGAAGAGAAGGTTCTGAGGGGACCTTATAGCAGCCTTTTGAACTCAAGTACAAAAGTACTGAAGGGGATACAGGAAAGCAGGAGGAGGACTTTGCCAAGGGACTGTAGTGCTAGGACAAGGGGGATAATTTCTAGCCAGAAGAGTGGAGATGCTGATGAGATCTGAGGAAGAAATTCCTCCCTGTGAGGGTGCTGAGGCACTGGAACAGGTTGCCCAGGGAGGTTGTGGCTGCTCCACCCCTGGAAGTGTTCAAGGCCAGGTTGGATGGGGCTCTGGGCAACCTGGGCTGGTGAGAGGTGTTGCTGCCCATGGCAGGGGATTGGAACTGGATGATCTCTGAGATCTCTTCCAACCCAACCATTCTATGATTCTATGACATTCATTGTTTTCTTTCTCTCTGCAGAAGCTTGTTCTCTTGGAAGAAAAGATGCAGTAAAAGATAAATGAGTATTTGACACTCATCGGCCTATCCAGGAACAGTGAAACTTACAGCTGCATCACCCAGACACTCTGGATCATCAGCAGCTCTCCAAGTATTTCAGACAGGTTTGCAAGGTGCTTTATATCAGTCAGGAGAGACATTCTAATCAATGGACACAGTTTAAAGTGTTTGGGATGGGGAAGCACGTCCATAGGAACGTGTGCCTGAGCACAGATGTGTAAAATCGTGGGTGATCAAAGGCAGTGCAGTCAAGGCAGGATTAAAAGACGTTTAATACAGCTTTTCCCAATAAGCCTGAGAGATGAAAGAACTGCCACAAGGCCTTGCTGGAGGCTTAGAAATTGCTCTGTGAAATCAGCTGCAATTGGTAATTAAATGGAAACCTTGGGGGTGTTCTGAAGACTCTTTTCACAGCCTGGCATAAGGGAACTCATCTTCAAATTACATAGACTTCCACCTTGCATGGAGGTGCAGGTAAAACACCTCCCTGCTCTTCCTACATGTCCTGCCTCAGAGTGGCTGGCTCCACACATGAGCAGAGGTGGCTTCTCAGACCTTGATTGGAGAGGAGGAGCATGCATGAGCCAACAGCTTGAGCTCCCCATAACACTCTTATCTTCCCAGTACCTTCCCTCAGTTGACCTGGCTGGGACATGGGTAACTCTCCACTCATGTTGAGCCCACAGGCAGTGCTCAGTACCACAAGAGCTGCGACCCCACCACACAGAGCACAGGATAAGAGCTGTGCTAGGGAAGGCTCCTAGCAGGTCTTAGAAGAACTCACCTTTCCTGGAAGGACACACAGCTCCCACTCAACTTCTTCCAGCCTAAGCCTTTGCTCTGCTTCAGGGAGAGCCCAAGGGAAATCCCTTGGTTGACTGGGGTGTGGGAAGAAAAAGGAAAATCCCAGACCTGATAAAAAAGAGGAGAATGTGTTTTATTCCACCAATGAGGATGGTTTGGAAATTGTGGATATGCAGGGAAGGAAACCAGGGGGAAGCAGAAAGCTCAGCCCTGTGGGCAGAGCATCCAAAAGGACCTCAGGAGATTGGCGTGAGACCCTTAGCTTCCACTTTCTTTAGTAGCGCTGAGGCACAGCTGTCCACACAGCCCATTTCCCTCCTCTTGTCAATAAGAGAGGTCAGTCCCTCCTGATCCACTTACAAGAATGGATTATTTACTGTTTGCTCACAGAGTTCCTTGGGTAAGGAGAGCCATACACAAAGCGAACCTTCCACTTTGGATTGCAGTTGTACAGTGCTTAAAATGCCTCTTTGATGCAAAGTGCTTTGTTTTTTCTTGTACCTTTCATTTCTGGATGACATGACACTCTTAACTTTGCAGCAAAGTGCTCTTTGAGATGAGGCTGAACCTGCTGCAAGGTACCACTGGATATCCCTTTCCCAGCAGAACAAGCAGCAGCCCAGGGAAGCTCAACTCCAGACAGCTCATCAGCTGCTGAAAAGCAAACTAAGATAAAACATGTTTGAAAAAGAATTAAAAGCAGGTTCTTTTTATTAAAAGAAAAAAAAAGTTAAATCTCTACTGAATACAAGGTAGGTAGCCAGAAATAGCTGCCACTGGGAGAGATCAGCTGCTGATATAAATAGTAGTGACTCATGGTGTAATGGGGATCCAGTTTGAGTGAGCAAATCCCTATCAGTTGTTCAGACAAAGCCGCCTACAGCAAAAGCCACTGAGGGCACAGGACTAAGTCACTCTGGGCATCTGGAAATACAGAGGTTGAGAACATTTCTCTCAGGCAGAAAGCCCTTCGGGCCAGTCCTCTGTCCGGGAAACACCCACTGCTGTAGATGCCTTTGATCTGTGTCCCAGGATGGAAGGATTCATACAGGGCATGAGGATACTCTCTCAGGCAGATGTTAAATGTCAGCTGTGCTCAGTTGCTGCTGGAATCTCTCCCCAGAGCCCCTTCTTGAGGGCCTTACACTCACCTGTGCTCTTCTAGTGACTGCAACCCACACATGCCATTGGGGGTTGGAAAACAAGTGTCTTTAACTAGGGAGTACTCCAGCTCTGAACAGAATGCAGCCCTGTTCTTCCCTAGCCATGAACCAGAGCTCCAGTCCTTCCCACTCCTTGGGCTGCAGAGTTGCCTGTCTTACACTTGCTAGCAATGGTCCACCACCTCAGCAAGGCTTCCCCAGACATATTGGCCCTGGAAATCTACATGGACCAAAGTTCTCCAAAACATGTTACAGAGCCACCAGCCGTCAAGTGACAGTCATTCCCAGAGGACACAGCCACTCATACACCCAGATTCCCACTGCTGTCTGTCTGTAGTCAGAACCCCTAGGCAGAGAGAGGAAGGGAACAAGAGTTTGAGACGGTGTATTCACCAGGAGCAGAAGCTCACTCACAGCTGATGAAACGCTGACTATCTGGTCCTTGGAAGTCCTTCCCCTTCTTTTTTCTTATAGGGTGGTGGTACCCAGCCCTGGAGGAGACACCAGCTCTCTTCATCCAGTATCTGAAAATCTGCTTCCTGCCCTGTGCTGATGCTGAAGTCAATCCCACAGGCAGAGTGAGTCTGAGAAATGAAAAAGTATGAGCCAGAACAAACAGGCCAGCAGCTGGGGTATTGCACACAAATGTCAGTCTCTCCAACACAGAGATGCTTTTCTTTCAACTGCTTTAATTTTTTGCCCCTCTGTATAATTCTCTAATAATCACCCTATTAACAATGTTCCATTTGCCACACAACTTGGGATATTAATCCTATTAGTTGGTACTAATCCTCTGCAAAACAAAATAGAAATATTCAGTGTCTCATTTTCTCAGGGTGAGAAAAAAAAGAAAAGAGAATGAGGTGGAGAAAAGGGAAGACAAAACTGCTTTCAGAGGTTGGCTGGTGTGTAAGTTAATTGAATGGAACCAGGTCTCCTGTGGTCTCCATATAGGATTCCATTATCACATAATGGGGTGTCACATCCAGCCTGTTGATAAGAGACAGACTGTCAGATTAAGCATTAACTATCGCGTTCAGAAACCTGTGTCTTTCTACCCATTGGGGCACCCAAACACAATATCCCATTTCCCTTTTCTTCCCCCATCATCTTCTTCCTTTACTACACTCTAATTAAGCACCGGGGGCAGGGGGAGACTGGTCTGTGCTCTTGAGCCCAAGATAACTTTGCTGAGTAAAGAACTTAAGTAAGCATCCCAGAGAAGAGAGGACTTTCCTATAGGCTTTCACTTCCCTGCCACCCCCTCCAGTGCTGTATTTTTTCGTATTTCTGTGAAGAATTGCTAGCAGTTTCCATCCTCCCTGGCTCCACAAGGTGAGACTGGCACCTACTGGAACCCACCTGGAAAAGCTGAGCCTGAGAATTTAGGAAAAAACCCCTTTTTCTCAGCCTAGTGGCAGCTTAGCATTATTTTCCTCCTTCACCAGACAAACAAACAGCTCAGCAGCCGCAGCAGCAGGCAGCACTCACTGGAGTGAGGATTTGTCTGGGCTCCATTTTCTGAAGGTGCTCCATTTTTAAGCAGTTTTGTGGTCACTGGGGGAACCATCGTTAGTCACTTCATTGATGTCAACCCATAGAGGAAACCACAGAGACAGGACCTGACAAAGCTTCCAAGGTTGTTCTGGGGCTTTGAGGCTGCTTAGTCTTCTCAGGTGTCTGACTACCTAATAGAAGCCAGAGCAAACATCCCTCTAGGTACCACATCTATCTTCATTAGTTTCAACTTCCTGACCTCCCCACACCCCATGCTTCAAGCTGGGACTGAGGATTTTACTCATGTGAAAAATTCACATGCTGGTCCATGCTCTGGGATGTAAATTTAGACCCCCAAAAGCTGCTCCTCCACACTTCTCCCCTGCCATGAACTGATTCTTTGTTGTCCCCCATCCAAAGTCCCACTGGCCAACCTCAACTGAGCTGCAGCTTGGCTTCTTTCTGCCTCTCTCCCCAGCTGCATCTCTCCTTGCTGACCCCACTCGCAGCCCTAACACCCACCTTGGTCCCACTCCAGACCCCCAAGACAGCTCATACTGCCCTCCAGCAAAGCCCAACCACCCACAGCTGCCCTGCAAGCTATTGTGAGCTTTTGTGAGCCCTGGAGAACCATACTGAATCCATCACCACTTGAGTACCCACAGAGCAACTCTCACAAGGTTCCATGCTAGTTTTGCTCCATAGGACACCGTGTATTTTATCATTAACTTCAATAAACAGAGCAGTAAGGCACCCAACTCAGAGATCAGCACATCAAAAGCCCTAAAACAGGCACCACACATTAAGTGAAGACACATAAACAGGGGAAAGGAAGGGCTGCATAGCACAGCATGATGTGCAGAGATCAAGGGAGAATAAGCTGAAGAACAGAGCAAATAGAGCAGATTTTTAACTGAAGAGCAGCTGGAGGCTGGGAACATCTCATGGACTGGAGCTGTCTCGATTATAGGACTGCAGCAGCTCTGACTAAGAGAAAGTCCTCTCTCTGTTTACTCTCTGCCTGCCCCCAAGGCTGCTAATCTGAGCACCGTAACTCACTTCTATGAATGAAATTGTCCCAACACGGGGCATCAGACACATCCTGATTATCAAGTCTAATCCTCCCTCTCAAACCTCTTCATTAGGGAGCTCTGGCTCAGTTGACTCCCCTTTTGCTTGAGAAGCAGCAGCCTGCCAGACACCTGTTAGCACCATAAGCCATAGGACACTCACAACCGAGCTGGGCATGTCTCAGACATCCTCTGTCCCAGGGGCAGTGTGGACCTGCGTTGGAAATACCCAGTGCATTGTGACCAAGGACTATAGTCTGCACAGACAGACAGACATTAGTTTGCACAACAGCTCCTCAGAGCACACAGCACTGCTCTGTGCACAAGGTGGGCTGATGCTCTCCACCTCACAGCCTGTTCCCAGCTGGGAGGGAAGCACAGGAGCATGGCATGGAGACACTCAGTGCAGTGCCATTGGAGAGATCTGGAGGTGGCAGAAGGCAACAGAGGTCTCTCCTTCCAACAGACTCCTTGGGTGCATCTTGGGTAGCAGGATGTACACAAGAGAAAAAGGGGCTCCATTGCAGAGGTGCAAAATTGAAAGGGCTGGTGAAATTCCTCTGGGATTTACACAGGTATTAAACAGAGCAGATTCACTCTCAGCTGGCCTGACTGACAGCATCTACAGCCTGGGAACTGACAGAAAGAGAAGGATCAGGTCCAGGGGAGTACCTGAGGGTTCAGCCACCAGCCAGCTCATTGCCTGGAAGCAATTCATAGCCTGGGTCTGAAATTGATAGAGGCTGCGAGCACTCAGCAGACAGACTAAGCCAGGTCTGTAATTTACTGTAATTCTGAGCCACCAGATTACTTTCTTCAGGTTTCCTAAAAGGGACAGTTAGTCACAAAGGTGAGTTACTCTCCTCAGTGGGCTCTGTTTTCAACTCTTGCCCTTCCTGATTGTGACTCCAATTTCCTTTCCATTCCTGGAGATCAAATGGTGCTATTCCAGATTCCCACCATGGCCTGTGCTACCCCAGTGCCATCAGTCTGGGGCAGGAGAGAAGGCTTTGCTGGTTTTTAACGTGTAACTTACCCTCCAGCTTCACGGATGTCATTGCTTAACCCCTCCAGCAACAGCACAGATATGTGAAGAGGAGCTAGCTCTTCTGATGCTTTCAGGAACAGCTACATCCCAACCATCACTAAACTCCTTGTGAGATCCCACAGCCCACAGATTCAGCCAGAGAGTCCTGAATGCTCAAGTAGAGTATTTAGCACCTTGGGTTCTCTCCTCACAGAGTACACACTTGGGTTGCACATACAAGTAAGGGCTGATCTGGAGAGGCTCTGGAGGAACCTAAGAGAGACTTGATGAGACAGTGGCATTCCCTTTAATGGACCACATCTGGGATTTATTGCTCCAAATTCCAACACATGACACAGACCCTCTTTTCTGCAAAAGATGGTAGTTTATTCTCCTGAGGACAGAACATTTTTCAATCAACTACCAGTGTTGAGCTGTGACTCTCATTGCTCTAAAGACACCACTTTGTGTAGTTGGCTGGTGATGACTTGGATTTCCCTCAGGAAGGAGAACAACCCCTAACACAATTCCAGATCTACACTGCCAGAAAACTGTAGCTGGTGATTTCAGTGCTAGGAACAGCTTGGAAAAGAAAGATTTTGACCTGTTTCATCCTGACTGGGTCAAGGGAACACTGGCTCTAGTGATGGATAGCTGACTGTAATTCCTGCCTACTCATTTCATCAGTGGAAACAGGCAAAAGCACAAACACACTCCAGAGAGAGAGCAGCAGGCAATGCTGGAACTCTCGGAGGCTCTGCAGAGCAGGGAGGTGTGAAGGAGAGGTGCTGGCAAAGGAGCAGACACTGGGGTACAGTTCTGATACAAGGAACGACAGGGAAGGAACCTGGGGCTTCTCCTTAGATGAGAGCTGAAAAACTAGCATCACCTCTGATAGCCGTGTCGTTTCTGAGGCTGCAACCATGCTGCAAGGAAAGAACAGCCCCTAGAGCAGCATAAACCACAGCAAGTGCCGCAGCCTGCCTGCCCACGGGCAGCCTGCCTGCCATAAATACAGAGGGGCATTCAGGCATGGAAGAGAAAGGAGGGGGTCCAGCCATACCCAAAGCTACTTCTGCAGTCTCGCAACATGAAAGCCAAATCAATCTGCTCTTAAGGGAGCCTCCCATCCATCAACAGCCACACACACACAGAGTTCAAGGCCACAATAGGCCGTGTGGTCTCATCTGCTGCCTCAGGAAGGGTAGCCAGTAAAATTTCTCCGTGTCCTGACCCAGATAACCCATCCCCAAAGCAGGAGCACCCAGATTCTGTCCCTGGATCCGCAGGACTCTGTAGCCATTAGAGCATTTTCAAGCTAAAAGCTGCTGATGTAGTGAAGGGGCTCTCCACAGACTCCTGAGGGCCAGTGGCTCAGACGATCTCTGCTCACGGTGGAACAGTCTTGTGCAGTCAATGAATTGGAAAACGGAGAGGCCAGAATGGCACCACAGCCTTTCTGGGCCCCTGCACAAGCAGCAACAGGGCAGCTTCACGACTGCCGAAGCAAGGAAGCTGCTCGACTGAACAGAGCCAGTCTGTGCTGTCAGTGACGGACGCATTGCGAACCCAGTGCAGCCCTGGCTGCCTGGTGGTTTGGATGTAGCAGGAGTACCCTCTAGTGGGAGCCCAGCCTGGGGAAAGCCTTTAAAATCCTCACACAGACAACTGCAGGATGTCAGACCTCAAAAAGCCTGCTCTGAGAGTGAGCGTCAGACAGAAACAGAATGGGCTAGAAAGCAGAGGGAAACATAATGTCGTGGGGAAATAAAGGCATAAAGTGTGATTATCACTTACAGGGTTATTTTTCACTCTTCCAGGAAAGCCATCTAAAAACATCGTCCAAACCACTATTTCAAGCATTTCCATGCAGGGAGAGCACTGAGCTGGAAAGAGACAGGAGTCTGCTCATATTGATGAAGCCAGGCCAAGACTGTTTAAATACCCAAAGGTCAGAGAAAAGCCTGCGGCTGCGTGTCTTAATCCTGCTTATTGCTTGAAAGCCTCTGGGTGTGCAAACAGTCTCTGCACTCATGGCAGAAGCCCAGTGCATGTCCTGAGGCCATCAGAGCTAGTGAAGCCATTTTCCTTTGGGTCATGGATGAAAGATTTTGCTTTTAGAGGGGAGAGGCAAATTGATGCACTGGTCATCCAGGATGCAAAGGATGCTGAAAGCTGTACCCAGATGGGATCAATGCCCTCTCCCCAGTGACCCACTCAAGCATCAGGCTGACACCACAGTAACAGGTGCAGCATTAGAACCTCAATAGAATGGAATCATGTACCTTTGGGGCCATTCCCATGCAAATGTCTACCTAACCTGAATGTTATATATATAGCACTTCATCTACTACTGAAATGCACCTTCCTCTGGGGAGACCTTTGCAGTGTCTAAGCCTCCAACCCCTCTGATTTGAGCAAAGATAAATACTAGCAGGGAGTCTGAGCTCTTTTGTTTCCAGTTTAAAGACCTGAGCAGTGTTTCCTACAAAACAGCAATTGTAAGGCATGAGCAGATTTAAAGAAACACAGTCCTCACTCACAGCCATGGACAGGAAGGCCAGACTCAAGGCAACCCTGTCTGTAGGGATGTAGCTCAGTTAAGCACCTCACTGAAATCCATGTGTGCAGTGATGCAGTCAGGGTGAAGCTGAGAGCTAGGCATGGAAATGTTTAGGAATAGTGGCAGAAATGACAGGAGGAGGAAAGTGATGGGTTAAGCCCTCCTGGGAGACAGCACAGTGTTCCCTCTGTGCAATCTGTTATGTACAACACACAAGGTCCCTGCTTTCTTCAAGCCCCAGTTACTCCCCTGACTTTGGCTGGCCTCTCAGAGGTATGACCTCTTCTGCCAAAGCGGGGATGCCCCATAGCAGAGCTCACCACCATCCTCCTGGGCCACTCTCCCTACCCTCCTGCTTCACTCCTTGGGGACTTCCCAGGCAAGCATTGACTTAGCAGGGCTCAACATGAAAACGTTAGGAATATAAAAAGTTGCCAGTGCTGGGCAATGATTCCACTCTGGATCCTACTTATTGTACTGGGAAGCCTCCTGGACAAGGTATTTACTCACCATACATAAGGGAGGAGCCTGGCCCAAGGTGACTGGGCTGCAGAACTGGACCAGACCCCAAACTTCTCCCAGAGGTTTTCCTCCACCAGAGGGAAGGAGGGAGGGAGATTTTGGCTCTTGAGGGTCCCTCTGCCTTCCAGAGCAGAAGGATGTCAATTCATTTCCCACACTGCACAGCCAGTTAAAGTGGCAGATGACTGTGTGTCCATGAGCCTCTGTTGCTACAGAAAGGTGAGTTCTTGGGAGGGGAAAGAAAAAAAAATAAAGAGGAGAGAAATCTGAAGTAAAACAGAGGAAGAGAATCTCTAGACACAGAAGGTGCCACTGCAGAAGCAGGGTCTGGCCTAAGGAAATGTTTTAAAAGTTTAAAGGAAAAGCAAAGCTAGGAAAAAAAAAACCAAAGAAAAAAAAAAGAAAGAAAAAAGAAAAAGGATCCTATTAAGATTAATGCTTTTTGGCTTCCCGTCTCACTCCAGCATGGCTCTTCCATTTCCATAAACCCATTATCCTCACTGCTGTTCCACTTAATTGGAAAATGTCTATTGCAACATAGCATGTTCCAAGACAAACCTTGGATGAACAGAGCACAGGCACTTAAAAGCTTTCAAATATTTCAAGTCTGCTCAACACGATGATGTTAACAAAAACCCTGCGGGTTTCACTTTTTTTTTCTTTCAGGAAAAACAAAAAAAAACCACAACAAAAAAAACCCATGAAAAAGCTAAACCCCACAGCACTCATAAAGTGTCTGCTGCCAGGACTAGAAGCATCCTGACACTCCTCCTGAGCTTCTATTTGCTCACACAGTTACTGGGCAGAGGTGAAGGGAGAGTAAGAATTGACTGTATTGGCTGATGAATGTTGGGGAACTGGAATGAGGGTATAGGTTTCACTGGAGTTGCTGCCCAGTGAGACCCAGTGGCAGCACACCATACAGGGGAACCCAGCTGTGAGGTCCCTCTGAGCTGCACCCTCAAGGGAAATCTCAACAGCTGCAGGGCACAGGGGAGTACTAGGGGCAGTGAGCAGAGTTCTAAGGTGGCTGGTCAGAAGCTGACTGGAAGGAACAAGAGAGGTGGTGGAGGCCCCATTCCTGGAGAAATTCAAGGTCAGATTGGATGGGGCTCTGGGCAATATGGTCTGGAGCATGATGGCCCTGCTTGTTGTAGGAGGTTTGTACTAGATGACCCTTGGAGGTCACTTACAACCCAATACATTCTGCATTCTATGAACTAGAACTTATTTGCACTTGTCAGTTCTACAATTCTATAGAAGGAGGTGAGCTCCTCTGCCTCCACGCTTGCTGCCTTCCTTCCACTGTCCTGCTGTCTTCCTTCCACCACCCCTAGTGACCTCTCAAAAGAGCAATGAGAAGCACTGCTTTGGGGTGACAGCTATCAAGACACACTCTGTGGGTTCAGATCCCACTGTGGGAAACAGATTGACACTGAACACATCACCCAGCGGGCTGGCATTTGTCACTAGTTGATTGTAGGACAGCAGGAGCTGCAGGAAGCTGAGCTGGAACCAGATAAAGTTTTCTACCCCAGTAAGTGTAGCTGTCCTGGTTTGTAGCTGCTGAGGAGCTCAGCCGAATGTTTTGATCTAGGCTGGTGTGCACATATGATGGAACAAGGTTACAGGCTCTTTTAGCAGATAATGGCTAAATTTTCTATTCTCACATGTCCCAGCTAGTCTCAACTTGGTCATATTATGTCGCTAATGAATAAACTCTGCCACTCTTGTTTTGTATAACAAGCTCCACTCTGTCATCGCACTAGCATACATCACTGTTAAGACAGAATGACGAATATCTCAGTGAGCTTTACAAAGCTCTTTGGAGATGAACAGCACTGTACTCAAGGACAAAGCCAGCCCTGGCCCTGGGAAGATGCATTATGGAACACATCCCTTCTGTCCTTTCCATAACATCTAGACCGCTGTCCACAGCCATTGCTCTCCTGCTGACTTGCCCACTGTGCAACACCACCACTCTACTTCATAACACGAGGCTTCCTCTTGCTATCTGTGTATCGGGCTCAGCCAAGCAATATCTGTGAAGAGAATGCAAGAAATACAGGAAAACCCCACCAGTGTCCCTGCAGGCACCTG
This sequence comes from Upupa epops, assembly GCA_013397515.1. Lineage (NCBI taxonomy): Eukaryota > Metazoa > Chordata > Aves > Bucerotiformes > Upupidae > Upupa > Upupa epops. The sequence goes on along the minus strand of VZRI01000008.1, from coordinate 29,397 downwards.
CTGCTGATGGTCCTGGCCCTGCAACTCACCCTGCCTGTTGCACAGAGGACACTGAGCTGAGCAGGCCAGCGTTTCTATCAAGTGTATTGCACCATCCTGCCCTCCAACCATCTCCTTCCTCATTGCCAACCGCAAACACTTCTCTTTGGACCTGCTCTGGCCTTTCTGAGGGAATCTGGAGAGCACGTAACACCTACAGCACCAGCTTCAAGCAGAGGCCAACCCTCCTCTGGCAGCACCACAGAGGCAACAGTAGTAACAGCTGTCTTCTGCAGAACAGCAGTGCCTGTGCTAGGGCTGAGCTCCGAGGGCTCAGCTGGGTACTCCCTGAGATGGAACACTGCTCATCTTCCAGTGCTGTTTAATGGGCACTAATCCTGCACACAGAAAGTCCTGTGTTATGTGCTGGGCCTGCAGTGCATGGGGAACTTGCTCCCTCCTACCATTTTTCTGCAGAATGGACAGCCCGTTGGATAAGTAATTTGCTGAACAGTCGCCCTCAAATGTGATCAACAGCTCCCTGTCCAAGTGGAGATCAGTTATGAGTGGAATTCCTCAGAGGTCTGTTTTGGGTCCAGTGCTGTTTAACATTTCTGTTGGTGATAGTGACACTGAGTGCCCCCTCAGCAAGTTTGCCAATGACACCGGGCTGTGTGGGGTGGTTGACAGGCTGTAGGGAAGGGAGGGCATCCAGAGGGACCTAGTCAGCCTGGAGAACTGGGTCCATGTAAATTTCATGAGTTTCAGTCAGGCCGTATGCAGGGTTGAGGCAATCCCAGGCACAAACCTATGCTGGGTGGTGAACAAAATGAGAGCAGCCCTGAGGAGAAGGACTTTGGGTGTTGGTAGATGAGAAGCTCAACACAAGCCAGCAGTGTGTGAGGGCAGCCCAGGTGGTTAATTGTGCCCTGGGCTGGATCAAAACAAGTGTGATCAGCATGGTCTCCCTCTAGTCTACTCTTGTGAGACCTCACCTGTAGTCCTGGGTCCAGTTCTGGAGTCCCAAATACAAGAAGATATGGAAAGTTCGGAGCACATCCAGAGGAGGCTACAAAGATGATCCAGAGGGCATTTCCTCATTCCCACAGCTCTGATTCCTCTATGGTAGGGGTTGCAAGGGACCTTTGGAAATCATCTAGTCATTCTTCTGATAGTTTCAGAATCACTGGCCCATCTAAGTGGCTTTCAGAAAGCTCCTCTCCCAGACACAAACGTAACTGCTTGTGGTTTCTAAGGCCTGCACCACTTTTATCTGAGGGACAGATCACGTGCATGTGCCACAAACAACAGCGGTGTCCCAGAGTCCTGTAAGGGCAGAGGAAACTGAGGGCTGCCCTGTCTGGCTGCTACACACCACAACATATGTGGGTGACCAAACACAGTGGTCAGCTCAGCTTTCCTGCACTGTTGGCTCAAAGCCTGCTGGGCCAGCAATTCTGCTTCTGCTGCCCTGGGGCTGTTCTGCCTTTCCAGAAGTCATTTCCTCCTACCCCATCACAAGAAGAATAAAAACTTCTTTGCTTTCTCCTCTAATGGAGGCTGCAATTGATGAAGCAGCACCATTATTAGGGGAATGGCCTGGTAGCAGCTTTTCTTTGTAATGAGGGCAGTGAGATGGAAGGGGGGGAGCAATCAAAACACACTCACCAGATGGGCTATTCCAGACACATTTTTCTCTCTTAGAACAATGCCCTTGTGAAGGGCATTGGCTTTCAGCAGGGACACTTCTTGTAATGAAGTTAAACCCACAGAGCACGATGGGACAATCTGTATCTGCTTACAGCCAGGAAGAGGGACAAGCATTGTCCTCAGAGGAGTCCTCTGGAACTAACAGGATTCTGCCATGGCTAGGCTTTGGGGAGGTCCCTGTGAGCCCTATTTCTCCACCTGTTCACACCACAGAGATTGAGTCAGTCATAACAGGTTTGTCAATCCTCTCTTTGCCCAGGGCTACAAGAAATAGGGACCAGGAACAGATGGATAAGCTTGAGGCAGCTGCTACAACCCAGAGTCACACTGTATCTCGGGCTGAGCAGCCAAATCCTGTACATGGTCCTAACACGATGGACACTGCATCAGCTCAGGTACTGCTGTTCCTCAATCTCTGCAGTGGGGAAACTGCCTTTAGACACAGAGCAACTCTGCTCCACTTGAGAGAGGGTCAAAAGTACCAAGCACAGAGCAGAGTGAGTCCCACTCCAGCTGTTTTGGGAGTCCCAGTATTGGCCTGGTAAAATCATGGTACCAGCCAGCCCCAGACAAGGATAAGAGATGTGAGAGCAGCATTGGGTGCCCCTGGATAAGGAAGCACCGCTTTGCAAAATGGTTATGGAATGGTTTAGGTTGGAAGGGGCTTCAGAGATCATCTAGTTCCAACCCCCTGCCATAGGCAGCAATACATCTTTCCCACAAGGACAGGTTGCCCAGAGTCCCCTCCAACCTGGCCTTGAACACTACCAGGGATGGAACAGTCACAACCTCCCTTGGGCAGCCTAAGCCAGTGCCTCAGCACCCTAAGAGTGAAGAACTTCCTCCTTACAGCCAATCTAAATCTCCCCTCTTTTAACTTGAAACCATCCCTATCACACATTCCTATCCCCTTGTTCCATTACTACAGTCCCTCATAAAAAAGTCCCTGTCCAGCTTTCTTGTAGCCCCTTCAGGTACTGGAAGAAGCTATAAGGTCCCCCCACAGCCTTCTCTTGTTCAGGCTGAACAGCCCCAGTTTCTTTAGCTTGTCTCCACAGCAGAGTGGTTCCAGCCCTCTGATCATCCTTATGGCCTCCTTTGGCTTACTCCATCAGCTCCATGTCCATCTTGTGTTGCAGCTCCAGAACGGGGCCCAGGACTCCATGTGAAGTTCATGAGAGCAGAGTAGAGGGGAAGAACCCCTTCTTTTGAGCTGCTAGCCACGGTTGTTTTGATGCAGCCCATGTTACAGTCGGAATTCCGGGCTGCCCTCACACACAGATGTCTGCACCAGCACTGGCAGGTAAGTCTGGGGTGTGAGATGATCGGCTAGGAGAGTGAAGTTGCTTCACTGATGAGTCCTTGCCTCTTCACATAAACCAGGCAGCTTTGCTAGGGGCCACCCCAGCCTCCACTAGAATCAATGGTATCTGCATCAGTGCTGGGCACCATAGTGTTGTGTGTGCTGCAGAGACAAGGGAACTTTGTAGGTAGCTTTAATCCAGCTGCCAGGAGTCAGGCAGGAACTGTTATAAGCACTGAAACACCGAATTTTCCACATACAATCTGCAAGTTTTTACACCGCAAGTTCATAGCTTGTAGGACCAAGCACATCCTCAGCCTTGCAGAGGGAGCAGCTCTAATTCCAACTCATGTCGTGGAGAGCAGAACATAATAATATGGTAATCCTTCCATTAGCATATGAGCTTTATTTACCCAGCTGTTACCTGCAGATACAACAAGTAACCAAGGGGTGTGGGGTGGAAGCAGCACAGCTCAGCGATGTCATCCCATTATCTTTAAAGCTGACACAGGCAGGATGGAGCCTCAGCGTTTGTCTCCCACACTGTGCTGCAGAGCTTCTCCCCTCTGCCCCAATCTGTTTGAAAACCATCTCACAGAAAACAGATGCTCTGAAGGAAAACAACACAACCCTGCTATCAGTGTACGCTGCTATGAAACAGGCAGAGGGAAATGGTAGGTAAAACCTGCCCCAGGCTTTTGGCTTTGCAGGGCAGCAAAAGAAAAAAAAAACAGCTGTGCCTGCATTCAGCCCAAGGCCCCACAGCCAGCACCCAGCACCTGAGCTGCTCACCCTGCTTTGCATTTATTCAAAGATAAGGAGCAGGACATGGTGGTATCAACTCCACCTTTTTTTTCCAACAGAATTTAAGGTGAGACTTGGGAAAGGTTGGTGCTTGCTTTATTTGTTTCCCCTTTCTGGTCCTCTTTGCTTTCTAGTCAAGAACTCTGCTGCTTCAGTGTGCATTGGGTATTAAATTGCCTCTTAATGTACCAACAGCCAGACGGCTCTTGAAGAATATGCTCCGACATCAAGAGAATAAGATTAATTGAACAGGGAATCCAGCCAATATTTTGTGATTTGTTTTTTCCCCCTCCCCCCATGGACTACTAGATTTTTAAAAATGCGAAAATTTCTAGATTATTTACTTCTTTATTTTACACTCTGCCTACATAAGTACTTGTTTTTGTCAACAAACAGCTCAGTGTCTCATCCCAGACACCCCATCATGAGCAGGACTTACCTGAGGTCACCAAGTCACTGGCAAAGCCAGGAATCAGACACCATCTCCCAGATTTTATACAGTCAGAACCAGATACACTCTGTCAGGAATATCCTGAATTCAGTGCCCTAGATATGTTTTGCAATAAGACTGAAACACCAACCTCATGTTCAGAAAGAGCTTTGACCCTGCAATTTAGTTGTGAGAACATTCTTCGAGGAAGGGGTTTCCTTGCGGAGAGAATGCACAGGCACTGGGACTGTCTACCAAGCCTCTCACTTACGGGATTCACCTTGTGTTAAAGGGGCTATTTCTATCCCTGTGTCCCACAGACAGCAGTTGGGAAAACCCCCTTTTAAACAAAGGTTTTAGACAGACATGAGCAACATCAGCAGGGAGGGATAATGCGTGAATGCAAAAATATGGCACTTGCAATCACTCTTCATGGCCTTGACTCCTCAAATCACCCTGGGGTCTAGCAGCATCTCCTAGACGATTCAATTGCTCTCATGCAACGTCTACCACCCACCTTCGGAGTTACGGAGGGGCCAGGCTATATTTCTCATGAGAACTGCACTAGCTGGTGGAATTAACATGTTTGTAAGGATCCATGATACTGCTGCTGATTGCCCCAGAGGTACAGATCCTCAGGCTGAGGGCAGGACACCAGTGCTGAAGGAGATCTGGCATGGCAGATCTTGAATGTAGAAGCAGAAATGGAAAGGGGACGTCCCTGCTCTGAAAAGAATGTGGTGGAAGCCTTTTGCAATGCTTCTGCTTCTCATTCATCCACAGTGAAAAGTGAGAAAGATTACCTGGATGGCAGCAGCCTTCCTCCAAGATGCAGATGCCTGCAGAGGGAGAAAGACTGGTACTATGAAAATTCCTGTTTAAAGCACTCTGTGTCTCTGAACTGGGTCCCTCTTTCTTATCCAGGGACTGCTGCCCTCTATGACTGGGCAAATAAATCAAGAGGGCTCAGTCTGGAAACCCTGAAACTGCTTGCAGAGAACAATGGGATTGGTAAAAACAAGACATGTTCATCGTCCCATACACGAGGTCCCCCTCAAGTGGGACAACAGCTAATTCTAGGTGCAAATCCCCTTCCCAATGATCAAACAACGCAGTGGCAGGAGCTTTCCCATTCCTGTGCTGAGAGAAAGGAAAGCTTCAATCCTCTTTAAAAAGCCTTCAGGGAAGCCTGGCTTCCCACCCAGCTTTTCCAGCAGCAAAGCAAATCCCAGGTGCTTTTAACTCCATTACAGTGCAAGCATGTGAGCACTAGAGAAGCACATTTCAGAGAGAGCCTCAGGGACCCTGGGCAAAGTAAATAAAGTGGCAGAAAGCCTTTCTAGAGGTTTCATAGCCTCCACTACCCTCACCCAAGACTCAGAAGTACAGCAGCTGTGACTATAAGCTCTCAGCAATTCACACATCCCAGTCTAGTTCTTGCTGTTCAGTGTTTGAGAAACACTCAAAGCCATCTCCACAGTTGTCTCCAGAGTAAATGAAGTTCAAGGTAGTACAAGGAAATTAGAGGCTGTGAAGTCTGGAGAAGCAGCTGCAAGGTAAACTGTCTTGCCCAGTACAAGATGCATTAACTTACAGCCCCTTGTAAGTCATTTCTCCCTGCCTGAGGCTCTTGCTCCAAACAGTGAACTGCTCTCCAGTATATTCCAGTAAGACACCCAGCAGGAGAAATCAGTGTGGATAGAACTACATAATAACAGAATTGTTTGGATTGCAAAAGATCTCTAAGCTCACTAAGTGCAACCGTTCCCCCAGCACCGCCAGGTTCCCACTAAGCCATGTCCCTCACACCACATCTCCACAGCTTTTTAACCCTCCAGAGGTGGAGACTCCACCAACAATCTGGCTCTCTGGCAGCCTGTTCATACTCTGCTCTGCTCAAAGCACAGTACTCGAGTACCTCCTGATTGGATTTCTCCAGGCTAGAGAGACAGAAAGCAGAGGTGGCTCAAAGGCAAGCGCGAGAATGAAGGTCTAGAGAGATGCTGAACTGGTGGGAGGTGCCTCTGGCAGGAGGACTCCGTACAGGAGGAACAGGGACAAGGGGAGAAGCAATACAAGAACCTGCTAGTGCAGAAATAGAGGAAGAGCACAGAGCCACGGTGTGTTATGCAGCAGGGAAGAGGGACTATAAGGATCTAGGAGGGGAAAAAGGAGGGCAAATAATGTGCAACTACAAAGGAAAAGAGGAACACAGCTAGAGAAGGGCCAGTCCTGCTCTGACCAGGGACCTTCAGCATACCACATGCTCTCGTGAGAAGTGGCTGGGACAAACACGTGAACAAGCCAGAGGTGGAGTGAGGCACAAGTAAGAGGCCAAGGTGGGAGTGTGTCAAAGAGCAGCTAGCAAAGAGAATGAACACAGTAGAGTCTGACTTGGTGTCATGCCAAGAAGTAAATTATGAAAGATTTCTGGGTGGTAGGAGGCTGACAGGGAATTTTGAATCCCAAAGGAGGAACTGGAAAGTATTCCTGGCTAAAGCTGACAGATTGCCATGATCTCGCTCTGGGGGCAGGGATAGATATCTGCTCCTGATGAGCTCTCACCTGCTGTTCTGTACAGGACACTCCTTTGGGCAGGAAAAGAAAAAGTTAAGATCAAAAATATAAAAGCTGAGGTGTAAAACGTAGGCAAGGAACCAAAAGAAAACAACTAGAAGGCCCAAAGTGCTGCCAGGCTGGAGGTGGGCACACTGGTTGACTTTGGCAGGAGTCCTACAGGACACTGGTCTAAACCCCAGACAGGTCTGTGTTGCCAGAGATGTGGCAGTTCAGTTTTCATGACAACAAACAGAGGGTAGAAATACCTGAGTGACCTGGAACCCCCAAGACACAGAAATAAGATCAAACATCCTAGAAGAGAAGAGTTTTGTCAGGCATTTGCAACCTGCCAGTAACAGATGATGGATATGGGTTTGGAGTCTCTGTTCTCCCAAGACCAGCAACATGAGAGAAGGGCAGCCCCAGCAGAGAACTGTCATCCTCCATAGACTAGTTAACACCACAGCACTTGCGACACAGAGGACCACTACACTATGAGGACATTCAGCAGAGCAGAGGGTTTAACAAATGGGGGCTGAGATCTGCAGTATCTCCAGGTAGCTCCCAGCTCTTCCACAGCTCCTCTGCTCTCTGCTCAGCCAGGCTGCCCAGGAGCTGGAAGGCTGCAGTGGCACTGCACAGGGCCTGGCTGAGCACAGTTCCCTGCAAACAGCCAGCAAGTTGTACTTGCTGTAACCTTGGCAAAAGAGATGATCTGCCTTTACTCACTCACTGGGGCTGAGGTGATGGGCTCCTTCCCTGATTCAGAGTCATGGCAGAAAAAATCTGCAGACTAAAAGTTGAGCATTTAAAGAAAAAAAAAAAGCAAACTTTCTCTGCTATAAACATCATTACCCAACAATACAGAGTAGCTACTTAGAGTATCTCTATGTTTCTTGAGTAAGAGACCTGATTTTATCCACCAGCAGCTCTATCCAGGCTGTGATGTATCATGTGGCGGCTGAATTGACACTTATGCAAGTCAAAGTAAATGTTTTTAAGATGTGACAGCAGACCCATTACCAGCTTCATATATTTCATTCTACTTTTGTGCACACAACCGAGCGTATTATCGGCTTTTTATTTCCCTCCTTGTTTGCTTCAGGATTCTGATTAAAGCAAGGAAATATTTCATGAACTGCCATGCTGTGCTTAAACCATTAGGTCCGTCTATGAGAAATATTTATGGGTTTAGGAAATGGAAGAAAAGGAGAGCTGCAGCACTGGTGATACATCTCTTCCACTCAGAAAACACAGCAAAAGCTTTTCAGGTTCTCACCAGCCAAAGCTCCGATCAGTGAGAGGCTGCAGTTGGCTCCATATCAAAAGCTATAATGGGTGGATGACACAGAGAGCCCTGATCCTGCCTAAAGCTCCCAGATTTGCCCAATTCTGTATTGAAAATGTTAATGAGGAAAGCACAATTCATGCTTGGCTAATGTCTTGTGATAAAACCCCACAGGCCTCTGCCACAGCCTTTTCCAGCAGTGTCCCCACTCCTGGTGCTGGCTGAGGTCACAGTACATGATGGTGTGGTCCCTTCAGCATGAAACTGAAGCCTTGGGTCTCCCATGGCTTGAACTGGAGGGGTTCACTGCAGCACTCCTGAGAAGTTTCTTGTTTTACCTGACAGGAGAGGGCAAAAAGACAAGGGAGGTCTGAGCCACAACTGCCTGCAGCTCACTGAGCAAGCACAAGCACATCTGGGTGCAAGTGCTTGTCCTGGGCGAACAAGAGCAGCCAGTGTAGGAGTCCAGTACCCAATGGTACAATGTTCCACGGCCCCATGGGACAAACAAGCCTGTACTGGTACCACCAGTGCTGCATTGAGGTAAAGCTCTGAAAAGGGCTCCCCAGAGGGCCAGAGACTCCCAGCATGCAGCTGTCAATGCCAGAGCAACGTGCTCCGTCACTGAGAGCAGAATCCCAGGAAGTCACAACTAACTGGGAAAGCAAAAGCCAGGACCAGCAGCACTGTCCCAAGACATCCCACTGTGCAGAAGTACCCAGCGGCAGCTCGCCAGACTCATGTCAGCGCAGGCACTGCTGAACCAACAGCTTGCTGACTGGGCTCTACAGCTGCCTTGTTTGTACCCTGATCCCAACTGTGAAATCACAGCCTCAAAGGCCTGTCTCCTAGACAGCCTGGCTCAGCAGACGAGGGGCGCACACACACACACTCTCACTGCCAGACATGAAATGAGGCAGAGCAGGGAGTGACTGTCTCATGTTTTGCTTCACATAACCAGACCCTCTGAGATGATGAGGGTACTTCTCCACCCACACTGGAATGAGAACCTGCACTGTTTCCCTGCCTCTTGAAGCTGGATGCAGCCTAAAACTTGAAGACCACATTTAACACAACCAGCTGAAGGGCAGGCAAACCCTAACTCTCTCTGCTGTCATCCCTGTGCAGGGACAGGGCACTTCAGGACCTGCTCTGCCATGGAGCAGGTGAAACCAACACTGGAAGTTTCTGCTGTCGAGCACACACCCCCTCCCATCCCCCTGCGAGGCGGGGGCAGAAACACAGCTGAGGTAACAGCACACAACGCCCCACCTGCATCACCAGGGCAGGTACAGAGCAGAGTGAGCAGTAGATGGAGGGAGAAGAGGAGATTTTTTTTAAAAGGTTTCCAGATCTGTTGGCTGAAATGCCTGACCTCCTGACAGACTTAATCAGCACAAAACACCATCTTGATTTGTCACCAGGGAAAGGCAAAGCATTCTCGGAAAAGCTTCATCCTTTATCTCAAGGTCTGTTTTCATCAAGGAGGTTAAGGCAAAGCTTTACTCACACATGCAGCACAACCTTTGGAACACAACCGCACTGGAACACAATCTGGGAACAGTCCTGGCTTGTATCTGCTTAGCCTCAAAAAAGCCACATTTTTATTCATGAAGATAAATCCTTTGTGTTTTATTCCAATGATCTCTTAAGTCTGCAATTTGTACTACATTACAGCACTAAAAGTTAGAGATGCAGTAAGCCATGTATTTAGGGCTGGTAACTTAATGGGAACAACATTAACTACTATTTCAAGTTTTTAGTTATGTCCCCCTCCCCATCTTTTGTAATTACCTTGTTATTTAACAGCAGCATCAGCAATGTTATTGATGTGCTTTTAGCACAGGCCACTACCAGAGGACAAATGTGCTGGAGCATGTTACAGACTCCAGAGTAAATTATATCTGCTACTCTTTTAAAAAGCACAGAGAGTTACCACCTCTCCCCACCCTCACAGGTCTGTAGTCTGGAGCTGCTTCACAGGTGCTGACTGCTAGCTTGAAAAGATAAAAGATCCTCCCAGCCAGAACCCATGTTATCCTAACAGAGTGGTCAGGGGTTGGAACAGGCAGCCCAGAGAGGCAGGGGGCTGCCATCCCTGGAGGGATTCAAAGAACAAGTAGATGTGGCCCTGGGAACAGGGTTTAGTGGGCAGGGTGGGGTCGGGCTGATGGTTGGACTGGATGATGTTAGCGGTCTCTTTCAACCTAAGTGATTCTGTGATTCTAACAGATAATCAGACCTTCTAATAAGCCTGGCTTTCTTACAGCTCTTGCAACCTTCTGGGGTGAGGGGATGGGAGAAATCTGCAATCCCATTACAATCAAGTCTAATTCACATCAGTCCTTTTGAACAGAAGAAAAGTTTAACAAAAAGATCACTGTGATCCTTTACCTATCTCTGTCCTGGGCTATACCAGCCTGTGAACCCTGAACTGGCCCATGGTCACTTGCATGGCAACCTGTGCCTTGAGTGAACCTCACGTACCGGATTCAGTTCTGGGCAGATCAACACAAGAAGGACATTGAGGGGCTGAAGAGGGTCCAGAGATGGGCAACAATGTTGGTGAAGAGGCCGGAGAGCAAACTTTGTGAGGAGCAGTGAGGAACCTGAGGCTGTTTAGTCTGGAGAAAAGGAGGATGAAGGGAGACCTTAGTGATCTTTACAGCTACCTGAGAGGAAAGTGGAGAGAGGTGGGGGTTGGTCTCTTCTCACAAGGAACAAGGGACACGACAGGAAGAAACGACCTCAAGCTGCCCCAGGAGAAGGTTAGGTTGGACATCAGGAAAAACCTCTTCCTGGAAAGGCTCCTCAGGCCTTGGCACAGGCTGCCCAGGGAGGGGGTTGAATCGCCATCCCTGACTGTGTTTCACAGCCATGGAGATCTGGAGCTCAAGGACAGGGTTTAGCAATAGAATGGAACAGTTGCATTCATGTCATAGTTGGACTCAATGAGCATGAAGGTCTTTTCTAGGCTAAATGATTCTATGAAGGAGCTCCTAACTCTGTTGAAGCCACACAAACATTCTTCCCATGGCCAGGCCTCTCACTGAGGAAGACACCATGTCCACAAACAACTGCTATCAGCACTTGACAGTGTGCCTGCCCTGCTAATCTGACTTAGGAGAGTATCTTGAAAACTACATCATTCCCTGTTTGACCGTGTTCAACCAGCATCTCCCTTCATTACTGTATTTTCTATACATGCCCAGAGCTGGTGGAGAGGACAGTGTCTTGTATCAGTCTTTATATGATTGGCAATGAATGGATATGGGGAGTCATATCCACTGTTCCATCATGCACTTTGTCCCGTACACGTGTACTAAAAGACAAAAGCTCTAGCACAGAGCTTATCAGCTCTTGGCAGGCATTTAAAGCCATCTAGGAAAGAAAAAAACCCATGTTGTGCATGTAAGAGAAGGAAATCCCTAATTGGAAACACAATTGTCTTGAACGAAAGGCTTCAAATTCAACAGCCACTCCAATTTATATGGTGTTTTATCAAGCCAAATAGCCCCCAAGAGCTTTGCAAGATGAGACTCTAATAAGCCTTATAAAACCAACCCTAATAGAGGCTGGCACAGTGAGGGAGAAGTAAAAGGCTCAAGGAAGCTCTGAGAGGATCTGCAATAGTTTCAGCTGCAGAGGTTCACGGGGAACAGGTAGAGCAGCTGGGATCCAACCACTCCGGTTGGAGAGCTGGGGCAGGCTCAGACATGGGACTGGACACCGCTGAGCTCTGTGACATTCCATTGCTTGGAATGTGTGGGACACACACTCAGGCCACGGGATGGAATTTGGTGGATGAGCTGACCTCAAGTGCAAAGTGAACATCTCTCACCAACATACTGCCTTGTGGTTTCTACAAAGCAGCTGTGTGCCTTCATCCCAACCATCCAGTCGTTCCACAGAGAAATGTGATTTTAAGCCTCTTTTATTTCTTCTTTCCCCACATTAGAGGAGAGAAGCTGAAGCAAAAACTGAGGGGACATTTTCATTTGAGCCTTTATGGTGTGCCTGGATGGTACGGAGATCCTGCAGCAGTGAGTGTGAGAACATGAACAGGATTGGGAGTACCAGCTCTGAAATGCGCATGTAACATCATCTGCAGGAGCTTGTCCTTTGAGGACACTGCTCAGCATCACTGTCCTGTCCAAGTGATAATACACACGTCAAGCAGAGCAGAACCAGACTGCATACAAGTCACACTTCACTGCACAGCTCTGCAAACCACACAAAAAAAAACCCCGCAGAGGAAATAACAGTTGCACAACCACTTTCAAGTCTATTTTGAGTTGAACAGTGGGGTTGTCAATACCTTATTTCGGGCAGTTCCACAGTGGTTTAAAAAAATTACATCCAGGAAAAGCCAAGACAGGAATTTGTTGCAGAAAGAAACGTCTCCTTCCTTTTACAACAAAGAGAACAAGTGCTCTAGTTTGGTTCACATTTCCAGGTTGATGCTGTTTTGTGAGCAAGTCTGTCATGGCAGATCTGTGCTTTGTGGTGAAGTTGCAAGCAGGACATACCCTGCCTTCTGCCCTGCTCTGAAGGTGGAAGGCTGCACACAGCCTGGTTTTAACCCACACACACGTGCCTGCCAGTCAACTCACAGAGTAAGGCTGTCTGAGGGGAAAAAAAAGTCTGTCTTAACATTTTCTTAGACTTATAAAAATGCAGTCAATGAAAATCATTGTGGTTCCAAGGCTGTGGAGCACATCCAGCCTTAGGGGAATACGTGTACTTTAGGAGCCACATGCCAGGGCCTTGACTGCATCACTAGGCTCTGCCATCTTCCCCAGTCATGCCTCCAGCACTCCCCACAGCTCAAGATTGACCTCCAAACCTTGGCAGAGGCTGTGACCAGCCTGCAGAGGCAGCTTGGGGCTCCATAGGTTTCTACACCACAGCTCTGCTCTCCTTTTTCAAAGCCACTTTGTTTTAGCTGTGGAAAAGGCAGGAGCTCTCTGCAGATGTTCTACAGGCAATGGCAAATGTCTCGCTCCTGGCATAGCCCTGAAAAGCACCATCTCCCCCAGCCTGCAGGACCAGAAGATGGCCTGCACTGGAAGCAGCTCTGCACCCAGAGGGGCTACTATGAGCATATGTTCATCCCCAGAGCTGTGATGTACCCCCCAGTGGGCCATCAGAAGCCACAGCATCTGCTTACCCAAGGACAGCAGCACAGACACTTCAGCAGATACTTGTGCCTGGCCACAGTCTTTCCTGCCTTAACTTCCCAGCTCAGCTCAGACCTGCCTTGGCACTAGGGCCCTGGCTAATGATTTCAGAGCTGTGGCTGACCCTGGATGCTGCCACCAGACCTGCTCTGCTTTTCTTGCCATGGTGCTGCAACACAGCATTGCTTGTCAGCAAGGCCATGGCCCTTACCTGCCTTGCTGTCACTCTGCACTCCCTCCTTAACCTCCTGGCTGCTCCCTGACATCAGTAGGCTGTGCTTGTCCCTGGAGAAAGTAGCTACAGAGGAGCAGAAGCAACCCCACAGACAAGGGAGCAGCTGAACAGGAGTCCAGCTTGCTCAGGCAGTCCAGCTCAGGAGTGAGTAATGTGCCAGGATGCTGGTGTCTGAGTAATCCTCTGCTCGAGACTTTATCAATATTGTGGAATTAGATTGTGGAGTACCAACCCCTTGAAACCTAATAAAAGAACTGGCTTAAGCACCACGTTAACATCATTGAAATCAATGAGGAAAGAAGGACAGTTTCAAACAAAACACACCTCAAAGCCAGATAAAATCTGTCTCCAGGAGACTGGATGAACAACAGGGCACTCAGAGCAGCTGCTCTCAGATCCAAAGAGAAGAGTCTCTGCATGGAACACAAGGGGTGTGAGAATTAGATTCTTCCTCAGCAGAGCCTTCCAAACCGAAGGATTCTGCATTGAGGGGGTCTGTCTAATGCTCAGTTAGACAGCCCAGTACTCAGCAAAAAATCATCCAAATATGGAAGTGGGGAGGTTGCTACTACACTGGCACTGCCAGGGTGACCAAAAGGGCCACAAATCCAGATGTCTGAGGTACAACAAGGGTAAGTGTAGAGTCTTGCACCTAGGCAAGAACAACTCCAGGAACCAATATGGGTTGGGGACTGACCTGTTCGAGAGCAGTGTAGGAGAAAAGGACCTGGGGGTCCTAGTGGACAGCAGGATGACTATGAGCCAGCAATGTGCTCTTGTGGCCAAGAGGGCCAACAGCATCCTGGGAGGATCAGAAGGG